>QLNU02015360.1:268429504-268465495 GCA_006491805.2 Dysdera silvatica | reverse complement strand
CCTATGCCAAAGGATACATTTTTTTATAAAGTTACCAGATTCAGAAAAAGATTGGTATTCCATTGGCGATGAAGAAACCTTCACTAGGTAGCCATACTTCGGAATTCCAATGACGTATTTGGACACGCAACGAAATTTTCAGGTTTGAAGTTAACGAATAAGATCTGTTGTGCTCAGCCATGCCTCTCCAAGAATTTCTTTGGTTTGCTTTTCTCACGATGGGCGTATCTGGGGCGTGATTCGTTCATCTTTGGCCTTAATTATCTTATTAAATATTGATTTTAAGCAAAAATTACACTAGACAATTTTTATTCCTCTTTTTCACAAGGAATCGTGTAGTGAACTTTTTCCGCCATTTTGTATACACCCTGTATATATGTAGCCTATTAATAGGCTTCCGGTAGGTAAAGTGTTAAGATACATTTGGGGGTGATCCATTTTATACTGCTAAAACCCGGAGAAACAAAACAGCTGAGGTCTACTGCTAACAACTGCAAAGTTTTCACCAGAAATTGATAGAAAAAAACGCCAGCATTAGTGAACAGAAAAGATTATTATGAAACAAACTAATGCAAGACTTCATGGAGCAAAAAAAGACTCACAAAATAATACAACAGCTGCAGTGGGAAGATGTACAACACTATTTATATTCTCTGGACCAACCGATCGTAATTTTGTTCAGACCTTTAAAATATTTGCTTATAGGGTTTAAAAAAAAAAAAAAAGATGACCTCCAAAAACATTTTGAATTATTCACCTCGAAGATACTGGAAATTTCCTAGGGAAGGGTTAAAAATTTGTATACAAAATAATAAACATGAATAATGATAACCATTTATATCATTAATTAAAAAGAAATTCGTTCTACAGGCATCCCTTGTTTTACGCGATCTCGTTTTATGTGTTTTCGCAATAATGAGATTTTAAAAAATTAAAAAATGCTAGAATTTCCATTTCGGTAGTCACTTGCACGTTTTCGCAATAACGAGACTTAAAAAAAAATTAAAAAATGCCATAATTGGTACCATTTTTTCCAATTACAAATTGCTAAAGTTGGTACCATTTTTTCCAATTACGATTTGCTAAAAAATTAAAAAACACTAAAATTTCCATTTTGGCAGCCACTTACCGTAAAGAAAAGGTTGTTGCATCGCTGTAAGCGACAATACCGTACATATGTATGATATACTGCACACCATGCATGTCACTGAAAGTGATGGAGTCAAAGAGGGGTTGAATCATGCAATTTTATCGATTTTACCTTTGTGAGATTCGCCGCCGATTCAAGCTTATTGTAGTGGTTTTTGTTTAAACCAAGCATTATAGAAAAAAGAAGGAATAAGGATCAAAGTGTTCCCAGGAGTAAGAAACAAAGGTTGTCTATAACACTAGTAGGACAAATTGGATGTCATAAAGAGGTATGAACGGAAGGAGCGCACTGTCAACATCGTTAGAATGACAGGATTTTCAGAAACAAATTTGAGGACAGTAAGAAAACAAGGAGAGAAAATCAAAGAAAGTCGTAAAAGTGTAATAAGAATGACGACAACTAAGATAACACAAATAAGAGCACCGATTAGGGAGAAACTGGAAAGGATGTTGGCTCAGTGGATTGAACACGAAAATCAATGTGCTATTCCATTATCCACTTTGATTATCCAAGCCAAAGCGAGAACTTTGTTTGAAAAATTGAAAGCTGATGACCCTGATTTTGAAGTGCAATTGTTTATCCCAAGTGCTGGATCGTCTGAGCGTTTCGAGGGACGACATGGATTCCATAACCTTAAACTGACAGGGAAAGCTGCATCAACTGATAATGTTGCTGCTGAGAAATTTCCAGCATAACTTCGAGCGGTAATTAAACAGCATGGATATTTGCCTCAGCAGGTATTCAATCTTGATGAAACGGGGTTGTTTTGGAAACAGATGTCTAGCAGAGCATTTCTCTCTATGAAAGAGAAGACAGATCCAGGTTTTAATGCAGCAAAGGATCGCCTCACATTGCTTTTCAGTGCAAATGCACACAAAATCAAACCACTGATGGTTTATCACTCTGAAAACTCACGAGCACTCAACCATTATTCTAAGAAGGAACTGCCTGTTGTATGGAGGTCAAATAAAACAGCATGGATTACAGGAACTGTGTTTGAATAATACTTTTCTAATGAACTCTGCCGTGAATTGAAGGCTCATTGCGAGAAGATAAATGTGCCCTTTAAAATTATTGTTCTTTTGGACAATGCACCTGGACATTCCCCAAGTATCGCTGATGCTGATGAGAACATTAATGTATTGTTTCTGCCACCAAACACATCAATTCTTCAACCTATGGATCAGGGTGTTATTGCAACTTTCAAAAGTTATTATCTTTGCAGAACATTTATTCAGCTAGTTGCAGACGCAGATGGGAAAGATGAAATTTCTATAAAAAAATTTTGGAAGAACTTCAGCATAAAAAAGGCAATTTATAACATTGGAGACACATGGGTAGAAGTCAAACAAATCTGTCTGAAGTTTGGAAAAAAAAATTGGCCTGAAATTTCTGATTCCCAAGATTTTGATCCTGAACATGAGCTTTCCAGTTTAAGATGTGACATTGTCGACATGGCAAAATTTGTTGGATTTGAGGATGTAGATCAGGCAAATGTGGATGAATTGCTCTAATCTCTTACTACAGAGCTCACGAGCGAAGAACTTCTGGAAATGGAAAACGATCTACATGATGGCGAAGAGCCCGTCAAGGAACTTTCATCAAGACAACTGTTGGAATTGTTTAAACACATTGAAAGTGCAATTAGTATCAGTGAAGAGAATAATTCTGACGTAGATAGAAGTGCCAAAGTTTCCAAAGAGATTCATAGTTCTGTAACTTGCAACGAAGAAATTTACAGAGAGAAGAAAATTGCTGGCCGTCAGCTTACTATTGATAATTTCTTAAAGGAAGCCACCAATCCGGGACCTTCAGGAGAACAAGATATATCATACAGTATAGAATTTGTAAATGTACTGTACTTGAAATTATTAATTCATAAAAATTAATAGCAAAATTATGTATGAAAAATCAATACGAATTGTATTTTTGCCAGTTCTAGTTTTTTTCTTGGAACCAACCCCTATCTCACCCATGTTAAAATGGACTCACTTTACGCGTATTTGCGTTGCGTGATTATTTCTTGGAACCAATTAACCGCGTAAGTCGAGGGATATCTGTATAGATTTTTAAATGTTTCATTTTGAAATACTTGATTACTTATGGTTACCCTTAATACACGAACCAGAAGTGCACATTCGAAAATATCACTAAATTATAAACTACAAATTTTAAACAATATACCATTCTATATTATGTACCATACATAAACTCTTATACTTGATAGACATGATTGATGTTCTGATACAAGATTAGCTGAAAGTCCATAAAAACCTTAAAAATTCATAAAAAAAGAGGAAAAATCACCATATTGAAGTGCAGTGTATACCATAAGTATTGTCAGGATACATGGGGAGGAGAGGTTATTACAAGAAAACAAATGAAGTAGCTCAAACATCCACTGATATGTAACACTAACATGAATACATCTGCCAAAAGTATAAAAATAAAGTTAGAAAAGAGCTAATTGCTCATGGATTCTTCATATTTTTATGATGCAAGGACACCAAAGGTCATACTGTGCCATGATCAACTATTTTCCAGATCATATTATATATACATATTATTGCAGATATATTTTATTTATATATACATTATGGAAGCAATAAACAATTTAGAATATCTTTGTATCAAGCAATGCCTACATACTTTGTTCTAGAATTTTTTTATTTATTTTTTTCAAATTAGTGAAAACAAGATGCAGTTCTTCGGGAAAAAAACATATTTTACATCTGCTACATTTTGCTGTTTCCTTGCATAATAGAAAGAACAAAAAGCATGTGATTTAATACATTTATGATTAAAAAAATTGTGAAGTTGATTTGCACAAAAAAATTAAAAAGAAAAGAAAAATAGAAAAGCTAGTGTCTTTTAAAGTTATAACAAACTTCTTGTATTTTATTAGTGAACAAACTGAATTTTCAAACTCATCATACACCTGAATTTTCTCCACTAGTCTAAGAGAGAATATGTGAAAGCTGAGACCAGTGCCTACCACAACGAGCACAGCAAGGGATGTATTTGTTTGTACACAGAGTTCTGAAATGTTGTATGTTTTAGTGAGGCAAGATTTAGTGCACAAATCATTACAGAAGCTGTATGGAGGGCCATACCAAGTGACTTCCACTACATGAAAGTTGTGTAAGTTAGATATTATCTCTAAAGAGATTCATGTAAATATCGATATTTTAAAATTTGTATTTTTAGATCAAGAACGATTCAGTTCTACAAAAAAAAAATTATAGTGAAAACAAACCTTACTGTGGTTTCAGCTGTATCACTTATCAGGGCTATACGTTACTAAATGTGGATGAAGTGTGCACTTTTACACAAATAGTACTGTTGTGTGACACTCACCTTTGCAGGATAACTCCTGTAGAAAGTACAAGAGCTACTTTTGTTCATAATTGCCCGAGACGTAACATGTTTTGCATCCATGCACAGCATAAAAAGTGGGCTGTTCTACGTTGTAAATACAATATTCAGTTGACCAGCCATACCCATTATGTTATTCCATTTACCCGAGTTCATAAAATTCACAACCACTTATCTTTCATTTATGTAGCTGTGCCAGCACTTACGTCGTTTAAAAGCTTTAAATTTTATATTGAAAATAAAAGTTAAGTTTCTTGGACACTGCAGTTCTTAGTTCCTGAATAATGTTTCATTGAAAGAGATTCTAAAGTAGTAACCTAAATAGTAAAAAAAGGAGTCAGACCATTTTTTGAAAAACTAAGTGCTGACGCACAAGCCATGACCACAACAGAGTAATATATTATGAGCTGTTGCAACTTGGCAAAACCACAATCGCAAAACATTATTGTCAACAAATGCAGTGATTGAAGGAGACACAGCAAACAAAAGGACCAGAATGGGCAACTCAGAAGGGAATGATCTTATATCAGAACAATGTCAGGCCTCATGTGGCACTTCGAACCATACAGAAAGTAGAACAGTTTGGCTAAGGAATTCACATTCATCCTCCATAATCTCCTGATCTTGCCCCGTCAAATTACCACCTGTTTCGATTATTACAAAATTATTTAAATGAGAAAAAATTAAGCAGTTTCCAGAAAGTGTAAACCTTTCTTAATGAATTTATTGAAGGATAATCAGACTTTTACAAAAGTGGTATTAAGTTGATAGATAAAAAAGCATCGTAAATAATGGAAAAAATTACATTACTGATCAAATAATCTTTTATCATGCAAAAATTTGATACCTTTTTATTGTATAAAATGAAAAAAATTCCCCAGACCAACGTAATATAAACTTTATTTTTCAATCCATACTTTTTTTATTAAATGAAACTGCTTTGACAGTAATTATGCTGTATATTATATACTGCTAACAGGTAAAAAGTTTGTGCTTTTAGAGCACAAGGACAGCAAAGGTTATGCTGCACTAAGATTAACAGTTTCCCAAAGAATTCAAACCTCTACTGCCAAAAGAACCAAACATCAGACTATGGAGGGTGCGAAAAATGGTAAACTTCCCATGATACCATTAGGAGTCATACTCTGGTTAATGACATGATAGACAAATATATTACCAATATGCTACCATATGGCAGTGGACCCACAAGTAATTTGAATACCTTAAGGCCTAAGGAATCAACCCTTGGACTACAGTGAGAAGTTAATTAGTAAGCAGTCTTTTTTTGGTATCATGGTGAGTTGGCCATGGATTAATGGCACGGTAGATGAACTTGTTATTACTGCGTCATCTTCTAAAAAAGTTAAATATAGGTGAACTCGATAAAACAGGATAAAGCCATGTCATAACTTCACATGGCTATATTTATTCTATCATTCAATCACCTATATGAACCTTGGTTATAAAATTCCAGCTAAATAAATTTAGCTTACCAAGTTTTTGCACATTTGTTTCTAAACAAATGAAATGCATATCTTTTGAGGTGAAAGACACTGCTAGATAATTTTAATATTAGTAATCAAATATGAGTGAAGGGTGAAAAATTTAACATTTAAGTGATTTTTTGCTATTTCTTAAGGCTGATAATTACATTAAGCAGAACACTGAGGTGCATTTCTTTCAAGCGCAATTCCCATTGATGATGGTAATTTAATGAAAATGATTTCACTGAACTATAATGAAAAAATTCACACAGAATTTGTGAAACAGTAGATCTAAAAAAAAAAGATCCAACATATATATTCCACTAGAATTATTTCTGAATAGCAGTATCAAGGCATAAAACAGTACTTCAAGTTCTTAGTATATACTATAACTTCTTCATGACATGGAGCTTTCAGTTGTTTTGTTCACCTATAAGTATGTTGTGGACTTTTGCATACATATTAATTGACAATCTCCAGCGTGTCAGCAAAACTATGTAAATAGGACTGCTAGGCTCACTTTGCGTTTTATCATACTTGTATTAGACATAGTTGCGCGTAACATTAGCCGATACATTTAGCGGCCAACTAGCGGTAGGACCAGGAAATAACTTGGCCTGCCCGAGCACTCTTAGGGTTGCAATGTCAAAAATAAGACCTGACAAGGTTGTTAAAAATAAACAGTGCTATAAATCTCACTAAAAGGTTTGATTTCGCTTTATATATTAACAACTAAAAGTATTGTAAATGTTTTTTGCTTCCATACATATTTTACATTGTAATATATATATTTATTTAGTCCTAGAGGCGGAACCAGAAAATATTTTTGGATGGGCACGTAAAACTACTATACAGACTTAAGGAGACAAATATCAATAAAGGGTGGTCGAGGCAGCCTCAAGCTGCCTTTATTCAGTCCTAATATTGCTGATACAGTAGTGCGGCCCGCGGGCCTACAAGAATAAGCAAAATTGGCCCTTGGACTGAAAAAGGTTGAAGACCCATGCTGTAAATTGTCAGCAATTTAAAGGGAAAAATCAAAAAGAAAATATAAAACTAATACAGTCAACTCCTGTTTTAACTTTTTGAGTGTGTATAATCCATGCTCAAAAAAAAGCTTAATCTACTGTTAAAAATAGAGTAATTGCACACTACGATAAATTACTGATTAGTTCAGACACTGAGACTCAAGCGTAAAATACTGTATATAAAAATTAAATCCTGTTTGAATCTTTAGCATCATTTCAAACTCCGGTTCATTCACTTGATTTAAAAGTGGTTTAAGGTGCAAAAAGTTCATGCTCACCGGGATCTACAATTTTTCAATGAATCCAAACCTTTTAAGGCATAGGGAATCAGCTCTCAGACTAAAGTGAGCAGGTAGTAAGCATTTTTTTTAGGGGTGCATCATTGGGAGTTGAATCTGGGTTAATAGCACGTTAGTCAAATGCATTTTATCACTGCAAAGCCTCATTCAATTTGAAAAGAACTGTGAAGCATAAAGGTGTGTAAATGTATATATATATATTTCTTGCATGATTTTATGTTGTGTCAAAACAAACACCTGTATTACATCATTTTATGTAGCACAACTTTATAGTTATTTTTAATAAAAAACAATATTGTTAATTTGATATGTTAATCTGACATGACGCTTTGGACAAGTGGAGGGAGATATGACCTTTATTTCACTATACGATGTTTGGGAATTTTCCAGAGGAATTTCCTCTAACCGACAGGTCCAACATGATACGCATAGCACTTAATAGAAACACAGCACATAATACCCATAGCATAATCAGCATCGCCAGCGGAAATTCATATACGTGATTTGTTATACCTGTAGACGACTATAGGTTTCCAAGAGGAATGCATGGGACAATTATTAGTTGTAGGAATATGAACTAAATAAGGAAATAGGATTACACTGCTGAAATTGTAACTTATAAATTAGATGTTCTTCAGATTGTATGACAAATGATAACCCAATTAGGCATATGTAAATATTTAATTTCACTTATTTATCTGGAAAACAAATATTAAAAAAAATAAAAATAAATCATCCTGCAATAATGAATAAGTGGCCTGATCGGAGGCCAGAAAAAGCCAACAAATCGTCAGCTTTATAAATCCTGGCCGTCCAATTGATTCAGGTAGGAGAAGTAATGACATTTTTAAAAGGATATGCATCAACTAAATGCTGGAGATCACAACTAGCCCCAGAAGATGACAATCGGTTAATATTAAAGTCATCAATGCAAATCAGAGGTTAAAATCAATTACATGTTGAAACAATTGCGACAAGTATTCAAGAAGATTACCAATCTTTCCCATATAGGAGAACGATTTATAATAAATTGCATAATAAAAAATTTTATCAAAAAATATTGATTGACACAGTATGCTGTAATAAAACTAAAATGAGCATCAAGTGAACAAACAATATCAGTTCTTAGATTACAACAGCCCCTCTGTACAGAGAGAAATCACACCCCTATGTGCAAGTCTCATAGCAGGAACCAAGTTCCACAGAAGTATCAAATATAGAAATATACAAAAGTTTCAAGTCCAAAATTAAGATTAAAATAATGCTTAAACTTAAATTTAATACCAGGGACATCCAAGGCTTCGGTGGGCCTGCAAAGCCGTAAGACGTATTTGACCTATATGTAAATTTCTTGCTGTTTAAGTACATCTTGGTTGGTTCAATTTTTATGATGCAAGGAGATTACATACATCTTGACATTCGAGCATGATGTATTAGGTGCAAAGTTATCCAGGAAGTGTTACCACCTGAACATAGGAATTCTGAAGCACACTTGCTTGCCCTATTATTTTCGCCTCTGCTGCCTCATTCACTCATCAACAGTTAAGCTGACTTAGAATGGTTTTGCATAATTCAATTTTACTGTGCACATGGGATATAATGTCAATATGTATTATAATGCGTTATGTTGCTTACTGATAAGTTAGGATACTAAATTCTGTTTTACTAGGTATGCATTGGTCTTGCTACCCAACGTTAGTCCCACAGACAAGATGTTAAGCTCGATATATTAGTTAACAGAGGGTCAAAATGCACTACAATTGAGATCCACATCCAATCAAACCTATCACTATAAATATTAGATTTAAGAACGCAATACTTAAATTAAGGTAGTGTGTTAAAAATAATTTTAAAATAGGTCATCTTAGTAAATATCATTCAATATAAATAAAAAATAAGTCTCACATATAAACATTAGCTTAATTCTCAATTTTAAAATAAATATATACCTTCATAATACATGCATTTGTTTTATTTTCGTTTAACTTCTAGAAGAATATTTTCTAGCAAATTAATACTCGAAGAATTTTCCATTAAGCATTATAAAAATAATCAACCAAATTCATAAATACTGCACATACAATTTAATGAAATACAGGAAAACCCTTCTAGTTACTGCAGTTTCGACATCAAAATACTGATGTACTCAAGAGTTTGTAATCGAATGCTAAATTCTGAATACTGCGCTAATAAATTCGTTTTACTGTGGCATTTAAAGATGTCAAACGACGATAAATGAAAAAAAAAAATGTTTTTAGATATATTTTATAGTTTTTAATTTTTAAATTAAAATTTTAATATATATTTAATATATAATATATAATTAGTATAGTAATTAGCATCTATTTGGTAAATCGAGTTTACGTCAACAAACATGGGAGCTAATGCCTGATGTTAGTATATTTCTGATCCGTAGTCAGAAACATCTCCAACGAAGCTGTCACAGCATTTAAATTTCCTGTGTTTGTGTTTTGCACTAACATGAAGAGGCTGCACCAGTTGTAACATATGTAATTTGAGTGTGTACACAAACAACAATCTTACGTATTTTCGCTTATGTCTTAGTAAGTTTTAACGATCATTTTAATAATTTTTATTAAATGATGAGTTCTAAACGAAGTATGCAAGCTGATACTGAATGTAGTAGTGCTAAAAAGAATTGTGAAGTTATTGGTTTGGAAGAAAATTTAAAAATAATGAGCATGTAATTGGTGCTACGAAAGCTCAAATAAGTTGCAATCACAGATTAAATGAATCAATCATGTGTCACATTTTACAACATGCAGCCCTGTACAAAAAGCAAGGACAAAGTGTTTTTAGTAGCTCAACTTATTTTTATTCGACAAGAAACAGAAGGAGTGTGATGATTGAACTCGGACGCCTGTTATCAATATGGATAGAAGAACCGAAAACAAATTCCTTTAAGCCAAATGGCAAAAAGCAAACAACTATCTTGAAGTATTTTTTTAAACAATAAGCATTAGTATGTACAGCCGGTAAAACAAAAATCAGAACGCCCGTTGCTATTCACACAATAATTATGCTACAGAAAATTTAAAAATGCCAATTGATAGTAAACAATGAAATCTACCAATTCATGTGCACAAAATTTGCATAAGGGACCGTCTCCATATTTAAACTTGCAGAAACTTTGAAAATTCCAATGGCAACACCTAAATTTGATCATCATCATAATCATCAGATTCTAGGCTACTTAATTAGGTTAATTTAAAATTTTGGTGCCACACATTCTGACAATTAAAACTCGAGATATTCCATAAAATGTCTACTGAGGCTTCCACCGTTATAGAAAAAAACGAATTTGTAGGTCGGGAATTCAATTTTCTGATCATATCTGTTAAAATCAAAAAGTTATAATACCGTTGACTTTTTGTTTTCTCTCTCACAGATGTAAATTTACCCATATGCCTGTTTAATGATAATCAAGAAATGTCATTCGACAACAGTTTTAAAGCATAAAATAATTTCCATTTTATTCCTTCCTTTTTACTTTTTGTAACTATGCAATACACTCTTAAACCATCGCTTTAACTAATATTAAGCATAAAAAAAAAACTAATGATTGGATTAGGCTGAAATTTCTGTATAGTAGGTAAAACAACTAAGGTTTCAATGCTTGTCAGAAAATTAATATGTTTCTGTTCAAATTTTTATCGAACACCATTTTCGTAATTTATAATTCATATTAAGATATTACTTGAAAACATCATAAATTTTATTTGGCCTGTTGAACTTTACCGCAATAAAAAACATTGGAGATATAGTGAATATTTTGGGAGATATTCATGAAAATCCCATGAAATATTTTAACATTATGAGCTCAATATTACTAATATTCAAAACTCATAAACCCTGAGTCAAATGAATTGAAATTTAGTACTAGAGTTTTTGGGTGGTGGGGGTAGATTTGAAATATTTAGTAAAAGCTCGTTGTTGCTATATGAATTTCCAAAGTTGCAAAGTTTTAATATGAAGACGGTCAATTATGAAAATTTTATTATGCACATGGATTAATAGAGTTCATTATTCGCTATCAATTGGCACTTTTGATGATTGGTTGGTTGTGTTTTTATGATGCAAAGACAGCAAGGGTCATTATGCACCAAATAAGGTGAGAATGTGCACATAGGTTTAATATAAAAATAAGTTAAACCTAAAAAAGTAAAAATATATAGAAAACAATTTAACAAAGGTACCAAATGAAACAAAATAAAAAATCATGAGATAGGAATAACCAATATTGCATAAAAAGTTAAAAATGACTTCGTAGTTAAAAGAGTTACACAAAATGTAGCGGAGGTTAAAATTATTTTGCTTAAAAGTTGACGTATGTTGCTGGTTAAAATTGGGACAAATACATAAAATATGTGAAACATTTAATGCTTCACCACATGTGGCACACATCGGGGCGCCTTCTCCCTTTAAAAGATGATGAGAGAAGCCTGTGTGCCCGATGCGAAGTCTAGCCAGAGTAACTTCTTTACGACAGTCATTCCTTGGCACTTTTGAATTTTCGGTAGCACAATTAATGCATAAATGGCAACGGGTGTTTGAATTTTTGTTTCACAGACTGTACAATATACATACGTATACAGTAACACTACTGTACACACAGTTTTTGGTATCATGATCTTTATTTTTTTTTTCATTTAAAAACTCTATAATTTCTGAAGCTTCTGCAAAAATAACCTTTTTTTCCATATATTGTATGTCCCGATTATAGTGGTTTCAATAATTTTGTTTTTTTTCATTGGCACACTTAACCACAATAATCGGGGTTCCCCTGCATTCACAATATTATTTATCTTGCAACCCCTTTAATCTGCATAAAATTACTAATGTATAATTTAACATGGTTTAATTAATGCAAAAACTTTTGTCATTTTCTGTGTGTAAGCATGTGTTTCACTCTAAAAACTAAAGTGTCATGGGTTTTCCACACACACCAGTGTTTTTTGTTTGTTTGTTTGTTTTTTTATCACAAAAGCAACTGTTACGAATTTTTCCAACACTTTTGGCACCTTTACACATTTCCTTCTAGTTTTCAGAAGATAAATCCTAAGCCAGAAAATATTTTAACTGCACAAGCGTTAATAACATTATTAATATCTAGTTAATGAAATGATACGTATGCATAGTTTTGTATGACAAATGAAAGTACATTATCCATTAATTTTGAAAAATAAAACTAGCAGTTATCATGGACAAACACATTTAAAAAAATGTATAATATATTGATTATTTACAGGAAACCCTATCATTGCGAATAGATAATAGTATGTTCGAAGTCATGAAAACACATTTATAGAAATCTATTTTTAAAATAGATGAAAAACTGGATAAGCGTATTTTCTTAGAAATATATACTAATGGAAAAAATAGCTAAGTTTTCAGGTTGCAAAAATGCATATAAAACTGTACATATTAATATACTAAAATTGTATTTAATGAAGTATGCATTTCACATTCCTTTTCAAAATTTTTATTTATGTAAATAAATTATAATCATAATTCTAATATTTTTAGAGAAGAGCTAGAAATGTTCTAAGTTACAATACAAATAACTAGAACTTACTACACTATTTAGTAAAAAATTAAATGCAATTTAAGCATTGTCTGCAAAAACTAAAAAAAGTCATACCCGTCATGCTAAAACAAATTGTCTGCGTTAAATAAGATTTTAATGCTCATTTTAAAACAACAATTTCAAAAAATGTAATTTATATAATTTATAACAAATAGTCTTCACCGTGTATAATACACTCTATAAAACAATGTTTTTGATCGCCACAATGAGTAAGAATTGTCAAATTTAAGTAAATATACACCTTGACCAGGATACATGTGACTTCCAGCATACACCTCTTCATGACAGTCTCTTCGATACACAGGAATAATAACACTAAGAGGAAGCTTCTCTGATAGAGCAACACCCTTCTCAACATCTCCGGATGACTGGCCAACATCTGAAAAAAGTCATATCAGTCTCTCTTGGAACATTTATTAAAATCATTTAAAAGTACTGAAAATATTTTTATAGATGAATAAAATACACATTTCAGTATAGATAAAGTATTACAAATATATATTTCCCAATTATTAATTATCATATTTCCTTTAAAAATATACAGATAGTCATTACTTTGTACATCCTATTCATTAACTCAAATGCATTAACCTATGCGATTATTTTAGAGATATTTTTTATTAGTCTTAGTGTTGTATATGAAAACTGCAGCCTGTCTGTGAGACAGAACTGGTATCTTAATTTGACTATCAAACCATATTTATACATACACAAAACAAACACACACAGCAAAACAAACTCAAGCTAGTTGGGACCCTACAGTTACATAGACGTAAACAATGTAATACTTTTTAACTAAGCAAAAGCTCAGGTTTGACTCCTGATGGTACAAAACAAAGCATGGCACTTTTTCATACCCCCATATAGCCTGTATTTTGATTCCCTAGGCGACAGAGGTTTGGATCTATCAGAAAACTGAATTCTGACACAGCATGATATTAGATGTCATGGGTGTTATGAAATACATACAAATTAAGACCAATTATTAATTATAATTAATACAATCATTAACGTTGAGTGTTGAATGATTTAGTAAAAACATTATATGGTTAAAAATCTGTAACTTAAAGCAAAAATCTTATATTTTAATAGAGGCATACCTATATGAAATCCGATATTTTTATGTATAATGAAATACATTTAGCACAAAAATGTCACCATAATATTTCTAATAAAAAGTTTGATATTTTCAATACAATACACAAAAGTTTCTGAAAAACACTAGCTTGTGAAAGACTTATAGTATTTAACTGAAAGGAGACCCATATCCTGAATGGTATTAATGATTTGTAAAACCAGCGGTGATAAAAATAACGTTTTTTATTATGGACATCAATTTCTAACAAACAATTTTCTTTAATTCATTCGAATATCTTTTTAATCTTCAAGAGTTAGAGGAGAAATGTTTGTGTCTTATAGCATAAGGACAGATGAGGTCATGTTGTGCTGTGACCTACAGGTTTCCCTGAAGAATCTGAACCTCTGCTGCATAGAGAATCAAAGCCTCAGACTACAGTACAGTACTAGCATCGAACCTAGGTTAATGACATAACAAATGAACACATTACCTTTATGCAAATGTAGACTTCAGAAGAGAAAGAATTACTACATGCATGCAGGTTGGACTCGACTGACCTTTGGTATACTGAAGCACAAGAACAGTTTGATGCATTACTGTATGCAGAAGCTTAGTGGTCAAAATGCTGAGATGCAAACCCAGTGATTGCCAATTCAAGTTGTCTTGGAATAGGTGTAGTAATATTTTTCTATTCTAACTCTTAAGGGTTAAAAACAGATTCTAGTTTGAATATAAAAAGTGTTAGAAATTAATTTCTTCACAACCTTTCTTCCGCAGTAAAGAAGCTCATGGCTTCCCAGTTTTTGAGTGCTCCAACTTAAGGACGCCATCGGTATATAAAGTTTGGCTGCACACAATGGATGCTCTCTTTTGTCTAAAGCAAAGCTTCAGAAGTTGGAGGAACTAAAGATCAGGTGGGATAATATAGTTTTCAGAAAATTCAGGAGAAAAGGGAGCGTTCAAGTATTATGAAAGAACCTTTGGGGGAGAGGGGATTGTTGTTGTGCTATTTTCCTATGTTAGCTAATGTTAATTTCTACTTACCGGGGGAGGGGGGAGAGAGTTATAAAATGGCCAAAATATTGCTTATGTAATACTTGAACTCTCCCAAAGTGGGTGGAAAGCAACTAGAACTTAAAAGAAGATTTTCATTTTACTACACAATAACAGAAAATGGATTGAATTCTTAATAAACTGAAGACCAAAAGACTGTTTTAGAGGTTGAAAATTTACTGGATCAAGCTTAAAATTTGTAATCCGATTAACACAGAAGTATAACTGCAAATAATGCGAATTTGTGCATCAACTTCAAGTTATTCCAATGAGGTGGTGTGAAAATTTTATGGAAAGAGTTACATGGGTGCTGAGGGGGAAGTACTGTGTTAAGGTAATCATGGATAATTTCAATGTAAGAATTTGGTAACAGCAAACTGTAACATTGGTTGGCAATTATAAGCATACTAAAAGCAATGAACATGATGATCAGCTTCTTGAAACTGTAGAAGCCACAAAGCTTAGTATTGTGATTTTTTTAAAAATTACAAAGAAAATAGACATAGAAAGGTTCTAGTGGCAGAATCTGTGAAATCAATTACATCACAGTGTAAGGAAAAAGCAAAAAGTGCAATGGAAAAAAATCGAAATAAAAACAAAAATTCAGCACAAAAAATGAAGAGATGTGATCATGATCACTGAATAGTGAAATAGAAGTCAGTACTAAAGTAAAATAATAGAAACTCATCAACAAACAAGCATGTAAGAAAGCAGATGTAGTTGAACCAAAAGAATATTTTGATGCATTAAGTTGGTAATAATCTTTTTTTTTTATCTATTTTGCAAGAAAGCTAACAGAGCTTATTGAATATTTTACATCTAAAGATTATGACATGATCTATCTGGAATGGGACTGACAACTTAACATGACCCACAAATCATGGTATCATTTGCACAAAACCAAATCAGGAGTTGAACCCAACCCAGTGGGGTTGAAGACAGCTCATAACCCCATGAGGTTGTTAGAACTAATTGATATTTTAAAAGTTAATTAAAACATTGTCAATACAATCAGTGAAACTGCAAAGAAAAGTTATGGTACAATAATTAAGCAATGTAACAAGAAATTATCACAAAAGATAAATTTACCAGATGAGGCTAACGGAAAATATCTGTGCACATCTGTATTTTGAGTAAACATGACCTTGTCATTTTGTAATATACTTTACAGATAATCAAACAAGAGTTTGTGAACATACCATCATCTTCGTCATCCTCATCTTCACTTTCACTAATATGGACAGAAACTTGAGTATCAGGGGTCTTGGTCCATTCAAAATATATTCCGAATCCAATGTCAAAACTGTCAGTTGCAAATTCCCAAAACAGACAGGAACCATCGTCATGAGTTGGCACTCTAACAGTCACTGTTTCACCATGGCCAACTTTAATGATTCCATCACCACCCTCTTTTCGAATAGCATTTTTAAATTCTTGAATGTCTCTACGAGTCCACATGGATGCAGCAGCAATTGGTGCAGAATCTGAAACCATATTTTAATCACCACCATTTTATATTTACAGGGTTTGTCCCAGAAGTTCCCGGAATGATTTTTTGTAGTTGGCAACGCTGGCTGACGGGGCGGAGAAGTTGGTGGGGGATCTGAGCTTGGAAACGAGACCGGTATCAGTCGCCTGCGGGCAGTTGTTGAGGCAGGGTCACGCTCCGCGCAGAGGTATCTACTGCACCCTCGTCGATCAAAAAATGGACCAGTTTTTGGAGCAGCGTTATGCAATCAAATTTTGTGTGAAACTGGGTAAAAACGGGGCGGAGACACTCGAAATGCTTCGGAAAGCCTACGGTGACGGGGCGATGAAAAAAAGCCAAACTTTCATGTGGCACAAGCGGTTCCGGGAAGGTCGGGAGTCCGTCAACGACGACGACCGCTCTGGACGCCCGTCGACATCACAAACGGACGACTCGGTGCAAAAAGTGCGTCAAGTTTTGGACAATGACCGACGATTAAGTGTTCGGGTGATTGCAGAGGAGTGTGGAATACCCAAAACAATCGTTCATCGCATTTTAACGGAGGATCTTCAAATGAGGAAAGTCTGCTCGAAAATGGTGCCAAAAGTCCTGACGAGTGAGATGAAGGAGCAGCGTTTGTTGAAGTGCCAGGAATTGCATGAACGCTACGAAACGGACCCAGAATTTTTGGACAGAGTGATCACAGGGGACGAGACGTGGATTTTTCAGTACGATCCCGAATCAAAGCGCCAGAGCAGCGAGTGGCACACCAAGGAGTCTCCTCGCCCGAAAAAAGCAAGGATGAGCAAATCGCGAATCAAGGCAATGCTCATTGTGTTTTTTGACAGAAAAGGTGTAGTTCACAGTGAATTCGTGCCACAAGGACAAACAGTCAACAAGGAGTTTTACTGTGAAGTGCTCAAACGGTTGCGCAACAGGGTTCGACGCGTCCGAAACGAAATTCGCGACAATTGGATCTTGCACCATGACAACGCGTCAACCCACACCGCGCTCATTGTCTCCGAGTTGCTGGCCAAAATGGGTGTGGCAACGCTGCCCCAGCCGCCGTACAGCCCCGATCTGGCACCAGCGGATTTCTTTTTGTTCCCAAGGATCAAAAGAACCCTGAAAGGAACTCGGCATGGGACGCTGGAGGCGGTAAAAGCAGCCGCGACGACCTCACTGAAGGAGATTCCCGTTGACGACTTCCAGGGCGCCTTCAATGATTGGGTGAAGCGTTGGCAACGGTGCATCGAAGCAGGGGGAGAATACTTTGAAAAGTTCTGAAAAGATTGTAAACTGATATTGAATAAATGATTTTAAAAAAAATCATTCCGGGAACTTTTGGGACAAACCCTGTATACATTGCCAATACTTCACATTATCACTTTATTGCTTAGTTTTATGTATTTTTACACCTTAAATATTGTAGTGCAAGCCACCTAGAACACAATTAATAGTTTAATGTGACCTTTGAATCATTATGCACTATCCGCCCCTTCCCCAAAAACAGTTGTCATTTGGATTTAAATATACAAATACTTAGGGCTAATGACTTATTCAATATTTGTGAGAATTTCACAATGCAAAGGTCATGCTGTACTGGGACTTAGTTTTCCTCCAAGGAATCCAAATCTCCTACGGCCTAAGGGACCAATTTCCTGACTACGGTGAGCAGTTAGTTGGTAAGCTGTCTTTTCGCTTGATACAGTTGGAAGTCAAACTTGGGAGACCCTCATACTAGACAAACACATTACGACCACAGGGCCCGATTCAATATTACAGTAATTTTCATGCTTCTGCTGGCAATTTGTTTATCTGTAACCATGGGTGCCTATATGAGTACTTCTAGGGAGTGGCTGAGAAAAATTATTACTTTCTTCTCAAGGCTGTCAAGAATTTTAGTGAATGTACAAGATACCAAAACGCTACAAAAATAATTGATACTGCTTGACAATTAGTAATGAGCTAAAAAGTACCTTATTTTAAAATGTGACTGTAAAACTTTTGAAAGTAAATGCATAGCAGGTTCGGGCAAATAAAATTTTTAAACGGCTAGGGGAGACCCAAGTCCCCCTCTCCCCCCCATATGGGCATCAATGTCTGTAACTGATACAGTGTGTATCTTATTTTAAAGAACACTATCTGAAATTTTTCGTAGTTATGAAAAAGACGTTACTGTTTTAGAAGGCAAGCAAATTATTGTCAATCATTAAAAAAAAGATTGTAACATAATATGCTTGAAAAATTGTGTGCAGGATGTAAGAGTGAATGCATACATATACATGATATATACTCATTTCACATGAATAAAAATACCTATTTCTTCTTCGGTGCTTTCTCCAGAACTCTGCTGAACTGCCATTTCTTCACCATTTTGGTTATTCTCAACTTTTGCATGAGAAACAGGATCACAGTTTGACATGGAATTCTTAGATTTTGAAAGTTGCTGTTGTAAAACTTGATTCATATATTGTTGATAATGTTGCTCTTGCAATTGTCGAATCAAAACTGCTTGCTATTATACGATAAAAATTAATAAATTACAGAAATTCAAGAATGAAAAAAAAAAAAAAATACATGATAGGCTACAACTACAAATCTTGAAAGGCTGTTATACATGCTCAAAATTTAAAAATTGTTCTGTAACATACTCTAAAGTACACATTTCATTAAATCTCCTTTTTCATCTTTTGTTCTCCACATTTTTTTTTATCTAAATTGCAAATGTCATAAGTTGTGTTAAAAGAAACCGTTTTTAAAATATCAAAATAAATACTAGATATGTAGCTTAAATAAGTCATTGTTTCAATATGATGTGGATGTGTGTGTATTTTATTTACTTAAGATTTTTAAAAATACCTATTTACATGTTTAATAATAATTGGATCATAAAATTGTATATACATACATGGATGTATTTTATAGTGAAAGTAATCGAATTTATTAGTGATTACCTCAAAATAAAACTCTGAAATATGCCAACTGTGAGACAAAATAGTATCAGATGATGTATGTTAACAGTGCAAACTTGTTTTGAATGGTACATGAACTCAAAATTTAATTAAAGTGTTACTTTTTTTTCCAATTTAGAAATATCCCCTAAGAGCTTAGATATCACATCAAAATTTTGAAGTGTACGGTATGTCAGCGAATATTCCATGTAGAAACATGGAAATCTTTCTTATTTGACTAATTGAATGTAAGACTATACTTTTGCAATTGGAAAATTTTTTTGGTAGGGTGCCTGTATATTAAAAGTTAAATTTTGTATTCTTACACATATATAATCCCTTGTAAAATAACATAGTCAACATTCTTACATGATTCAATCACTTTTCTATTTCTAAAGTATTTTTCTATGACTAAAGGTTTAGAAGACATTTGTTGTAACAACTATACTGAATCACCCTGTGTGTGTACAGTAGTCTTGTTATAGCAAACTCTACAGGACTGCCAAATTATTTCATCATGATGGAATTTATATTAAATAATATATTCACATAAATATAACAAGCAAAACATTTCTCACCCTAAGTAGATATTGGATAAATAATTCAATTAACCTGGAATAAGTTAGTGAAATCAAAATTTGAAAATTAAAGGATAACCTTTATTTAGATTACAGTAGAAATATCTGTGTAATTGCCACTCAATTTTATCTTGATCTTTTAAAAACGTAGATTAAGTTGATGGGGATATGACTTTTTGACCACATCACCTTTCTTTCCGTAGTCCTATATTGATTTCAGCAATTACAGCTTTTCTTTAAAAAAAAACCCTGCTGTTGTTTCACCCTAACCATATCACTACCAAAGATTTTGGAAAGAAATAAAATCACAACTAGCATTGGACACAGACAACAGCAGAATGAATGCTGAACATCCCTTTCACTGTCATGTATTAACCCTCTGCCCACCAGTTGTTTGTCATATACTCATCTATAGGGAAGGTCAGGAAAAACAGGAAATATGAAATGAATTTGGCAGAAGAATATTAAGGGGTGGAAAACATTGGTTTATACGCCTATGCCATTTGTTCTTTCGACACTCTCCCTAAAAATGTGACATTATTTCTTTATTTTGAATTCGCTGCAGTTGAAGTACCCTTTTTTATGTAACACATTTGATTTCGGACCTCAAATAAAATTCTGGTTATAAAAGAATGTTTAAAAATTTACTTCATTAAATCGGAAACTTTGATATATTGTCCTAATGGCATTTGAAATGGGTGTTGATGTTAGATTCATAATAATGGATTTTTTGTTTGTTTAAGTTTTACGGTACAAGTGACACCAAGTTTAAAGCCAAAGGCCTTCAATTCTCATTTGATCAACATTTGAGTTATTATAGCATTGCACTAGCAAAACAGTCTGAAAACTCTAAGAATAATGAATAATTTACTTGTTCAGGATTTCCAGGACACTGTTGTTCAGCATAGGCTTTGAATTGATGAAATGTTTGCCTATTCAATGCTTCTTGAACCAAGTGTCTAAGAAACACAAAAATTATTACATTATAGTAACCTTTCAATGTATTTTCTTGTTAATAACATATATCCATATACGGAAATAGTTTACAAACAGATACCTGTATATCGCACCCTCACTTCAGAAGTGACAGAAGTCAATCGGCCAATTTGTATTTTGTATAAATTTTAAATTACATAAAATAGAATGAACTATTGTGAAATGACTTGGGCTCTTACGTTCCACACTGAAATTATGAGAAGACTGCATGTGTCGTTTCTTCTGAAGATAAATGTGATACTACATATCTTAATGACGTTTTTAGTTAGAATTTGAAAAATTTTGACTTGTGTAACTTCTGAAGTGGGTGTGCAATATGTAGTTTTTTATTTTAAAGGAAAAACAAGAATTTTTACATCAACAGTAGTTTAGTTCAAGAATTTTTCATCAACAATTTTCTAGTTCTGAACTTATAGATTAGAGCAATGGTTCTCAAACTTTTTATCGCAAGGAAACTTTTGCTTATTAGATGTACATATGCATAGCCGCGGCACCCCACTATAAATACTGTGTGCTTATGGAAAATCTGAAGGTATAATATTTATCATTGCCTAGCCATCAAAATAAGCAACAAATCAGTACAAAAAGGTAGGCAACACTTATAAAAGGTGATGTAGAAGCAAAAAATTTTTAATGAAATGACTGGCTTTGTCCTTTACTGTCACAAAGTTATAAAGGAATATAAATTAAAATCATTAAGAAAGGATTTAATAATATAAAGAAAAACAAAAATGTAACGTTCTTAAATGTCATTTGTTGGTTTAAAAAGATATGATTTCCCATATCATTACACATGCTATTGGTCATTCTTTCTGTCCTGCAAAACAGTATCCTTTTGGCAGTCACTTAATATTAAAACACATTATCAAAGGGTATCAATATAATGCATATTTAATACAAACAGATATATACATAAGATTAATGTTAGTAATCTTATTCTTGCAACCGGTACATCAATGAAGTTCTGGAGCCCGAAGTTGTTCCCTTCCTTCAAGGCATTCCCGGAGCTGTATTTCAACGGGACAATGCCCGCCCACATATTGCCAGGAATGTTCAAGACTTCTTTTCATCACAACAGATACAGCTTCTTCCTTGGCCTGCCTATTCGCCGGATATGTCGCCGATTGAACATGTGTGGGATTTCGTTGGTCGGCATCTCGCTCATGATCCTCGTCCCATAGCTACTACAGATAAACTTTGGGGTCGCATACAAGCAATCTGGAATGCTCTTCTACAGGTACACATTCAACATCTGTTTGATTCCATGCCACGTCGTATAGCATCACTTATTTCAGCGCGTGATGGCTTCACCAAATACTGATTTTCGATATGTAATATTATTTTTATTGCTTTGTAAAAACTGCAACACCATGAAGGGCTCGTTCGAATTGAATGAAACTTAATGTACAAACGACCTGTGTTGATACAAATAAACGATTAAAATTACAAACATGAGTATATTAAAGTATTTATCACTTGGATATATACATACCAGGACGTAAAGAGTCCAATCGAATTATAAGTGTTGTTTACTCTATTTTTGTAAAAGTTATGAATAATAATAATTATGTAGATTAAAGAAGGAAAAAAGATTTTTGGAGGCGTGCTATTAAGTGATATTAAAAAGTTATAAATGATAAAGGAAGTTTGCAAGAACATTTGCAAAGAATATTAATACATATATATTGTTATGTTATTATATGTATATTGTTATTGTATGTATATGTTGTTATGAAAGGAGAAATAATAAGAGTGTAAGAAGCTGATAAATAAATAATCAGAAGTGTTGATAAATAAATAGCCAGAAATGCTATTGAATAATAGTTTGAAATATATAAAGGGAATAGACTTTTTCCTAATGTAGAGCTTATTTTGAAAAGATTTTAGCAATACCAATATCACATGCATCAGATGAAAGATCTTTGTCAGTTTTAAAATACGTTAAAAACCATTTAAGGGGTAGGATGGGAGAGCATAGGTTGAACAATATGGCCATATTACACGTAGAACAAAAAATTTCGGGCAAAATAGATACTGCAAAAATAATTACTGAATTTACTAAAGAAAAATCAAGAAATTCATATAAATCGCAAATTCATATACAGTTCGTTCACAAAAAGTAGCCTGATTGTACCTTTAGAATTAACAGAAGCTGATGTCACAAATGACTTAGCCGATTCCAGCAGAGGGAAGGGTGTCATTTCAGAACTGTTTTTTAGCGAACGTTTGTCTGCGCCAAAAACCAGTTCTGAAATGACGTCCTCCCCTCTGCTGTAATCGGCTAGGCCGTTTGTGATGTCAACTCCCGTTATTTCTAACGGTACCATCGGACTACTTTTCGTGAACGAACTATAGAAGACATTTTTTAAACACTCAGGTACCTTAGTTACTTCAAACAACAATATTAATCGAAGTTTATTGGTGTGGTGATACCTTTTCGTAATTTGGTTTAAATAGTAGTCCATGTACTACACCATTCTGCGAAATAACTGGCATCAGTAAATAGTCTTTATATACGTTCGTAAAGAGATTAGATATTGTCGTTCGTAGCTCAGTGGGTAGAGCCTCCGCCCGGCAAGTGGAAGGTCGTGGGTTCAGGTCCCACCGAACGCAGAAATATTTATTTTCTTTCGAACGTTTCACCATCTAATCACGCCATAACATCGGCGCTGGTATCACTACGCCAATAAACGTTGATTTATATTGTTGTTTAATTTAATCTGCGTAGTGTTCGATTTATATAAACTTAGTTACAGTTCAATTTCTTTAAATAATTTCTAATTTTTCTTGAAACGTTGAGTTTATTATTAGCTACATATTGCCGGTTTAAGGAACTCACTAAAAATTTACTACTGAAATCCTTCCGAAAATACCACCAGTTCCTTACACGATTATTTTGTTTTGGGGCTTGGACCTAAGAGCCTCGAAATTTTTACAGCGAGGGGCCTCCAACAGGCTTAATCCGCCTCTGTTCATATACATTTCTTTACATGAAATTTAAAGACCAAAAATTTGAAAAAAGTATTAAGGACCCATCAGTAAACGAGAATCAAATGAATTTTATTTTTATGACATAAAAGTAACAAAAATAATGCTGCGCTGGAGCCTACAGTTTTCTGAGATATCTGAACCTCTGTTGCCAAAGGAACCAAATCCCCGACTATAGTGGGCAAAAAAACACCATGAATTCCATGATATAATTAGGAGTCGAACACAGGTTAATGGCATGATAGACAAATGTCTAACCAGTACACTGGCATAATCAGGTGATGACTGGAGAAGACTTAGTCCCCCACTTAGCATTTATTTGTAATTTTTATTTTCTTACCTGCAAAGCATTGGCTAGGGGAAGGGGCATGACCCTCCACCACTCTATAATCCTCCCTTGAAAAGGCTAGTTACACTAATGTACCATTATGTCATCACAGGGCAGTGGACCTACATTTTTCCAAAGGAAACAAGTTCTAAAGGCCAGACTTTTTGGATGAAGTTGTCTGACTGATCGCAAACAAAATTTTGAATTGAACTTCCAATTTTGGGGAAACTGACCTCACGTTCGATTGAAATTTGGCTATTCAGAACAGGTTAGGAAGGTTTTCCCAGACTTTTCCAGATTTGATGAAAAAAATTTGTTTTTTCCCTGACTTTTAGGATGATTATACAAATTCTTAGGAAGTTTGCCTTTAACCCCACACCATTGATAGAGTCGTCTGGAGTGGTGTCGTAGCCGATCATCATTGCTGCCAGCAGATTAGCATCGCATGGTGTTCAGCAATGAATCCTACTTCAGTCTTGGAGCAGATGGCCATCGGATCCGTGTGTGTGGAGATGGCAGGGATAGCGGTCCCAACCACCCTTTGTTTTACACAGGCACACAGCCATTACCCCTAGTGTGATGGTGTGAGGTGCTATCTCATACAACAGTAAGACGTCCCTAGTCATCCTGCATAGAACTTTAATGGCTGAACGATACGTTGATGACGTCCTGCGGCTATTTTCCAACAACATCATTCCAGGCCCCATACGGCTCACATATCTGTGAGCTGCCTCTGTACTGTTGATACTCTTCCTTGGCAAGATACGTCACCAGACCTTTCGCCAATCGAACATGTATGGGACATGGTAGGCTGCTGGATTTGGGCACCGCAAAATGTCGCAGAGCTGGTGCAACAAGTGAGGAATGCCCGGAAGAATATGTCGCAGGATGACATTAGGAACCTTTATCACTCCTTATCTAGACGTATAGAAGCATGCGTTGCCGCCAGCGGGGTTTCACCAACTATTGATTTGAACATTTAATGTGCAATTCCTAGCCACTGATGGGTCCTACGGCCTTGAATTGTTTACCATATCCTTACCCGTGTATGTGCTGGATGTACATTTAATTTCAAGTAAATGCAAGGTTAAATATGAAGAAAATTTGAGAAAGATTAGAAAATTAGGAATAAAATAAAAGGAATAGAATATAATAAGTGGAAGAGTGAATTAAAGAAAAAAAAACTATTAAAGGAATAAAAACAAGATTAAAAATTAAAACTGGAAAGTAAAATAAACACATAAAACGGAAAGGAGTGGTAAAATAAAACTGACAAATTAGAATCAATAATGAAGGTAGTGATAAACAAATTAGAAGGGGAGAAAAAATTATGTAGGAAAGAAGAATTTGTCCTTAATAACCTCTTCGCTACATAAACTTGTCTCCCTCCACTTTTTAATTTTTTATGATTACTTTCATTATTGGTTCTAATTTTTTAGTTTTACCATTCTTTATCTTTTATCTGTTTTATTTCCCAATTTCAATTTTTAATCTTGTTTTTATCCCTTTAATAGTTTTTCTTTTTTTAATTCCCTGTTCCACTTATTATATTCTTCTTATTTTATTCCGTGTGTACTAATCTTTTTCAATATTTCTTTATATTTAACCATAAATTCATTCTAAACCATTTTCGCTTTCTTTCTCTACCAATAGATGGCGACACTCGTCTATAAAAAAAAGGGGGAGGCAGTGTTGCCAGATTGTTTTTTCTTTCCCCAAATTGGGGAATTCTTTTGCTGTTGGGAAAATAATTTTTGCAGAAATTCTAGTTAATAAACAGCTTTAATATGATATAAGGCTTTATTTATTGAAACATGGATTTTTTTTTTTTTTCTCAATTTTTTAAGGTAAAAATTTTTGGGGAAATTTAATTTCAAAATTGCAATTTTGAGGAAATTTTGGGTGCAGATTGGGGGATTTTTAATATTGTCACCTGGCAACACTGGTATTAGCGGTCTTTACTCTCTGCCTCTCTTTTACCGAGTTTGGGTCGGGAGCGCTATGAAGTTGTTTAAAGACTTCTGTGTGTATTTCTATTCAGTCTCGGGCTCGTAAATAGTTTTATATCGTAAAAAAGGATAATAACTACAAACGTTTGCTAACTGTACAAAAAAAAAAAAAAAAAAAAAAAAAAAAAGAAAGAAAGAAAAATCCGAAAATTCGAGAAAAGCCGCCTTCAAAAATTTGGCGCCAGTCTTCCTAATGGTAAATCCGGATATATTCCTTGAAAAAATTGTAAACAAATATTGAATGCATAACTATGATTGATTGTGTTTTACTTACTAACATTTCACGGTTTATTTAAGACTTAATGATGCGAGATTTTTTTTTTATTTCTTACAGACAGGCCCGGAGCGCCGGGCAATAACCACGCCTATGGCCTATATAGTCGCGCCGTATAGGTGGAGTGTAGACGTAGAATTCATAAGGTATTGGACCAGAGCGAAGCACATATTATGGATGTTTATACATTACAGTATATGTAAAATAGAAAATTATTGGGGGGTCTGGGCCCCGCGGATTCACATAATTCGACGCCTATGATATAGGTGAACTAGGTGACACCACAACAGATTTTTTTTAAAGACAATACTGTAGGATAATTGAGATAAACTTGACAATAAATAAATAAATGGAACTTAACGGATTATTTTCGATTGAATGCCTTCACCAATGTTTGCCCTTTATACATGCCTCTCTTATCCACTTTTTTCCATACTCTCAACTTTTTTTTTTTGGCATCAACAAATTTTCCTCTACCCAATTTACAGAGTTCTGACTTGGCACAGTATAGCCTAGATGCTCTTGCGCCATAAAAAATCCAAACAAACAAACAAAACATTGAATAACGTTTTCCCATTACCGATACGCCTTTCAGAGTTGCGAGCAGTACCGCTGCCGTACTGGAGACTTGGAGGGTGCTCTTTTCTTTTTGATATCTTTGTGCACTATTACATACACGCGAATCACAATTTTCTCCTTCAACAGTAAAATCCCAGACTATTTTTTTTTTCTTTTGATCCTTTATTTGTGTTATGAGAAAAACTGTGATTATCATACTTCGTTTTAACCGGATCTATAGTGAGAGAGCGAAATGTGTCCCTTTTTTTTCACTTCGATTGTTGCAAGCTGTATTAGGGTGTCATTTTTTTAAGGAGGGAAGGCGCACACGCTATTCAGGGCGGCAAATTTGCTTGCGCCGACCCTGCTTACAGGCGGGGAAAACCAAAAAATTCCCAGTTTTACCCTACTTTCCCCCTATTATATTACATTAATTATATTAAAAATACACATATTAATATATAATAATGAATATTACAAATATAAAGTTAATAACTATTAGTAGAATATTGCAAATGTAGCCATCCTGAAATATAAAAGCGTTATAAACATTTGGTACAAAATTTCTTATAAACATAACCGCGGCGATCCCCCAAGTTGTGAACCAATGACTTATATAATATCGTAGAATGATAAATAACTTCAACACGTGCACGCCTTTCTTGAATTTCTATCCCGAGGAATAAAAAAGCCAATTAAACTACCCGTCGAACTGCAACCGTTTACGAGATACTTAGCAAGTAACATTCAATAATAAGAACATCACTAAATTAAGAGAAAATGTAGCAGTTGTATTCGTTCCTCCAACCGCTGGATGTGAAGACTTTTCATGACTACAAGCACGTAGTCGACAACAGCATACTCGAGTATTCTTCCATTCACGGGATCCTATGTGATGAAGAAAACAAAACAAGGGAAAGTATCGTAGACATGCATCCCCTGGTTTAAAACCAAATCATTTGCATTTGACACCACGAGCCAGCACGCCTTCTAAAAGGCGGTGAATGATATAAACATTTCCCACTTCAGATCTTTGAAACAGGTGTACTCTACAACAAAAGCGAAGGTGGAAGAAATAATTACGCAAAACGTATTGGCGCAGTTAACTAAGAAAAAATGTTAACAGCTGTTTCGATAGCATGTGGCTATCATCATTAGAACATGACTTCCGTCAGAAGTAGGCATTCCTTTGTTGTAAAATTTGTCGTTACCACATACTGTGGGGTGAGTGTAGCAATACTTGAGCATGCCCTCGATTACATGCTTGGAGTCTTCACATCGAGTAGTTGAAGGTACTTTGTAGTGTTGAGAAGAAGAAACATACAACCTCTACATTTTCTCCCAATTTACTAATGTTCCTGTTATTACATTACTCACTGCATTCTCTCACCCTATGTTTACCTCTTTCCATCGATTAGAAGAATTCTTCCTCCTCATTTTACACTTTTCATATTCGCCGAAGTTCGTCCATACTTCGTACACGGTTGCATTGCGACGGGTAAGTGCACTGACTTTTTTTTTTTAATTCTTCATGACAAGATTGACTGTGGGTTTTACGGCGAAATAAGAAAGAACAAAAATCATGCTGCTCTGAGACCAAGTTTTCAGAGAAATCCGAATCTCTTTTGGTCTAGGATAGTGTTTCGCAATCGTCGAGCTGTTACCGATTATACCAGGTCGCGAGAAATTCTCCTGGGATTTGTAATTTTAGTTTTCTAAGCATTTTTCATAAATAAATATTTTATAGTGGAAGTATTCTAAAGAGAGTGATATTCGCGAATGCATCGAAAAGCACATACCCAAAACGCCTAAATAACATCTGTGCAACAAATGACAATGACCAAGATGTGTAAGTATTCATGAATGATCAGAAATCTTTAGACATTGAAATCTTTTAGAACTAGAGAAAGAAGGGGCGCGCCGATCCAATATGCAAAGTCTGCGGCGAAGAAAGGCGCCAGAATAGTAAATACGCTAAAAATTCCAAGCGAGGAGGAAATATTTGGAAAAAAAAACTGTTCATCAGTTTAATTGTAATAAAATTACTTTTTTTTTTTTAATTTTAATTATATTTTATAGATTTGTCTCAAACAAATTATTTATAATTACTAATTTGATATTGTTCTTTAAAATTTTATTTTCGTCTGATGCTAGTTCTAACAAATCTATTTAACAGGGTCAAACCTAAGTAATTTAAAGTAGTGCTTCTCAACCTTTATGAGATCGCGGCACGGTAAATTCTTTTTTGTAAGACGAGGGCCCGGTTTCAACAAATGTACTTTTCCATTTTTTGAAAGGCCATACATTAAACTAACCTAAGTATTAATAATTAATTGTGTCATAATCATAGAGAGAATCAGTACACTCCTATTAGTATACATTTTTCTTGAATACTGCCTTGCTGATTGGTCACTGGCATTTGCAACACAGATATTATTTCGCTCAGTTTTAAGGATAGAGGATGCACCACACATTACTGTAATCTGCATGCAGACACTTTTTACGACTGGTCATAATGTGCGGTATACCCTTTCTCAAATGTTAAAAGATTTCGATATCTGAAAATTTTCGAATGTTCATGAATACTTGCATATTCAAAAATACATGGCTTGGTCACTAGCATTTGTTGCACTAATATCATATAGGCGTTCTAGGTCTGAGCATTTCGACGTATTCACGACTATTATTTTCCTTAAAGTATTTCCACGAGAAAATATTTATTCAGGGTTCATACTTTTTTTCGAAGGAAAAGAAAAAACACTTTAAAGCACCTTACAGGGAAAAAAATTACAGTTTCGCTAGTGTACATTTTTATCTCCTTTTACATTTGTAGATCGTTCAAAATGCAACCAATATCTGCAAAATACACAAGCAGCCATAGCTCACTTTTTAGTACAAAAACATGAAGTCATAGACCATTTGTGTGTTGCATGTTGTAAGGTATCGTTTCACTTTACGCAGTGAACCAGTAATAATAAAACTGTTATAGTAGTTTAAAAAAATATTTTTTTTAAATCTAAAATTTCGTATATATTAAAAAGTTTGGACACAGTAATCATCTGCTTATACTGTGATTAGCCTTTTATTTCTTTAATTTTTTCCTCTATTTCTTAACTAAAAGTCCGAACCTACTTTTCATGTTTCTTTACAGTTCGTGTAGCTTCTAACATCTTTTTGGTGATATGTGTTTTCAATTTTTCCATAAACTCTCAAATAATTTTTTATTGCCCTTACATCTTTAATAGTATTTTCTGATTATCATTTATTCAGATGTCAACAATGCATTGTTCAGAAAAAAACCTCTTTCTTCATCTGAATTACTATGCGTTTGCATCAAAAGAGAAGGAATATATTTAGCCAGAAGGAAGTACCTGCACTTACCCTCGAGAGGTTTGATCTTGAATACTTGTGTCCAATAATACTCAACTCTATGATACTTAATTTCACAAAAAAAAAAATTCTTTGATAAACACCTGTTCTGTAATATTATCATCCACCTGGTATGACCATTTCTTTATAGCTTTTCCCTTGTCCCTGTTATCCAGAGCATAGAGTACTTGAATGACTAGCCATTTCAAGTAGTTACAGTTGTCATCCTCAGAGTGCACATTAAACCACGAAGACACTACAGGTGTTTTAAGATCCCATTTTTAATTGGCAGTGTTGTAAAAAGCTTAGTTGTTACTGTCTTATGCAAACACAAAACTGCTGAGTTATATTCAAGCTTGGATAAGCTTGAATATAACTCAGACACTCTCTAGACATTCACACTCTCATAGTCTCAGAGACTCTCGCTAGACATTTGAGCCAAGGTCAAAGCTCGTTTTGCTACTGTTTCACTCCAATTTCGCGCAAAGACAACAGATTTTCATTGGCAAATGCATTGCCGACAAATTAATGAGAGCTTTTTTGCGAAATCTGGTTTCACAAAATTTCTTAACATTTTTTTTCTTTTTAGAAATTCACAAAGTTCATCACACAAAATATGAACAAGTGGTTGTTCATTCTGAAAAGCGCAAAGGAATTTAGAAAACTACTCATTAATATGGAAGAAAAATAGTAGGTATAGTAATAGTAAGTCCAACAGTCTATTTTTAAAATTACTTTGAGCTATGAGTGTGTAATATTTCTTTTGGTCCGGGGGAGGGATTCCAGCCAGCGTCAAGTTCTGCACATGAAATTTATTGGAGGTTAGGGTAAAATGCTTCAAAAGCGCAATTGAAGTTCTTAAAAAATATTTTAAAAATGTCTATACAATCCCGACAAAAAAAAAAAACAAAAATTATATTCACTAAAACAGATAACTGAGATATGCTTTCTTGTCAGTATTGTTTCCTAAAACGATTAATAAAAAAAAGTTGTCGAGCCGCAGTAATATTCTTCAAAAGAAGGGAAACTGGTAAATCTAATGGAAAATCGCTAAATTTAGTGGATTTCAATTGTTTTTGGCAGGTTTTCTTACTGAACCCGTTAAATCTACCCGGGAAAATTGGCAACACGGTCTAGTGAACGGATAGTTACTAGTGTCCGAAAATAGCGATGTTTCGAGTGGCTTGAATTTCCCTGCCAATTCTCTGTTCGGGGGGAGGGGGTGAAAGGGGTCGTTGGTGGCTGGCCATCCTGTAAATAAAAACCACTGAGCTATATTACAACTGGAGTGCAGACTGAGCGTGCCGGCCGTTTCCGAAGGATCGCATCACTCCTGTATTTATACGCGGTAGGCAAACAACCAGCTTCAATGTGACTTGTAATGTTAACGGATACTTTTAAGGATAAAAACTAAAGGAGCTATTTCATTTTAAGTTAATGTAAATCAAAGAAATAACGCAGGACATTTAGTGAAAATGTCTTTTATTTTCAAATTGTGTTAAGAAGTAAGAATAATTTGGATTTTAGTTGAGAACTATATACTCAGTTAACAGACCGATATTCAACGCTTATTTTTGTGTTTTTCTACAAATTTATAAATTAATGATCATTAGTGTATGCTTTAGTTAATTAACCTTCAAAGATTAGTTAGTTTAGAAAGTGATAAAAAAAATTCTTCGGCATTCATATAGTATATAAAAATCGAACATAATTTCGAATTCAAGAAGCAAATATATATCACACGGCATATAACAAAACTAATCTAAAACACACACTATCATAAGCCAAATAATGCCCGAGAAAGCGGGGGCACTTGCCCCCAGTTTTTTTAGAAAAGGGGCAAGATCGTGCCCTTGCAATTTTGGAGTTTGTCCCCAGTTTGCTATTTAGTTAAGCCTTCACCAGAATAAGGTAGAAATATTGTATCTTTATTCGTGTACATTTTAACAGCGGGTTAGGTTTGTGAGTAGTGATGTGATAATAATTTCAACATGGTGTTGCTGGTCATATGGATCCCTAAAGTGCGTGCACTATGGACCCCCACTGTAACCGCAGTGCCTGATTTACGCAGGGGCACATGGCCCCCGATTCGCAGGGGCCCCTAAATTCTAAATTTAGTCTAAGACGCTGATAGAAAGTACACGAACCACAGAAGCAATGAAATTTTTTGTTTGTTAATCTATTGATGACGTTTCCGCGTTTTTGTATTTTAGTATATGTTTTGTGGGGAGTCCAGATTATTAAGGAGTTTAAAAAAATCCTTTACTGGCCCCTTTCCATTAAAACCAGGAAAGCTTACCTGGCTAGTCAATGTGTTACATTATATTTACCTTGGTGTTATAAATAAAATTCATTCTCTCATACCAATAATAATAATCAGAAATCTGTCGTGTGTAAAGGCCCCTCATGAACGTCTGCCCCGGGCCCCAGAATTTCTCAGTCGGGCCCTGTGTAATCGTCATATTTTTCCAGACTCAGATTACAGTGCAACGCGTGATGACTAAAATCAAGCTGAAAATGAACAGTCCCATTCCATTTCACTCCAACAAACTCTTCTGAAAGAGAACCAACCTAGTGTTCGAAACGCCAAGCATCTCTTCAGTGTCTCAGCTGTTACTGATGATTGCCACGGAGAACTATAGGTCATGTATATGATGTGTCAATTACTGGCATACGGTGACTGTGCTAGATCCAAGAAAGAAATTTATATATCTTTCTTTATCTTTTATTTTTATCTTTATCTTTCTTTATCTTTTATATGAGAAATATATATTTGAGACTTTTGTAAATAATTTATGTTTTTTCCACAATAAAAGTTCATTTTTTACAAATAAATTGTGATTATTTCATGGGGATCCCCGCATTTAAAAAAAAACAACAGGTGATTTCTCTCTCTCTCTCTTTGTAATCGCATTATGGAGGTTACTATATATATATATATTCTAAAAATTATTACTCCTGTTGTGCCGATTAACATATGCGACCAACCATTAACCCAAAATGAGTGAAATTGGCTTAAAATATAGGCACAGTTTACAAAAAAAATACAAAGTGGGGGTCCATATTACCTCCTTTTCCCCTATTATTATGTATATATTTATTTTATTTTTGCGGAAAATAAAATCCCATGACCTCCTGTAAGCTATTACCAAGTTTGATAACATTTGGTCCAGTAGTTTTCATTTTATGGCCATTTCAAAGTGGAACTTTAGAAGCCCTGTATTACCTGTCCACAAGAACAAGGAATTTTGTATGGATCCACAGGTTCTTTAGCAGAACGTAGGAAACTAAAAATCTTGTTTTTTGGAATAAATACTGTATCAATATTATGTCTCAAAAGTAAACGGCCAATACGGTCAGTGATATTGTTTATAAATGACAGGAAGGCTTTATGCTCATTTTAAATTAATATTCATTAAAAGGAATACGGTCCGGAATTAGGTATGAAAAATAGGCTTTCACATAGGAAAAACACAGTCGTTCATAAAAAATTTGGACCATTTTGTAAAAATCATAAAAAAGTTTTCATTATCTTCCAAAGATACCTTAGTAAGTTTTGATGTGGTTTCATTATTTACCAATATTCCTATTCCGGACACCATCATAATTCTTAAAAACTTATTCAATGATGATATATAGTTAAATTATTTGACATTTGCCTCGAGGGAGTAGCTATTTCACCTGGAACAACAAATTTTATGAGCAAATGGATGGCGTAGCTATGGGGAGTCCTTTAAGTTCCCCTATAGCCAATCTTTTCATGGAAGCATTTGAAAAATTAACAAGTCCACCATTGTAATTTAATCACGCTTATCAAACAGGATTTATCGCCAGACATGTCTATTAGATAATTTTTTTGTTTGCTAATTACAAAATATAGTGTTCTAAAAAGTGACTTTTTGGAAATTTTTGTTTTGTGTCATTTCTTACTATGCCCGTGTCAATTACCCCTGCCGAAAGATCATTTAGTAAATTACAAATAATAAAAGATTACAAAAAAAATACTATTGGTCAAACTAGAATGTCCATTATTGGCTATTTAGACCAAAGGGAGTGTTCAAATATTACGTAAGCAATATTTTGGCTGTTAGGTAAGCAAAATTTAACATTAGCCAACATAAGACCAACGGCACCCCTCCCCCTCAGATGCTTACGTAATACTTGAACTCTCCCAAACATGTCAGTAAAATGGTCTTGAAAGAAATTACCAATAATTTCGCAAATATAAAAGTTCAAAAATAGTTTGTTTTTTTTTACATTTATTCGTTTTAAAGTTTTGATGTATTTTAGTAATAGTATTATAATTTTTGTCAAATTGAATGTAATGAACTGTAGTATACAGTGAAAATCGTTTATAACGACGCCGGTTATAACGACGGAAATTTTACAAGAAGTTTGCTATTCTACTCCAAACTAAATATATTGGTTATAACAACATTGTATATAATGATGAAACCTGCTATAACGACAGAAATTTGGTAGTCTATGTAGATTCTAACTAGGGAAATTCGTATCGGATATAACGACGTGACTTGACAGTCATAAATCGGAACAATGTGGGTTAGTTATCAAAATTTAAGCGTTATTTTAATCTTGTTTATTTACAAATGTCCAAGAGATTTTTTAGGGACAGTTCAAGTATTACGTAAGCACCTTTTTTGTGGGAGTTGCGTTGTGCTTATTTTTCTATGTTCGCCAGTGTTAATATGTGCTTACGGGAGGTGTTGCAATGTCCAAAATATTGCTTCCGTAGTACTTGAACTCTACCTTACTGCTAAACCTGAATATTGAAGATAATAAACCTTAAAAAACACGTGATTTATTAATTGAATATCACGAAGGTCATATTCTTTAGGGGCCCATTTTATTTTTTCAGCGTAGGGCCCACAAAACTCTTAAACCGGCACTGTTCGGAAGTCATTAGTATAATATAATAAATATTATTCATTAGATTTGTTTTCTACATTATATACTTTAGTATTTTCTAGAATTTTTTCAATTTAAAAAAATAAAAAGTGTTACGTATTTAGTGTGGCTATAAATATAATTTAACGTTAAGGGAAATTAAATTCATTATAATTAAATACATTTTTATTTAACTTTGAAACCAAAAATTTTAATAATTTTTTACTATCAAAATTTGTGAAACTTACAGTGACTATTCATAGACAGTTGATAGTGACTATTCATAGACAGTTGACAGTGACTTTTCATAGACAGTTGACAGTGTCTATTTATAGACAGTTGATAATTTTTGAGGTGGCAGGATTTTACTTCATACAGTACCTTCCTCCCTCTTGGTATCTTCATCCATATTTTTCTCTGAAAAGTTGCTACATACAAAAGATTACAATCTGCATATGCAGAAAAAGTATAAAAAGGTAATTGACATAA
>QLNU02015360.1:268395521-268420607 GCA_006491805.2 Dysdera silvatica | reverse complement strand
GGACCCTGTGCCATCAGCAGTCCCGTGGCTCTAACCGACACCATTGCATACAGCGACATCTGTGCTGTTGGGTCAATGGCAACCTTCTTAACGGGCGCCATGAGACATGAGTGCATGCCGTCGGCGACCAATCGGAAAATAATGGTACTGGTCGATATAGGAACACCAAGGGTATCTTATCTTGCACATGCTGCAAAAGGGCGACGGAAGTGGCCTGTAAAGCCGCCAATGCTTGCCAGCGGATACGTTGGTCCACACGTGTTGACGCCGCTTTGGCCGCACCAGCACCCCCTCAAATATGCCACATTTGCTGGTTCCAACCATCTTCGCCACAGTAGGCTATGGCGAAGATGGTTGGAACCAGGGAAATGATAGATTGTATGGTGGACGCGTGTAGATGGTGTCCTCTGCGAGTTAACTTATGGATCAACCTGCCATTTTAAGTCCGATCACCATTTTCCTTGTGAAATCACGTCTGCTGGAAGTGCCTCGGTTGGCGATAGCCTGGCGTTCTTTGCTACTACATATTTTCAACGAGACAAGAAAAAAAAATTGCAAAATGATTTCCTCTAGCAAACAGGGCGGCACAACTATTGCCGATTCTGCAGGTTCCTTCCCTTATATCGCACTCAACGTGCACGGGACAGCTGCGCATTTTCATCATTTACATATCTCGGTGAGCTACGTCTACCCTGCAATTTGCATTTTTTTCTGCCCACTCCTTCTTGGTGTTGCATTTTCACTATCATGTAATGCATTAAACATGAGTATTAATAACATAATGTACAGAATAACAAATATAATTAATTACGGCATATAATTGTAAAGAGTATACTATGAAGCACATTGACAAATATAAAATTACATTTAAATTCAGTTACCAGTAGTCCATTATTATTAAAACAGTTCAGTGAATAGTAACTACTGAATTTTAATACTAACTCATGTAGCACGTTGTAGTTCCCTCGGACAAAAACATCATTAATCTTTGCGGATTTTCATTGACATGCTGAAAGATTTCGACGGCCGAATGTTGAAAAAATTTCGATATCTGAAAATTCCCGTTCATTTATGAATACTTTCACGTTTAAAAATATGCGGCTTGGTAACTGACATTTGCTGCACAGATGTTACTTAGGCGTTCTGGGTCTGAGATTTTCGACACAGTCACGATTATTATTCTTTTCAGAATAGTTCCATTATAAAGTATTTATACATGAAAACTACGTAGAAAACTCTAAAACGACATTACAGCATAAACCTCTCGTTGCCTGGTATAATTGATGCCAGGGCCCGGCGGTTTGAAAACACTGGGCTAGAAAACCAAACCCCGGACTACTCTGAGTAGAAAAAAACAGGCACACGATCTACGATACCATTGGTGGCGCAGTATAGCCCAGATGCTCTTGCGCCATAAAACATCCAAACAAACAATACCATTGGAATCGATGTTTGTTAGCTTTACGGCGCAAGGACAGAAAGGGTCCTGCTGCGCCAGGGCTTAAAATATTCCGAGGAATCCGAACCGCTTATGGCCTAGGGAACCAACCTCAGGACTGTAGTGAGTAGTCAGTAAGAATTTTTGTTTTTGGCCCAGTTGGTGGTTAAACCTGGACGACGTGGTGGTAGTCAAAAACGTTACCATGGCACCACTGTAGAACCCGCATTGGAATCGAAACGTGTTACCGTAACGCCCCCATACGACGTCACGAGAAAAAAAAATAAACGAGTAGTCGCATGGCAGTGGCGTTGGTAAAGGAGTTTATGGACTCAAGCCTCCCCCTACTCCACTGGTTATCAAAACACATTTTCTCTAAGGCCGCATCACGATTGTCCTTATGGCTACGAGCTTCCTTCCACCCAAAATTTTTGAATTTCTATGATACTGTCATATGGCGATAATCATGAAGCTCTAACCTCATCGTGCTCGTTAATGTCTAAGAAGCCTAAGGCCGTGTACAAAGGGAGGGGGGGGGGGATTGAGGAGTTAACTACCCATTCGAAAAATATTATTGGCTGCAAAACAGGGTTCGAAATTAGTGGTCATTAGTCGTATTTTGCACCTATAAATTTTGTTTTGACGATTAAGATTTTAGACCCAGTCGCCATTTTTGGCGCCTAAAATGTCCAATTTTTATTATTTATATGACGTAAATTTCGATTGCTCAATCCTTTATTTTCCCCTCTACCAATCTTACCGACGAAAGTCCCAAGATCAGAATCGTTGTTGCTCTCGTTAGGCGTACACCACCCACGGTCTGCGATCCAGTAGGACCTGGCCCACCATGATATCTCCATTCCCTCCAATAGCGTTCCACTAGCATCTTAACCCGCGAGAAGGCGCGCGGATTAGATTGTTTGTTTTTTGGTTTTACGGCTCAAAGACTACAGTGGTCATGCTGCGCCGGGACCTACAGTTTTCCGAGGAATCCGAACCTCTTAAGGCCTGGGGAACCAAACCCCGGACTACAGTGAGCAGTGCGATCTTTTATGAGATCTCTGAGTAAGCGTTCTTTTTGCACTGCTGGGAGTCGAACCCGGATTAGCCGCGCAATAGGAGAACGCGTTACCACACTGCGCCACCGCAGGGCCGCGCGCGGATTAGAGGAACGCGAGAACGCGCGCGGGGTGCTTTGCACCCCATCTGATTATATAGCATTATTTCATTAAAAACGTCCAATTTTACAGGGAACAATAAGTGGAATTTTCTCTTTGTCACCCTACTCCGAAAGATTGTGACTTTGAAGGCAACAGGAAAGAGTTTGGCCAGTTTCAGAAGCAAGGGCGGACGGGTTTTTTTTTTTCCCTCACAAATTGTAAGTTGTGGGGCTACGTTAACCCCGCGAACTCCTCGCGGGTTAACGTAGCCTTTTTTGCCTGTAAGGAAGTTGCTTTAGGAATAGTTTACGTTTAGCGATATTCCTTAGTTTTACGCTCAGTTCCGATTTTAAACTTTGCTATCAATTTTCGATCACGAAGACTACACAAAACGAAATCAGTAGTAAAGTTTCTTTGGCTAATTGTTTACATGTGCATAATATTCAGGGTTCGTACGAGTCATGGAAAGTCATGGAAATCCTGGAAAGTCATGGAATTTTATTTTGCATTTTCCAGGTATGGAAAAGTCATGGAATTTAAAAAAACACATGGAAGTCATGAAATATTTGTTTGGGAGCAATTTTAACCTAAAACTCAAGTTCTACATTAAAAATCGCATCACGAGATCGAATCATCATTTTACGGCACCAAAGTGTCTTCTAATGCACGTGACTACGTAACTCACAAAACGCAGGAGGGAGTATCCGTCTGTTCTTGGTTCCAAGTGGAATCAGCCGCTGCTTGTGGCCTACCTCGCTCCGCGCGTTACCATGTGCAGAGATGCCAACTTGTACGAATTTTAATTCCACCTTACGATTTTACCGTCAATACCAAGAAAACTACGCAAAACCTCCTTCAAGATCCCCCACATGCAATTTTCTACTAGCCCCTCAAAAAATCACATTTTTTTATGGTTTTTGGTAAAAAATCCGGTTTGCAGATGGCCCGCGTCGTCCATGTTTGGACGCAACGCTTCCGACTTGTCCTCTTGTTTCTTTGTTATTTTTTGCTTTGTATGTGAAACTTGCTTCAAATTTGGATTAAAACAACGAAATGAAACGCAGCCGTGATTGTGGAACAGCTGGGGGAAAAAAAGGGGGCAGACAATTTACCTGCAAGTGTATCGCGATATGTAGTAAGGAATGGCCGTTTTACAAAGCATCAAAAGTTTTTAAATTTTTATGTGAACTCGCAGTTTTACCATATTTTGAATAACTTTTATTCGCAGCATTTTATTAAAAGTTCAGAAAATTTTAATCTAGTTACTTAAAATAGCGCGCTATTTGCGCTGAGAGTTTGCGATATAGTTCCGAAATATTTCCCCCGTCTGCTTTCGTTATCTACATACGCTGAGGCTTGCAGATTAATTTAAAAGTAAATTTAACTAATCAATATATTTAATTTATTTACGTAATTTATAATTCTATTCCGTGAAAAAACGCCACCTGGTGCCTGTTTCTGGAACTTAAAAAACGATTTTAACGTTAATTAACGAGTGTTGACTTTTTTATGCGCGATTTCGTCCTTGATGCACCACCTATCGGCAAAATTATGAACTTTTTAAATGTGCTTAATTCACGATTGTTGGTAATTCTTTTGTATTTTCCATCAAAATAGAGGAATTTTGCCCTGATACACCACCTACTGGAGGGTACAAACTTAGCGGTCATTAGTCGCACTTTGCACCTACAAATTTCCATCCAAAGAAATCCCACGTCTGTAGTGAAAAGTGGGTAGGGTTGTTTTTTTTTGACAAAAGCTAATTTGCGTATTTCAACGATTTTAGATTCTCAAAAATAGGGAAGTGGTTTCAAATTATAGAGGTTTACTTTTCAGGGGAATTTTTGACTTTTCATTTTTATGGTGCTCATTCACTTGAGTAAACTATTTTTTTATGCACTACAAAACTCATATGAAAAACAATTTTCCTACACAGAATAAAACTGTGGTGTATATCTTCTACAAAACTGTTGCAAAAGCCTTTCTCTTCTACAAAACGTATGCAAAAGTTTTTTTTCCTATAAAATCGATACCGAAAGCCATTTTTCTTGCTACAAAACTGATACAAAAGGTCATTTCTCCTGCTACGAACCTGATACAAATGGTATTGGTGAGAGTGTGATCATTTTGTACGTACATAAACATACGCAGTTGAGTCACATTATCAGGAATATTTTCATGTTGTTTCAAGGATGGGGGGGATACACATATTGCTCTATAACAACGCAGGTGCTTTGCTTATAGAAAATCTTTTTGCAGGAAATAAAAGAATGTGGTTTTACTGAAAACTGCTGAAAATTCTTGACTTTTTTACTGATGACTACTTTCTCAGGTTGACATCTCTATACGTGACCACACACTTCGGATTCGGACATTTTATCTCGCACGTGTGGCGTAGTAACCGCCCGGTATTTTTCAAATCATGAATTAAGGAAATAGCTGAAACATTTAGAATCTGATGTTTTAGAACTCGAAAAATCTGTAGACAGTTTTGCAGTTAAATCAGAAACAAACCGTGATTTCACATCAATTTCAAAATCAAATGATTTATTTTATATAGAATTTTATCCAAAAGAAGATTCAAATTTTGAATGTGCAAATGCAACTGATGAAAATTGCAAAACTAAAAGATGCCTAAGGTACAAAACATTAGTGTGTGAATATTTTTAAGCAATGTTTGCATATATTACAAGTGCAGACACCCTAAATGTATCTGCATGTTTATCTTAATATAGTGGATAATTGATAATTTTATAATTTTGACTAATATTTTATATATTTTGCAGTAGAATACGTTTCAAAATTAATATTTTGTTTCATTTCAGAATTTAATTTACTGGGACTCCAAAATTGTATTTTATGAATATGAATTGCTTCTACCTAATTACCTAAATGTTTTTAGTTTATAGTCATGAATTTATTTTACCCAGAGTAATAACTAGAATATTTTCACTCAGGACTGGCACGGCTCTAATCCGACTTCTATAAATAGGCATGTCCAAGGCACCAAATTTTAGGAGGAATTTTTTTTTTTTAATTATGGCCTATCGTTGAATTCCACCGATTCGCTTTCACCGGGAAAACGTTCATCCCCTCCTCCAAATAATCGGGAATTTTTTTGTCGTTATATAAATTAATTTATTCATAAAAATAATGTTTTTTTTAATACACATAAGGTAATTTCAGACCTCCCCCCTCGGTATTCCGCGGTTTTCTGTCAGTCGCATTTCAAAACGGATCAACGAAATTCTTACTTCTTCTAGCCGAACATTCTTAATAAGCACCCTCCCTCTATATTTTCCGTAAATCTGTTATATTTTTGTGGGACCCTGAATTTATGTGTGGCAAGTCCTTCAGAGCATAAAATATTAAAAGGCTAATTTTTATTTCTAAGTGTAGTTTCTGGCACCTAGATTTGAACAACAAAGCGCCTCTCAAAAGGACATTCCCAGTTTTTATTCTCAATTTGAAATTCTAAAAATTTGTGAATCGCCCCTCCTCCCACAAAATAAAAAGTTGGCATATAAAAACTATTTTATAACAGTTATTTCGACACTGGCGTAAGGTTTAAAAACACGACGTTTCGGGAGCCAACTGCTCCCTTTGTCAAGTGAAGTCTGTAGTGTTTCGTTAAAAATTACTTTATCCAAACTTTAAAAGCCTGGAAGGAAACAATTTTTAATTTTTCAAAACAACCATTTGTTCTTTTGCATCGAATGACCACATACTTTGTACAAGATAAATACAAGGGTAGAGGGGGAAAAAATAATTTTCCGAACATATAAAATATAACAACAAATTCTAGTACTACGGAAATTGGATTTTAATTTCAATGCAACACTAATAAATCCAAGAATGGGAAAAAGAAGACAACGCCCCCTCTCCTCTCCCTTGCAAATTATACATTTACATAAAGTAAAGGAAAATGGGTATTTAAATGCCCATTATTTAAATTTTTAACTAAATTTGTTGAAAATTTTAATAGAAAAGTGAAGTTGTCCCCCCCACTCCACCTGAAAGTTTTCCTCTATACTCCTTTGATATACTCATATAAATGTAAAATCATGGGATAAAAATTGTAAAATATAATTATCATATGTATTTTTTTTTTAATTTTACTTATCGTTTATTTATTTTTTCTATGTATGATTATTTATTACAATAAACGTTCTGGAAATTAGCACTTTAACAGTTCTTAAGTTAAAAGCAGTTCCAAAAGAAAAAAAAAAGTATCATATTTAAAATTTTACCTTTTTTATTCACGACTGGAGACTTCAGCCATGTATCCCTTTTCTATTGTGCTTTTCTTTGAGATTTACAATAGTTAATTTTAGGCATTTATCACATTCATTAGTCTCATTTTTGTCTTGGATGTTTTCTGAATCATTCGAAAAGACGAGATTTTTTGGGGGGGCTTAAACACTTCTATTTAAAGCATTACTTACAATTAGTATTTTCCTTTTTTATATCCTTTGACTTGTTGGTGTTAATTCTTGTAGATTACTTGAAGGTAAATTAAGACTCGGCACGGCAGATGATTTTTAAGAGTTTTTCTTTGGCAAACCGAGCAAATGATTCATCATAGCGTCTTGACAATCTCTTAAAATGTTCAATACAAATTCTAGCGTTTTTTGTATTCAAAGTATCTGTTCTGCGATATCGTTGAATCCAGCATTTAAATTCGGTCAGATTATTCAAAAGGACAGGATGAAATAAAATACTTTTTTCCTTTCACGCTTTTACCTGTATTCGAACATGTAGCTATAGCGCAAAACGCCATTTAAAAAAATATTTACTGTACTTATAAAATGACTAAATTGTTTCTTGAAATACGTACCACAATCGTGTATAATTATATAATATTTTTTTAGTTATGTAATACTGTGTATATAGATTGTATATGTAACGTTATAGGTATAACCTAGAGGCAAGGGGGGCACATGCCCCCCTCACTTTCTTTAGAACAGGGGGAAAATCGTATTTTTCCACCCACTTTTGGGTTTTTGTTTTTTTTGCCCCCTCCCAAACACATAGGTAAGGGGGTTCAGTGGGTTCAACCCCCCTCCCCCAATTAGATAATATAATGGCCAAAGTTAAGTACATAAAACGGAAATCAAATTACTGTAAAAATAATAAAAATAAATTGAAAAACTTAGAAAATTTGAATTTCTCACATGATCAACAGAATAATTTGGAATGGGATAGAATGCGGAACCTGAATCTGCTGTGGGTGTTTTAGAAGCTTACAACGAATGCAGTGAGTTTTTCTTCCCTAATATTAAGAAACTGATTGGAAATTTGGCTGTGATTCCAGTAACAACTGCAAAACCCGTACGGGCTTTTTCATCTTTAAAACAAATTGAAATATACCTAAGGAACAGAACCGGCCAGCAGTGACTGACGGGCCTAGCTCTGATGGCAGGTCATAGAAACATTATTTCTTCTCCAACGGAGATAATTGATACATTCGTTTCTCGCCGGAAAAGGCTCAATTTGATTTTATAGTTTTTTTAATAAATTTATTTCAAAATTTTTATTTTCGAACCCCATCCTATCACTACATAGCTCTATCTGAAATTCTGAATTATGTATATTAGAAAAGCATTTTAATTTTGTTTTGCCTATACTGGGATGAGGGGGAATAAGATACCTAAACAAATCAGTTGCAACTCAACCCACCCGAAGAAATCCATACCTACCTTGCCCCCCTCCCTCCCAGTTTGAGCTATATTTAACCTTCAAGCTACACCTATGTATAACATTATATACACAACTACCTTTAAAAATTCTTCATGAAAAGTGTGCGAAAACAGAAACAAGCAAGCACGCAAATGAATGCGCATTCGCATCGGTTTCAACCAGGAGTCATTCAAGCTACATCACACAACAACTTAGCTCTGCCCACTTCAGTGCCAAGTCGGCACGCGTTAGATCGAAGGAATGAACTCCTCCTGAGTTGGAAGAGCTCTTAGTCAGATACCAAGAGGTCATGGGTTCGGTTCCCACCAGGTACTATGAAATCATTTTTTCCTTTGCAAACAATTTTTTATCTAATATTACCACATTATCGGCTATGATGAGAAAAATTTCCTGACTTTAACAAGGGTAGTTGTTTAAATAATGCATCATTACTGATGAAATCTTGTTTGTTTCATTGTGTAAAGACAGTAGCGGTTTGTTTATGAGCTTTATGGCACAAGGACAGTAAGGGTCATGCTGCATTGGGACCTACAGTTTTTCAAACCTCTTATGGCCTAGGAAACCAACCCTCGGACTACGGTGAGCAGTTAGTCGGTAAACCTTTTTTTTTCCCTGCACTATTGGAAGTAGAATCTGGGATAACGGCATGCAAGGCGAACATATTGTAATGATGCTAACAAAATAACCTTAGCCAAACAGGAGCTTTACGCATTAAACATTAGTTTATTAGTCCGGCTGCAGAAAGTACAGTGATGACTAGTACATCTTGTGAGCCACGAGCAAGCAACCTCACAACCTTGAATTAGAACACTACAAAACCCCAATCAAAACAGAAGTATGTATTTTAATTATTTATTAAACCAATATAACACATCAACAATAGTACCATTTCTACACATATTATTCAACAGGCAAGATCAGCAGTATAGTGTTACATTAGAACCTAGAATTTCCTCCTTATTGTAACATTATCATTAGTTATCGAAACACCACAGGAAAGAGTGAAAATTCACCAATACTGATGGTGTTACCATCCTGCTATAATGCAACTGTCTGCTTTCCGCTCCTAAGACGGTGAGGCTCTTCTTTTCTTTCACCTCAAACATAATTTCTCAATGCTTTTTAACTCTTTTCTATTTAGTATTTGCTAGTTGGCTAGTAAGCAGCTAGTTGGAAGCACCGGCCATTCTGCATACACAATTTACAAAACATTTTAACACCGAGACAAGGCTGGTCACCTGTCCATAAGCTCAACAAAGCACAAAAACCCTGGACAGTTAAGTATTTTTGGCACAACCCCATAGTCAAAAAGCAGGAGTGTCTCCTAGGGTATTTTAAATGTGAGAGCTTCCCTTTCTTGGGGGTAATTCTAGTATCCCCATCACTTGAGGTTAATGACCGAACTTCAAAGTTTGCTACTGATTAAAGAAATGTCAACTCGATGGAGCAGCAATGAACTGTATTTTCACTAAGATTACTCCGAGTCCTTAGCTTTATGAAGGCCCTTCATAAGCATGTCTCAGTTCTATGTTTCAAGTTATCAACATTTCACCATATCAAGGACTTCCAACACATTCTCGTTACAACAGCTTTACCACTACAGGACCCATCAATGATGGTTAATGACGAATCGTACTTGGCCAATTTTTTTTTAACAGTGATTGTAAAAAAATTTGTAATGCTATTAATAAACTTGTAACAGGCTTATAAATTCTGAACTTAAATTTACAATTGATTGCTTATCAAAGAATTCTAGACCTATACATATACAATATTACCAAAACTATTCAGACACCATACTAAATTTGCATGAATTTCGGTTGTAACACTGGGGGCTCAGAATATAAAGCATGAATCTTTGTTAGAGGTAGCCTTGCATTCTATATCACAATATGCCACATGAAAGTGAACTTACAGATTTTCAGTGTGTGTCAGTCATAGAATGCCATGTCAATATTTTAATACAAGATGTTGCAACTAAACTAAACATGCCGAAAGCAATGGGAAGTGATGTCATTAAAAGATAAATTGCCTGTATTTTAGGACACAAGGATAGCAAAGATCATATTGTACCAGGACCTACAGTTTTTCGAGGAATCCAACCCTCTTAAGACTTATGAGAACCAACCCTCGGATTGCAGTGAGCAGTTAGTAAGTGTTCCTTACTGACACCATTTGGAGTCAAACCCGGGTTAACCCTCTGACTGCTTATCCCACGATTTCCACGGGCAACGTGAAGGTACAAAAAAATTGCTCATATTGTGATTTTCGCAGGTATGAAATTTTTCCACATTTCATCTCTCATCATCTTTGGTTACAAAAATGTGCTACATATTTTAACTCTCAATTACATGTAGATTTGAAATATTGAATAAAAAGAAATATGCAATTTTTGAAGCGATTTTGATAAAAAAAATTGAACAGTCAGAAGGTTAACATCACACTAAGCAAATGTGTTACCATTGCATCACTGTAGGGCCAATTAAAAGATGAAAGAACACTTGTATTATTACAAAAAAAAACGTTAAGGAAATCCTTGCAAACACAGAGAGTATGCAAGGAAATCCACTGTTAGAAAAGTCTCATTTGTGATCTGAAATAAACCTTGCAGCTGAGGTAAGAAATGCTTGTGACACCTCTGCCAGTACCATAGCCATCAGCAGTTAGTTGCATAGGGTTCCATACTAGAGCAGCTGTATACAAGCCAAATATTACTGCCATGAATGCAAAATGACATTTGGGGTTGGTATCCTGCATGTTGTTCTTGAACTACAGATGACTGAAGATTAGTGATTTAGAGTGAGAAATCACCTTATTCATTGTCCTAATTTGGTGGACTTGCCTGGGTGTAAAGACAACTTGAGTAATGGTTTATGAAGGACTGTTCATTCCCACCATCAAGAAGGAAGGAAGGTAGGTAGGTCTATCATAGCACATGTGGGGTTGTTTCATCTTAAAGGGACAGTCTGTTGGTTGTATCTAGCACCACGAAATCAGTGTCTTAACTACACATTCTGCGAACAGTTTTACCTTTCCTATATTGCGACAGTATCATGGAACTGGCTACTACCCTTTTAAGCATGACAAAGCTCTCTAGCATATAGCACAGTGTATGATGGAGTGGTTTGTTGAGAATGAGATTGAAACATTGGACTAGCCTGTTTAGCTTGAATCTAAATTCAATTAAACACCCTTGGAATAACTGAAATGGCAGCTGCGACTTTAAACACAATGACTTTCTTAAAAATAACATTTGGCAGTTGTTTTATAGGAAGAATGTAAAGACATTCCTATTAAAACCTAGCAACAGTTTGGTAAAAAGTATGACTAAAACAAATTGCCACTATAAGTAATGCCAAAAGTCATCATACAAATTACAAAAACAAAAATAAACAAAAGAAAAGCCATTTTTTCAAACAGTACAAAATGTGAATATTTTCGGTAATATAGTGTATATCATTCTTGTGAAACTGGTGGGATCAGCAAGTTCCCATGAATCAGTTAAAATATTTTTGAAAATATTTTGACTAAAAATTTTGAAAGAATAGAAAAGAATTTTGCAGCTGCTTCAAAATCTAGTATGTTTAAAGCTAACAAGTTAATGCAATCACTGTATTACTGGACATGTTTTGAAAGTTCAGAATATGTCCTCACGTTCGTTTTTCACCTTTTTCGATCAACTAGCTATCTCGCGAAGTATCGCCAAAAGGGTTGCAATTGGCGCTATTTTAACTACCTTTTAATATTTAATTTCTCGATTTCCATGGGAATATAGCTGCTAATTTTCATACATTAAGGATTTTAATGTGGGTACATTAAGCTCAATTAAATTCGTTAGATTCGGCGTGTGAGCTCCAGGGGGGTTCCTTGTAAGTTTTCAATGAAATTCAATTAGTATTTTACTGAATAATTTGTTATTTTGTTTTGCAGCGCAAGGGTAGCTCAGGTCATGCTGCACTAGGACCTACAGTTTTCTGGGAAAATACAACATCTGTTGAGGGAACAAAACCAGCACTACAGTGAATGGAAAAACAGCATGCATTCTATGATATTATTCCCATCAAACCTGGATTAGTGATATAATGGATGAACATGTCACCACTATGCAACAAGCCATAAGGCATTTATTGAATAATGTACGGATAATGAGTCAAAAATATAAACGAAAATTATGTCTCCCATAAATTTGTACCTTTGTGTTTCACACAGCAAGGACAGCTAAAATTATGCTGCACCGGGACCTAAAGTTTTTCGAGGAATCTGAACCTTGACTGCCTACGGAGAACCAAAGCTCAGACTATTTCCTATGAAAATGTAATAACACAGATATTGATTGATATGTTTATACATGTTTACCAGTGCAACACATAAGCAACAGTATGTTTTTGCCCCCATGAGAACAAGAACACACTATAAGAACAGTAGTAGTAGATGTCTAAACATTTAGTAGCACCATTAGCTATTTGCACCAAAATAGAACCATGTGGTGCAGTTTAGTTTCTGTGAATGATGATTATGAACAACTTTTAATATGCAATGTTCTCATAGCAATAACAACGAGTTGGCAATGTGTAGATCTTTTATGAATAAAACATCCCACCTATATCAATGAAAATTTTGTAGTGTAATGCAGCTAGATATTAGCTTAGGGTAGACTATAGTTTTCAAGGATGTAATAGTTTTACAATGTGATACATTTTTACTATACTTTTCATTTTTTTTACCATAATGAACAGCTTCCACACCTTACACGTATTTAAATTTCTATAAAATAACCCAAATTACCAAGTAATTTAAAGCCATTTCAAATTTGGAATATAAAAGTCTAATTATTATAAAAGCACTCGTATCAATAAAGTAAGAACATACTTTTGCTGGAGTTGCCGTTGTTGCTCTTCTTCTTCTTGTAACCTTGTTTCCTCTTCTAATCTAATTTGTTCTATTTCTTCTTCTTCCCTTCTTCTTTCCTCTTCCGCAGCTTTTCTAGAAAGAAAAAAATGAACTAATTGAGAAATGTTAAGAAATAATCCATTTCTAAGTGCAACGTTTGCTCCATTGTAACAAACTTGTTCATATACACTTGTTAGCAAATGATCAATGGAGTAATATATTTTTTGCTTTTAATGGTACACAACCAGGAGCTACATAACTGCTTAAAGCAACTGATAAAATGTGCTGTTGTGCAATCATAATGAATCCTTATAAAAGTCACGTAGATTGAATGTTTAGTATAAATCGAATACAGGGAAATCCGCAAGACAAAATTGAAATAGAAGTATATTGAAATAGAAGCAAATTTGCATTCTGACATGCCGCTCCATAATTAGCATTTGTGCCCCATTGGAAATCTGCCCTTTTCCCAAAAAACACCTCCCAAAAATGTATCTTCGGTTTCTACAATGCCGCCCCCCCAACTCTAAGAATTTTAAACATTCGATCATGTGAGGAAGTCAGAAAATACTGCCATCACAACAAACAATTTTGCATTCATGTGGCGTTGCCTAATTGTATCTTGTGATCTCACAAAAGAACAAGATGTAGCGAGATTTGCTTGTATTTTAGCTCCTATTTGAAGTGGTTTTGGTTTGTGTTCTAATTGACGCATCTTACTTTTAGTTCAAATTAGCAGAAGCATTTGTAATCTAGGCATGGATGGACGTTAATGTGCGAGTTATGGTGTTACAAATTACTATAATAAATTAGTCCACTGTGTTTTAATTCTTGAACATTATACAACATGCTGAACCATAAGGATCAAATTCCATTGTTCTAAACCATGGGTAGATAGAACCTTTTCGTGTTAGAAGGCTGTATTATGTTAACCATAATTAGGGCCGGTGCTAGATATTATGCCGCTTAGGGTGGACACATGTTTTCCGTTCCAAAATTATTTTTATAAGAATCCTATTTACTGCCCTCTAAAATTCCACCGACAAAGAGAATGCCTGGTTTGCCCCCTCAATATTTCTGCAATCCTGCAATGACTCCGGCCGCCGGTTCCAGTATATAATACCATAAAAATTTATGTTTTTTTCTTCCATTCTAGTCCTTATTTTAATAGGTTCATATTTCCCCATTGGTCTTATAGTTTTAACATTTACTCTTTCTTTTCAAATTATTGTATTTGTATGTTTACCTATTTGCTTTTGTTCATATATTACTTTCAAAATATTTAATTTATGCGTTTCAACAGCATCAAGTATTCTATATTTTTCATTTCTTCACTTTGCTGATTTGATTTATTCGCTATAATTGTAATTACTCTATCCATAATCGACTGTAATATCTTATTTTTAGTCTTTCCCAAATTTCCACAAACACAATTTTCATATATTACATGACTATTTACTAATGCGTAATAAAGGTTTACTGCGACATCCACTGGTATTTTGTATGAGTCTGACTACAGTTGCTGCTCCTCCATGCATTTTTTTACATATTGTTTCAATGTGTTTATTCCAAATCAATTTGTCATCAATTAACACCCCCAAAAATTCCATTCCTCCGTTCATTTAACTTCTTCCTCCTTGATACTTAATTTATAGTTCTCAATCCCATGTATCCCTATATTTGTATGTTTAAATATGTATTTTGTTTTGTTTGTATTGACAAATAATTGGTTTTTTATAAACCAATCATATAGAATGCCTAGTTTTTCCTCAGCTTTTTTAAATAATCGCTCAAGGTTCCATCACTAATTAATAGACTCGTGTCATCCGCATACATGTCCACCTCCTCAACCTCCATAGTGATATAATATAAATTAAAAAAAGTAATGGACCAAGGATAGATAGAGCCCTGGGGCACCACTTAAGAATTTTTCCTGTGTTTAGAATTAATCTTTCCGATATTAACCACTTGATACCCATCAGTCAAATAACTATCAAATAATTTTAACACCGTACCTCGTATTCCACAGTTCTTCATTTTTTTTTTTAATAATCTTTCTCTGTTCAAAACATCAAATGCCTTAGAGAGATTGAAGAACAGTCCCATTACATATTCCTTTTCTTCTATTTTATTTTGAATTTTTACGATAGTTTTTAACAATATGTCACCTGTCGATTTTCCTTTTAGGAAGCCAAATTGATTTTGAGATTGATTATTTGGAAAAAAATAAGATTCTATCGACTGAATGTTATTTTTTCCAGTAGTTTAGCAAAAATCGACAGTACAGATATTGGTATTTGTTTATTACAGATATACATTAACAAAACATTTTGAACACATCCTTGTCTTTCATATCTTCTTGAGTATGAGAACTTCATGACTTTCAACTTCTCGTAAAACATAAATTCATCGAAACTGGACAATTTTACTATTACTTTTTTTTTTTGCTTTGTAATTCAAGTTTTCAGTGAATAGTTAAAGATTTATACAGTACATGTAAATGCTTAATTAAAACTTTATTAATAATTCCAGTTAAATAATAAAATTACACACACCTTCTCCTTTCTTTTTCCTCTAAGTCACACAAGTGAGCTTGAACAAATGGTCTAAATAATGGACATAAGTGGTCTAAACGATTGATAAAGCCTACTTTGGCATCCTGTATGGACATACTACCTAATGCCGCCCATGCTTGCCTAAAATAAAAATATACATACATATATATTACTTAAAATAAAACCTATGACACTTTTATTCTAGACAAAATTGGCCTTTAAATCTTGGCACAATTTGTCCCAAAAAACCATCTTAAACTTATTTATGATAGAAGAGGTAGATGGATAATGTTACCCAGTCATAAAATGAATGTGTGTATGTGCAAATATACATACACATGTACACTAATGTTCAAAAAATTAAAGGATAATCTATAAAATCATACACAGTTCACAGTAGGTGCCAGGATGGTGTTGTCTAAAGACTTAACAGAATAATGCATGTGAGGCAAAAGATAACCAATAGGCAGCAGATGAAATGCAGCTTCACTGCACTTTGTCTGCTGCCTTTTTTTGTCTGAATTTTTATAATAAAATACAATATTTAAGGTTTTTGACATGATGGTTTAAATCATAAGTAAAACTGTCAAAAACTTGCCAACCCTGATTATAATACATAAAAAAATACAAATATATATACACATGCAGTCTGATAAGTAAATAATGAGACTGATTTTATTATAAGGAAAAGAGAAATGTCAAAAATTCATTGCCTGCCATCGAAATATCCAACCTTTGTCTACAATCTGGCAACACTGTATCGCTGTATGCTAAGCATAACGGGAACTAGGGCACCATTTTATGTGGGTGGTAGGAGACCACTGTCACAACGTTAGCAGCATGGAGGAGAGCGAACATTAAATTCTGTTTTAAACTCTGCAAAAATGCTACTGAGACTGTACAATTGATGCAACAAGTGTATGGGGATAATTGTTTATCTCATGCACAGATATTCAAGTACTATGAGCAATTTAAAAGTGGTGTGGAAACAGTAGAAGATACAGCAAGACCAAAACGTCCAATTCCAATATGTAGTGAGGAACTCATCATAGAAATGAGAGAACAGGTTAAAGAAGATCACTGTGCAAAACTGTGAGAATGGTAGCAGGTGAGTTTGATGTAAGTGTGGAAACAATCACATCTTAATGGAAGATTGAGGCAGGAAAAACTTTGCACCATGGATTGAGGAAAGAAAAAGGTTGCATCTTGGTTTGTGCAACATTCATTGTTTGAAGATCAAAAACATGACTGTATTCAGTAAGTAAGGGACATTCTTAAAACTGTTTGTAGGAATGATCATCCACCCTATTCACCAGGTTTGTCTCCATGGAGTTATTTTCCTTTTCAAAACCTGAAGTTACCATTGAAAGAAAGACTTTTTGAAAATGCCAAAGACATCCGAAGAACTATGACATCGACTCTTCAGGACATACCATAAAAAGACATGCAGAGGTTGTTCCAGTTGTTGCTCGATTATACCACTCGTCGTATTGATTCATAAGGAATGTACTTCGAATGAAATACATGTACTATTGTACATGTATTATTGTGAACTCAGTCTCATTACTTGTCAGGCTGTATAAAATAGATAAGTTGGAATACCCTTAAAACAAATGACCAAAAAGTACAATAATACATATATATCATCCCTTTATTTAAATACACTGTTTTTTTATAGAAAAATTACAAAAATTCAGATAGAAACTGGAATGAAAGAACGACATGGTGAAGAATAAGTAAATAATTACATTGAAGAAATATGTTTCATGATATACAATTTTGCTTGTTTATTTTACGATGCAAGAAAAACAAAGGTTATGATGCACCGGGACCTACATTTACACGAAAAGTCAGAACCTCTTAAGGCCTAGGGAATAAACCCCTGGACTAGTGAGCACTTTGTCAGTAAGTGTTCTATTTGGCAACATTAAGAGTCAAACCTGGGCTAACAGCACGCTAGGTAAAGATATTGCCACTGGACCACCACCACAGGGGTTATATTACAATGGCATGCAAGTAACATTCAATTAAATAATCCCACTCTCAATTGAAATCAGAAGGACGCGGCGTCCTGCCTTTTTTCACCCCTTTTCCGAAGTACCCTTCCCTTTTAAATTTTTTTTTTTGTCCAAATTATTTTTTCCCGCATTAAACATATTTTTAGGTATACAAGGTAACGGCTCGACAACTGAGAGTTTAGACCCAGTCGTCACTTTTGGGGCCGAACTTTTTCAATTTTTACTGCTTATATGACGCAAACTTCGATTGCTCAATCTTTTACTTTTCTTTGTGTCCATCTCATCGACGCATGTCGCAAAATTATAATCATTATTGCTCTCGTTGGGTGGGAGGGGGGGTACCCATGGTCTGCAATCCATTGTGCTGTGGCCAACTATGATACCTCGATTCTGACCCATAACGTTCCACTAGTGTCTCAACGTAGCTTTATTTTATTTTACCTATAAGGAAGTTCTTTAGGGATAAATATAGTTTCACACTTATTTCCAATTTTTAAGTTTACTATCAATTTTCGATCATGAAGACTACGCAAAATGGAATTGGTAGTAAAGTTTCTTTAGTGAAGTGTCCACATATGCATAATATTTTAAATTGTGTGCATTTGCGGTCAAACCGGAATTTATATTGATTGATTGATTGTTTGGCTTTTTTATGGCGCAAGAGCATCTGGGCTATACTGCGCCAAACATGGTAAAATCAAAGACTGTAGTAAAAGCCAGTACTTTTTAAAAATTTAAAAACGTGCGTATGGTCAGCATGGTCATTTAAAATGTCAGACAGTGAACCAAAATTTATAAATAGGCATGTTGTGCAAATGCCCCAGGCACTAAATTTTAAGAGGGCAAAATTTCAAAAGACTTTTTTTTCAATCCTTGTATTGCGTTGATTCGCTTTCACTGGAAAACCTTTTCTCCTCCCGCCCCCAAACATTGGTTGTCATATAAAATAAATTTATGCATAAAAATATCATTATATATTAATGCAAATAAGGTAATCTCAGACCTCCCCCACTTCCAGTTCTCCGCGATTTTCTGTCGTATTTGAAGATGGATCGACGGAATTCTTATTTCTTTTAGCAGAAAATTCTTAATAAGCACCCTCCCCTATATTTTCCACACTTTTTCAGTACTTCTTTTTGGGAGGGGATCCCGGATTTATGCATGGGCAAGTGTTCAGAGCATAAAACTGTAGGCCAGCAGATTTTTTTTTTTTTTTAATTGCAATCTTAGTCTGTAGAATTCCATCAATTTGTCCTCCCCTCTAAAGCGTATCTCCCGTTTTTGTCTCAATTTGAAAATTTTTCGTGAGACAGCCCCTCCCCCTTCCTCCACAAAAAAATTAGGAATAAAAATTTCGTTGTCAAATAAAATAATTCGCAAAAACACTTATTTTATATTATCACAATGTACATCAAGTAATTATAAGCCCTCCTTCCACCATTGCAATTTTCCATCGCATTTGACGAGCCGGATTGACAAAAGTGTATATTTTAGTTTTAGCACAAAATTTCTTGTAAACAAATGCCCCTGCATTTTCTGCGAATTTTTTGGGGGGGGACGGGTGATTGGGAGGTAACATATAGTGTGGGTGTATAAGGCAAGACCAGATTTTAAAAAGTACATTTTTTAATGTTTCATTATAATATGTAAAATGCCTGTTTTGCTTATCATTATAAGTCATTATGCTATGTGTATGAACACACACAGCATAATGCTACAGGAACAAAATAAATAATTTTCAAATTGCACCTAAGAAAATCATTTTGGCGACTAAGAAAAAATTGTTAGGTGCCATTGATGCCTAACTGTTTCTGTTCCTAATTTCTAACCCTAGTGTATACTTCGCAAGAGTTTACAGCAATATTATTAGATTTAGAGAAGGCTATTGTGAACCGTAATTCTACAACTTATGTTGGAAGTGGCCCAACAGTTGGAGGTTTATTAAAAACCGTGAAAACTTTTCATTTCTTTCAACAGATCAACTTTTTGAGTGATGTTTTAGCGGTCGTTTCCAGGTTGGCTTTGATATTTGAAACGAATACAATAGATCTTTCAATTATAGAAAGCAAAATTTCTTATGCTGTGACAGAGCTTAAAAAATTAAAAAGAAAACTTGGGGGACAACACTGCCGAAATCTTACAAAAAGAGCGATAGATATGGGAATAGAAACATCTACTGCGGATAATGATAATAAGTTTGAAAAACAAGCCCAAGAGTTTGAGGATATTTTGATATCAAGCATTGAGGAAAGGTTAGAAAATTTACCTGTTGTGTCCAATCTTAGTGCCTTGAGCTTAAGTAAAGATTGATAAAATATCTTTATGGTGATGAAGCATTCTACTTGACAGAATGTTATGATGAAAACGAACAGGAGTTGCTTGCAGAATGGGATACTTTTAAACATGTGTTTATACAAGAATCAAAGGAAGTGGAAGATGAAGAGGGAGAGTTCAGAAAGAAAGCTCTATGAATATCAGGTTTATTAATAAGTTTATCAGACAAGGATAAAGTCATTTGAGAACGATTTCCAAAAATTGGAAGATTCCTTTAAATTGCAAATGCTATTCCTATATCCATACCAGCAGTGGAAAGAATTTTTTCGCAAGTTCAAAACATTTTAATTGACAAAAGAAATAAATTAAAACTTGATAATGTGAATGATATATTAATGATGAAGCTAAATAGGGAAAATGGAAATCAAAAAAGCTGTTCATCATTGGTTAAATATTAAAAGCAGAAAATTATTTAAAAATAAATTTAAAAAAATTTGATAATTTGTTAACGCTTTGCTGATGTTGATTTTATTGTTTGGAAGAATTTACAAGAACATTTTTCAATCATCTGTTTCTAATCAAAAGTAAAATTTTGACTGAAATACAATGAAATGGGTTTGAAATTTGTTTTTAAATTCCTAAACAAGGCAAATATGATTAATTTGAAATAATGGATTGATTTTTAATCAATTTATTTTTAAATTAAGAAACAATTATATTGAACAAATTTGTATTAAGAAAAGAAATTAAGAACCGTAATTTCTAAATACAAATTTCATTGTGCTGATATTAGTACCCGACTATGAGTAGGATGCTCTTTAACTTTATTAATAGAAGTGAACTATTATACACAATTACAAAAAATATTTTATGTATTGTTCAATTTATTTTTGCATATTAATAACATAACGCAGTACTATAACAATATAACTGTAAAATAATTTCTTTACAAGTCTACGGGAGTGTTCGAGTATTACGTAAGCAATATTTTGGCCATTTTATACCCCTCTCCCTCCTAAGCAAAAATTAACATTGGCTAACATAGGAAAATAAGCACAACAGCAATGCCCTCTCTCCCCAAAGGTGCTTACGTAATACTTGAACATTCCCTATTTAAAAAAAAAAAAAATGTTTTTCTAAAATCGTTCATTAAAAATTTTCTCTTTTTTTTTAAAGTGTCCTTTTTTAAAGAAAGTGCTTTTTTTTTGGAAGCACCCTGTCCCTGTTTCATCCTAGAGTGGACACCAGGGCCAGAAAAATCTCCAAAAATTTGCATGCCCGGTTGGGCATGTAACCTAAAATGATACATTCCCGAACCAAAATTTTATATTCCCGAAACCTATCACTTCTTTTTTTTTATTTTATTTTTGCTCTATTTATAATATTTGTACTTCATCGATTAACATCAAGACAAATTAAAAAAGACAAGATTTATTATTATGCAGGTTAACTTCTTCTAGGATAGAAACCATGGGGATACTATTAGCTTCGGTAGGGTGTCCCGATACAAATACATTTCGAGGTTAAAGAAAATTTCTATTATCTATTATTAAAGTAAACGAGATGAAAAAAGAAGGGGGAAATGAACAGGAGCTTGACAAATGGCAATGAGTTGTGAGCTGCAAGAAGTCTGGCAAGATGGCAGCCAAATCTAGTATTCCCACAGGACTTTTTGAAAATCCTCAAATACATGTGGAGATGGAGTTTTTACCTTTTCCACTATTATTGGGGTTCACTATTAAGTTTACACTGTCGTTAAGGTATCGAGATTGTCACTAGGACATTGATAAAATCACTGAAATAAAAATGGAAATTTATTTTTAATTTAAAAAAACTAAACCTCCAGAGATCTGTTAAAAGCTTTCGATTTTTTACATGCGCAGTCGGGCATGTGACCAAAAAAAAAAAACATGCCCAGCTGAAATTTTTACATGCCCTGGACATGTCTGGCAATAGATTTTTCTGGCCCTAGTGAATGCTAATCTGGTGTAAATATGAAGGCAAGCTGCAAAGAAAATGTGTTATAATCATACAAATGCCTGTACTTCATTAGAGCCTCACCATATTTCGCAGCTGTCAAAATGATTTGTATAATTGTCTACTTAAAATGTTAGCATTTTATGGTACCAGGACAGCTATGATTATGCCATGCTAAGATGTACAGTTTATCAAGGAATCCAAATCTGGATTATTGATATGGTAGTCAAGAGTGTAATCAATATATCAGCTTCCCCATAAAACTCTTGTATCATAGCTGTCACGATTATGGTCATTTAAAGACTAATTATATCATCACTTTAGTGTTTACCAACTATAATCATTGAGTTTGAAGGAGGCACTTTGGTATATCAGAAGCTTTAAATGAAGAATCTTTTGTTTGGCTCGTTATTGGTACATGCTACTTTAAGCACATGCGGTGAGTACACACACTTAGTATTGAATATTGTATCAATTTTGGATATTATGAAATCGAAATTACAAACAAAAAACTAAAAGATTCACCTTCTATCTCGGCCTATAACATCTAAATATCCAACAGGAGGAGATTTCAAAGGATCAAATTTTCCATGTGTCACTTGTTGGGTAAAGGCCACCAGAGATAATTTGTCTTGGTAAGAAAGGTGAAAAGCCTTTCCTTCTTTTTCTAAAATAATATTAATAAACTAATTAACGTAACATTTAGATAGAATTAAAAAAATTTAATTATAAGAAATTCCCATAATGAAATAATGGTTTAACATTCCATGTATCAAAGAGTAATTTTACCCACTAACTCATTCTATCATTGAATTTTCATTCATTTTTAAATTAATTTATTTTGTTCTCATTTATATACACGTGTTCATTATCAATATCATCAAATAGAGCATTTCTATGAAACCTTTGTAAGTACAAATAGTGTAAAGTGGAAAAGCAATTGTCATTAACCTATATGGGTAAATATTTTTAGCATTGCCAGACTCAAAAATAACATACAACTCTTGGACAAGAGTATGGAATACATGTATTTTTTATTTACTTTTATAAAAGAGGGCCTGTTTAACCCCGTTTTGATTGGCTATTTGCAATCAAACAAACTGCACTATAGGCATGGATTAATTAGATACAAATTAAAATAAATTTTATTTTCAAAAGTTCATTTAATCAAAAGTTGCATCAAAATTCCAGAAGCTGTGCAGGGACAAAAGTATGGAATACATTAAACTTTGGGTCAAAAGTATGAAATAATTTCACTCAGTGCTCCTTAGGTCCACTTTTTGCTTTAATTATGTCCATAATTTTCATTGGTAATGATGAAACAAGCCCTTTGCATTCACAGGAGATCAATTTCCCTCTAACTTCCTTAAACAGCAACCTTTAATTCATCAGTGGTCAATGGTTTCTACTCGCTTACGTCTTTTTTTTTAGTATGAGACAAATATTTCCTGTCCGATTGATGTCGGGACTATTTGCAGGCCAGCATGCAATACACTTTTCTGCATAGTAAGCTTTGATTATTTTGGCCATGTGAGATGATGCGTTATCATTTTGGTGTATGTAGTCATCATCATCACCAAAGTGTTCTTCTGTAGTTTTCGTCACAAAATGGTTCAAAATATCCAAATATGTATCAGCGTTTACACTTCTTTTTAGGACAGCCATCTCACCTACACCTTTTGCTGTTATTGAGTCCTAAATCATGATGCCTTTTGGTAATTTTTTTAAACCTCAAAGACAGTTTTGATGAAATCTTTCATTACTCTGCCTGTGTGTGTACGGGTATGGAAATAACTGTGTCCACAGTTATCTCCATACCCGAGACAAATCCTCAACTCATCTGTGAACATGATTCCAATCACTTATGGACCAATTCTTGTATTTTTTTGCCCATATAAGACGAACCTTCTTCTGCTTATCTGTTATATGCATGGTTTCGTTTGATCTTTACGAAACCTGCAACCTTTTTCTTTTAGTCTCCTCTTTGCTGTATTATCAGAAACATCCGCTCCTTTGTTCTTCCAAACTGAATTAATCTCTCTTGATGAAGAAAATCTGTTTTTTGACAATCTTTATCAAATTTCTATCATCTCACTCAATCGTTTTTCTTAGCCGCCCACTTCCACCTTGGTTTCTGACACCTTCAGTCGTTTAAATTTTGCTATAATTTTAGAAACAGTTTCTTGGGAATAATTAAAGCTAATAGCAATTGTTTTTTTTACGTTTCTCCCTTATTAAACTTATCAATAATCAGAACTTTCGTGGCTTGCATTAATTCTCTCGTAGGTGCCACTGTAATGAAAGTATCGTGGCGCTAGTGTTGATTTATGTAGCTGTAATTTACATATCCGTAAACATGCCATGACAATGAATGATGTTGTCACACAATCTGAGGGGTAAAATTGCAATGAAGTGGTTAGTTTTGTAGTTTTCTTCTTTTATTCCATACTTTTGACCAAAGGTTTAATGTATTCAATATTTTTAGTCCTGTACAGCTTCAGGGATTTGGATGTAACTTTTGATTAAATAAACGTTTTTAAAATAGATTTGTCTTAATTTATATCTAATTAATCTATGCCTACAATGCATTTTGTTTGATTGCAAATAGCCGATCAAAACGGGGTTAAAACAGGCCCTTTTTCGTAAAATTAAAAATACAAGTATTCCATACTTTTGTCCAGGGGTTGTAGATCATATCAAATACATGAAATTTGAAATACAATACACTGACTGCTTCACCTCATACATTTTTCTATTGTACAATTTGTTGTAAGCACTCAAAAATACCTTGCAAACCTTCCATTTCAAAATTAAAGTAATATTTTTCTGCAACCATTGCAACACTATCAATAGTAGCAAATGTGACTGCTAAACAAATGCTGAATTTTATTTGTATCACATCAAAAATAATTTTTATGTAAAATCACAGAGCAACAAATTTCTATAATAAATTCTTCCGCAACCTTCTCTCTTTAATTAATGAGAGCTTGCGTTTAAAGATACAAGTATTGCTCCAAGTTGCCGCTATTGGCAACCAAAGGGAATGGGATTAATGTGCAGTCAACACCAACCTC
>QLNU02015360.1:268348984-268372225 GCA_006491805.2 Dysdera silvatica | reverse complement strand
AATGGCTTTCCTTACTAGCTCACAGTTGAATTTTCTTATGTCTTCTTTCATGCTTTTGCGCAGAGTTTTACAAAGTTCTATGTACTCAATCCTGGAACTGGTATTTCGATTGTCCACCTTCATATCTCTTCGCCTTTTCATGAGCTGTTTCGTCTTCTCAGATAATTTGCTATTGTGCTTTTTACATATTGCACCACCAATTTCCCCAGTAGTTTCAATTATTGTCTTAACAATGTTTTCATTTGCTTCTGAGTTGTCAACTTTTTCAATAAGTCCTTCCAGTGCAGAAAAGCGATTTTTTAATTCCAACTTGAATGCCTCGGTATTTGCTTTTAGCTTCATTAAATCCACCCTCTTACTTACTTGTTTCCTAATGAGCTTCTGTCGTTCTAATTTAGTATTTAAGTGCACTTTACATCTCACCATTCGATGATCACTTCCAGTATTAAATCTGTTCAGTACACTGCAATCTTCAATAATTGATTTCTTGTTTGCCAGGATATAGTCAATTTCGCTAGTTCCCCCATTTGGGTGTTTCCATGTCCATTTTCTTTGCGGTTTCTTCTTAAAAAATGAATTCATGATGCTAAGGTTTTCAGCTTCTGCAAATTCGATGAGTTGATCGCCACGTTCATTCCTTTCCCCATATCCGTATTTACCAACCGATGTCTCTCCTTGTTCCTGTTGTCCAATTCTTGCATTGAAATCCCCCATGATGAGCTTGATATGTTGTTTCCCTTTGGTGTGTAACTCTTTGATTTCTTCATAAAATTCTTCAACCTCTTCGTCGGTATGGCTTGATGTTGGTGCATATACCTGTACTATTTGACATATATATATATTAGTTACTTTTAAATTCCTCAGAAACACATACAGACCTCGCATTTTAGAGAAGTTGTATTTTACAATTAGTGCAGCAATTTCTATTTTCAGAATGAAGCATTTTAATTACGATTAAGGTGAATCTAAATATTTGCCAGTGTTGTTGTATATATGCTACATATTGTATATATGTAGGTTGACACTAACTACTTGATGTCCAAGTAGTTAGTATAACTATACGTTGATACTATAATATCAGTGTTATGATTTTCAGGCACCACATAGCTGCCATTAAAAGTTATGGAGGCTATGTGAGTTATGTAACGTATACATGTTTCTATTGCCTTTCGAATGGTGGTACAGTAGCTTTGGAAGAGATCAGACCTAATCGTCATTACTCTCATTTGTGCTTTTTTTTGTAGTTAGTTTGTAATAGAATTGACTTGGTCACCATAACTCGTTTGCTTCTGTGTTCTTTGAACGTATACAATTTGATAGATGGGACACAAGTCAGCCTGACTCATTTGTTTCTAATTTTGTTGGATACATGCAACTAATAAAATTTAGTTGTTATTGTTATGTACGAATTATTAATACAGTCCACAGTTACATCATAGAAAGTATTTTTAGATTTATTCCTATAGAACTTCAGCACATCTTACAAAAGTATTTTCTTTTAGTAATTTTTAGAAATTTGAAGTGTTACTAAACTTAACTGAAATCTTCAAGAAGGTATTAGTGTTGTTTTTGTAGTTAAATTTTAAATGTATGTGAGCAATTTGTGCAATTTAAAACCAACATTAATAGAAAGTAAAAAATTCACACCTTATTTGTTCTTATAACATTACTGTTATGTAATTTTTCATATGTTTCTGTAATTTTTTTTATTTTACATTATGTGTAAAACTGAGGTATAGTAATACCACCTTTTAACAATAATAATAATACCACCTTTTAACAATAATAATAATACCACCTTTTAACAATAATAATAATACCACCTTCAAACAATGATAATCTCCAAAGATTGGCCACATGTTCATGTAAGATATTATTACCCTTCACAGGGATAACACAATTGCCAAATAATGGTCAACACAGAAAAGCCTCCGGGGCGAGATTTTTGTGAGTTTTTCGTGGGGGAATTTATTATACAATAATTTTTGCCACCCACGTATATATAGCTCAAACTAGAGCTTTATTCTTTTTGGAGAAAAAGAGACGCTTTCCCCATCCTGGATTCGAACCAGGGTCCCTCCGTTTAGCCCGGAGTGTCTTGGACCGCTAGACGAATGAGGACAGGAAACAACGCTCTCTTTCTCCGTATATAAGGATGTAAGATATTATTACCCTTCACACTTTTTAGATATATTTCTATCCCAAAGTACCAACAATGTAAAGCAAAGTTTACCTGATGTGTGTTTACGTAATTTGACCAGTCCCTAACTGTTGTTGAACAGTGTAGTCCCACATCATATTCCAGTCACTGTCATTGGCAGGGTCAAATAGAAAGTACCCAGAAATTGGTAGAGAATGTGAGGGGAAAAAGAGCAACAAGGAAGTGTCGAAGAGCCACAAAATTTTAATATTAAAACATACTATAATGTTCTTGTAAATTTCTGAGAATCTAAAACTTCACTTGAAACTAAAAGATAATAAGTTTGTACAGAAAAGCAATATATGTTATTTCGTTAGGAAAAGGTGTTTGATGATGGGGGGAAAAAAATAAAAAATAAAATCCACATTTTCAACATACAAATATTTTTTAATATATTTAAATTAAAACAAAAGAGGATTGGCATACTAAAATGGCTATTTGTGTTTTTTTTATCTATATTGTTACTTTTGTCTGCATTGATTCTTTTAATATTGAACTTGTAAATAACAGACATCTCTAAAAGATTGTCACTTTTGCAGAGTACCACACATGACCATTATTCAGAAGTTTTATTGTATTTCAAAAAATTTTGTACTGTTTTTGTCACGACTTCCTGTCACTCATAGATTTGAAATCGTGTACGTTTGAGGCAGAGCCAGGCTGGGGCTATAGGGGGCTCAGCCTCCCCTGGAAATATAGCCAGTCCCTGGAAAATATTTTTTCTCAAAATAAAATATTGCAGACTTTTATTTTAAATTTTTTGTTTTGTACGAAATTGTACATGATAATGGAAATTGTTCTTTGACGTTAAAAATGTATTCAAAATAGCTTTCTACGGTAGATCTTGTGTATGTAATTTTTTTTACATAGGTTTGAGTCTTCATATACTTTATAATAAGGATAAGAGAAATTATAGAGAGGTATACTAAAATTTATAAGTTTTCAATGCAAAATTTGCATTAAGAAATTTATTTATTAACGTTAAATATATTAGTCTACTTATATATTTAGTGTTATTAAATATATTAATAAAATATATCAAAACATTTACGAATTTTAAGCCCCTCCTGTAGCTTTTTGAGCCTCCCCCTTCCTGTAACAAGCATCAAGCTGTGGGCCTGGTTTGAGAATAGTTATTTAAGTGTATTATTAAGTTCATGTTTCTAGTATATAAAAGTCTCATTACTTTTCTTTAATTTTTCAGTACCTTTAGTTCTTATGTTGACAGAATCAAAAAAGATATTGTACCAGATGAAATATGCAGTATACAGGTAAGTGTACTGAAATGAAGCATCCTTGTATGCTGTTTTTGTTTTATGTTATATTTTTGCATCTGCTGAATATGTTTATGTAATGCAATATATTTGTAAACTAATGTATATAAAATTTATGACTTTATAAAATATGGATTGTTTTCTTTGCCTTTAAACTTTTCTGTACTCATATTTGAGGTAAATACAAATTTGATATATAAAATTGATCATATTAAATATAGAAAGAAAACATTTTTATGCTTTTAATAACCATCGTTCCCAATTGGGAACAGGATTTTCAGACTGTTAACCCTTTTTCGATGTATTTACTATAGTGGTTATATTTTTTTTGTAGTTTAATAACATCTTGAAATAATTTTTTTAAAACCCAAATATAACCATGCGTCCATAGGTAACCTACAATTATTTTAAATTCTTGAATTTTGACATTTGTTTCTCATATTTCTTTATTTAATCTGTTAAATGCTGTTTGCCCCTTCGCTTTGTGAATTTTTTTAGATTTGGTGGATATTTTTTTTTACAGAATATAAGGAATAAAATAAAATTAAAAACCTAAGTGTATTCGTATAGATGAAGCCTTTTTTTTGTAATGTTCCCAATTAGGAACGTTAGCCAGATATCATTATACAAGCAAACCGGAAATGCGACCGGTTTACTTCCTTAAAAGCTGATAATGTGTAATCATCAGATAACAAACTGGACTCACTTCATGAACAATTGTTGTTAGAAAGTATAGTGTGTGGTAACTGCTATTCTAAATGGGCATAACTCGGAGGGAGCTAGGGGTACGTAGCCACCCTAAGAAAAAATTTAGCCTTCCCTAGTGAAATGAAAATAAAAACAAATTCTATGTATGGCACACTGGGGTGGGAACTATAGCCCTCTTCTAGACCTCAAGGCTTGCTATCAATGATTCTAAATTGAACAATCCCTCAGTACAGATATGGATAATTTTTTAGATTGTATCAGATAACCACAAAAAAGAAAAAAAAACAAACCCAACCTATTTTCAGAGACTGAGACAAACTACAACATGTATGAATAGACAAGATGCAGTTGGCAACAATATATTTAAATTGAAATCATATAAGCACAGTTTATTGTGCGAATTTTGATTTAAATATAACACATATGTAGTAGAAAAATAATTTATGCATCAAAACAATTACTATGGATATCAGCAATGTTCTCCCAACATGTTAACAGTTTCTATATAGCCATGCAACAAAAGGCTTGGTCATTGTAAGAGAAAGTTTTGGAGAGCAGAGCATTTAACTCATTAAGGTTGGAGAAGTCACATTCATGCAAATGATTGTCAAATGATAGAAGCAACTGATAATCTGAAGGTGAAATACCAGATGAGTAAGCTGGATGATGCATAAAATCTCCCATCTAAGTTCTTTGAGAGTGTTTCTGGTTAATGAAGTGGAGTGGGCCCAAGCATTATTGTGAAGGAACAGAACTCCTTATCTGTTGATCAATGTTGTTCTCTCCCTTTTCTGTTCTTCATGCACACATTTCAGTTGGTCATAGTATACTGTAATGGTGATCATTTGGCTCCCTTGCAAGAGTTCAAAACGAACACCTTTATATGCTGTCCACCATACACACAGCATAAGTTTATGTGGATGCAGTGCTGGCTTTGGGTGAAGAATTAGGTCAGTGGTAAACAATCAATATCTAGAACATTTGGGGATGTTGTACTGAACCGACTTCCCATCATATGTCAGCACCCTATCAAAATTAGTTCTTTGTCATAATAAGAAAGAAATCCTGGACAAACAGATATATTGCTGTTTGTTTGCTGCAGATAATTTGTGGGCGACCCACTTAGACTATTGTTATGCCTTACCTTTTGCATGTGGATGTCTTTGGATGGTTTCATCACTAACTCCAAATGATAAGGCTAGTTTCTAGCACGTTTGGCTACTTTCTATTCAATAGCAACTTTCAGGCCTTTGTTGAGGATAACCACTCTAGGACCTTTCTTGAAAGGATCCGTTCTTGAAACCAAGTCTGAGTTGTGCATTTCTGTACAGCATCTGTGCCGAATGCTAAGCAAATGTGAAGAGTTTTTTAGCAGTTGAACTGGATTTAGATTCATATAACAAACATCCACGAATGATCTCCACTGATATCGCCATTTTTATTACAAGTATTCTTTCCACTACTAAGTTGCCGACTTATCTAATTCATACGAGCAAAGCATCTTGGGGCTTCAGCTAGCGATATACTATGGGCTTAATACCATTCATAAATTCAATCCATACACAATGTTTCTTTTGCTCCTTCAGAAAATGGCAAATACTTTTATTGTTATCTGATAATACCCAGTTTTCCTGCAGCATATTCTGTTCTTGCTACCTTGTAAAATATTGTGAAATAATTTTTGTTGTAATTATTTGAGGTAATATAATGACAAAAGTGTTTTTGACCACTGAGCAAACAGGAGATTATCTTAATCCTTTGAGTGACAGTGGATTCCCAGAATTCTGGGATGAAGAGTACGGAATTTATCAAATGGCCCCAGATGTAAATGACACACAATGAGGAAAATAGTAATGAAAATAAGTTTTGGATATTACTGTGCCTTTTCCAATGTGTGTGGGAAAGTGCTTTCTAAAACTAATGCAATTCATATTCCTGAAGAAAATGAAGAGCCGACTGGTGAGCAGCTGCTGACCTCAGCTATGCAGCAAGAAATGGTGGTGTAATTTTTTTGCCAATGCTAATATGGCAGTGATTGTCAGTTGGCTTCTGCAGAAAGAGCTTTATGAAAACGAGTTACAAACTTATTTGAAATTTCAAAAGAAAGTGACATTAGCCATGTTGTAAATACTGCCAAGAAATGAGTCAAGAAGAGGACCCAGAGACCATGCTAAATTCTCCCAAAGGAAAAGTGACAGTCACTATTTGATCCTGTCATCTCAAGAAAGGTGTGCATAATGCAGTGTTAACACCAGATTAGAATGTAAAGAATGGGGAAAAAAGCTATGTATCAAACACATTCCACTGTATCATGGAATACAGAATTGAGTAAGAGTTAGTAGTTCATGAAATTATTTTTATTGTTTATTTTTCAGCTATTACTATTCTGTATAGCTAGCAAGTTTTGTTTATAAATGTGGTATTTTTAATTATTTTTCAAGAATAACAGATTTTTTCTATTATTATATTAGGTATTAAATACAACACCAATTTCTTCTAAAATCTCATAAATATTTTAAAATTAAATTTGAATATGTTTCTTATGCTTCCCGAGTATCATTTTAGGTTTGTTAGATGCACCATGGCTTCTAGTTTTTTGTTTATAAATAAAATTGAGGTCACCTCTAGTCCCATTGACATAAACTGTAATTTTTTTTTTTTACAAATTTCCATTGCGATTTGAAGTCCCCAAAAAAGTCACTTCCCGTGGTCACGCCTCTAAAACCTTTACATATTTGTAATTGGCATTGAAAATACTCTTAATAGTGCTAATGACTTTTGCTCATTCACAGGAGGGATTTCCTATTGGAAATGGAAATCGCTCTTTACTAGTTAAATGGAAATCGCTCTTTACTAGTTATGGTAAGTCGTGATCAGTCATATCTTTTGTGTGAGAAACCCATTGTTAACAATTGATTTGTAATTGTCCACACAGAATTTTGCCACTTCTAATACATGAGTAAATCTTTTTTGAATAAAATATTAGTTCTTAAATCGATTTTTTTTCTTTTTAGAATATACTGTCATTTATACAAAAAATAAACTAAATTACAAACTTTTTTTTTATGTATTGCAGTTTACTTTGTTAGATTTAAGTTCAAGGTTGTTTTATTTTTTTTACAAAATCTGGTTCTTACTGTGATTATTTAAAAACTTTTAATATCTTTTGTTATGAATTGATTTTTTTGTTTATAATATGTGGGACATGCATAGTAAGAATGAATTTTTTATGGACTTTGTTTTGAACACAAGACTACATTATAAATTTTGCTTTAGGAATTTACGTTATATCATATTCAACCATTATCTATCCACTGCTGGATGAAGGTCTCTCCAAATGCTTTCCACACAAGTCTATCCTGAGCAATTCGCTTCCACGTCACCCCAACCTGTTTTCTTATTTCATCCACCCATCTAGTTTGAGGACGTTTTCTAGGTCTTCGGTGGTCTCTTGGAATCCAGTTCAGAATTTCTGTTGTCCATCGTTGATCAGTTCTTCTTGCAATATGCCCAGCCCATCGCCATTTCAGCCCTTTTACTTTAACAATGATGTCCTCTACTCTAGTTTGCTCTCTCACCCAAGTGTTTCTTTTTCGATCTCTCCTAGTTATTCCAAGCATGCACCTCTCCATGCTCCTTTGCGTTGTCTGTAACTTTCGTATTGCTCCAACTGTTAGACTCCATGTCTCTGATCCATAAGAGAGGACTGGCAATACACACTGGTTGAAGACCTTTCTTTTTAGACACAAAGGCAATTTCCCCTTCAGGATAAAACTGTTTCTTCCAAATGCACTCCAGCCAAGTTTAATACGTCTGTTGAGTTCTTTCATAATGTTGCCATCCATTGAAATCAGCTGGCCAAGGTAAATATATGAATCAGCAATTTCTAGCTCAGTGTTGTCAACTTGTATTTTTGTTTCCTCTACAAAATTATTGAACATGATCTTAGTTTTTTGTAGGTTCATCTTGAGTCCAACTTCTTTACTTCTAGTTGAGAGCTCCTGTACCATGTCTTGGAGTTCTGATGGGTTCGTTGAAAAAATAACAATGTCATCAGCAAACCGCAAATGATTTAAATATTCACCATTTATTTTTATTCCCCTGTTATTCCAATTTATTTGATGAAAAATCATCTGTAAAGCTGAAGTAAAAAGTTTTGGAGAAATGGTATCTCCCTGCCTCACACCTTTACCAATTTTAATAGTTTTGGTATCTTTATGTAACCGAAATTTTGCACTTGCATTTTTATACACACATTTCACCATGTCAATGTACACATCCTCAATGTCTGCTGATCTTAAAGAGTTGATGACTGCTGACGTTTTAATAGAGTGGTTCCCTTGGTTGAGCTGCATCTAATTTTTTCTGCAGGCGATGTGTTAGCACTTTTGTGAAGATTTTATAAATAGCAGGTAACAAGCTAATTGGTCGGTAATTTTTCAAATCCTCTTTATCACCTTTTTTATGCAAAAGAATTACTGTTGCAGAATCCCATTGGTTTGGTATGTTACCACTGTTAAGACATTTGGTAAAGAATTTTGCAAGTATGTCTTCTACATGTTCTCCAGCTTCTTTTAAGATATCTAATGTAATGCCATCATCGCCAGGGGATCTTCCTTTCTTCATACTTTTTATTGCAAATGCTACTTCTTCTTTTAAGATTTTAGGAGCTGTTCCTTCGACTATCTCAGAGTCTTCGTTTAATCCACTGTTTCCTTCATATAGTTTTCTGTAGAATTCTTCAACTCTTCTAAGTATTTCTTCCCTATTTCTTGTTACGGTGCCATCCTCTCCTTTTAATGCAATGATGTGTTTCTTCCCAACAGACAAACTTCCTTTAACAACCCTAAGGCTCCTGCTGTTTTCAATGGCTTTCCTTACTAGCTCACAGTTGAATTTTCTTATGTCTTCTTTCATGCTTTTGCGCAGAGTTTTACAAAGTTCTATGTACTCAATCCTGGAACTGGTATTTTGATTGTCCACCTTCATATCTCTTCGCCTTTTCATGAGCTGTTTCGTCTTCTCAGATAATTTGCTATTGTGCTTTTCACATGTTACACCACCAATTTCCTCAGCAGTTTCAATTATTGTCTTAACAATGTTTTCATTTGCTTCTGAGATATCAATTTCTTCAATAAGTCCTTCCAGTGCAGAAAAGCGATTTTTTAATTCCAACTTGAATGCCTCGGTATTTTCTTTCAGTTTCTTTAAATCCACCCTCTTATATACTTGTTTCCTAATGAGCTTCTGTCTTTCTAATTTAGTATTAAAAAAGTGCATTTTACATCTCACCATTCGATGATCACTTCTGATATTAAATCTATTCAGAACGCTGCAATCTTCAATAATTGATTTCTTGTTTGCCAGGATATAGTCAATTTCGTTGGTTGCTCCATTGGGGTGTTTCCATGTCCATTTTCTTTGTAATTTCTTTTTAAAAAATGAATTCATGATGCTAAGATTTTTAGCTTCGGCAAATTCTTTGAGTTGATCATACAGTCACTTTCCCCATATATATATATTTCAGTTGTTCAATTTCAGTATACTCTTATTTCTTATTGAGAAAATAGTATAAAATCTATAATTGATATTTATCACAATGGGTTGCATTGCTGTGTGTGTGTGTATTTAGAAATACTCAATGATAGCATTCTTTTGCTGATCTGATTTGGAATTGTATGTATTATGTCTTTATGATTTGTATAATGTATTATTGGTCTTAAATTTCTAAAATATTGCATTTATTATTATTATTAGAATATTTTAAAGAAATGGGCTGATGAAGAAAAATTAGATTTAATTTTAACAGTTGGCGGAACTGGGTTTTCTCCAAGGGATGTCACTCCTGAGGTAACCCTTATTTCTGTTTTTTTTTAATATAACTTCATTTAATTGGTAATGAAATATAATTGTATAAGGCTTTTTTTTGTATTTGATGATTTTTTATAGTGTATTCTGCTTTACTGATAATTTTCTTTTTAATTTGATTTATTTGTCATGTACAGTGTTTTCCTTTTGTCCATAAACAATAAAATAATAAATCCCTGAGTACATAGACCAGTGATTACACTGGTTGCCAAAGGGTGTCAGTTTCAAAACCACTATAAGAACAGTGTTGACAATTTTTTCTTACCACCACTTCATCCCAACTTCACCCCACATCTCAGTACTATCATGGTGCCCCTTACTCAGACCACTTACTTTCTGCCTTATCCCAGCTTATATTGTATTAAGCCAAAGGGGTCTACAATAGAAAAAGTTTGAACACATTCATAGTGCATGACTTCTTTAAACATCATGGATTCTAAGACTGGCATCTAGTGGGGCTCAGTTCAAAACTAGCAACTCTACCATCTTCTAATCGCAAGTTAAACTATATTACATTCAATTCCAGCATAAATTACTATTGGGATTTTATACCCCTTTTGCTGATTCATTAGAAAGTTATTTCTTTTAAAAACCATGTAGGCAACCATGCCGACAGACCACCACCGATAAAACTTCAAACTGCAGCTGATATCACATTTTCATTTTGTGTCTTTCTTACCAACTAATCAGCTTGAAGCCTAGTCACGAAGAAATTGAAGTTCCCTTTACTTCTCTTGTCCATACTAGGATTCATCTGTTACTAAATACTCTTCTTTTTGTCCAGTGTACCGTTTTTACCAATATCTGGTTCAGTAACCATGCTATCGAGTTTGATTTTTAAAGAAAAATGGCTGATTAATTTAGTAGTTATGCTAAGCTGACTGGTTTTGAAATTTTCAGTCTTGAGACTTAAACTTCAAAACATACCAAACTAAAATGTTGTAAAAAGAAAATTAGCTGTGATTTTTTTTTTAAATCTTAATTATTGATTAAAAATAAGATTTTGTCATTTCCTGCAAATTGTTAAATAATTGAAGTGCTGTTTTTTTAAGTGTCTACAAATTCAGCATGCAGTTTCTTTTTTAATTTGGTGCGTTCTATTTCTTTAATCAGTGCTGATACTTATAATTTCCAAATTTTGAAATTGAACAAAATTGTTTACATTATTTCAGTTTGATGTAGTAGTGAAGATTATTATTGGTAATTAAAAATTATTAACTATTGTATTAGTATATAGGTTCAAGATTGATAGAGGCATCATGAGTAAAAAAAAATATATTTTACTTATGGGTACTGCTTTTTAAAAAGGAATTGGAATAAAATTTGTGTGTAAGTTGTATACATATTTTAATTTTAGGCTACAAAAAGTGTGATTGATCGTGAGGCCCAGTCTCTAGCTACTGCCATGGTTCTTGGCTGTCAAGAAAAGACATGTTATTCTGTTCTCTCAAGGTATACTATCTGCTTATATACATTGTCATAAATAGAGCCTGGATTATATGCACTAAAACAGCAAACTACAAATGTAAATATACACTAAAAATATTTTCTTTGTGAGTAATTCATCATCTAATACTACCACATCATTGGTTAAGATGAGAATTGTTTTACATAAATAAATACTAATGCTAGTTTCGCCTATCAGATGGTTGACTTGTCACTTTGGTCTAAAAAGCAGTCCATGCACTGCCCCACTAATTGTTAATTTGTCCGTAATAGTATATATTATATACTCAAACATAGGAAAGGATGTCTGTCTGTAGCTTAATGGTATATAATGGTAAAATATATAAATGGTAAATATGTAATTGTAATATTCTAGAAAACGAATGGCACCTAAACACTTGATTATAGCATGTTGGAAAAAATCGTCATATACTTTTTACCCAACTTTTGCTAAATATATTTTTCTTCAAGCTTTTTCGCATATGCACTCCATACAATGTTTCAAAGTGATTCCGTACAATATTTTGAGAAATTTTTAACTTTCTGCACACAATATTGTCAATTTTGTTTGTTTTCCGCATATTTTCATTACATTTAGGCTTTCCGATAAAAATAAGTAGGATTTCAGTTGAAAAAAACAGCCATTTTTATAGTGTACCGAGTACATACTTTTTATTTAAACAATGTGTATCCTCTACCAGGTTATTTTTGATTTACAATATAATTAACCCATTCGTTGACACATATTTAACAATGAAGGCTGTAAAAAACATACCTTAATAATTCTTTATACTATAATTTTTGCCACCCACGTTTTAATTACAGCTCAAACTAGAGCTTGTGTAATTTTGGAGAAAAAGAGACGCTTTCCCCATCCTGGATTCGAACCAGGGTCCCTCCGTTTAGCCCGGAGTGTCTTGGACCGCTAGACTTTTGGAGAAAAATTTCTCCAAAATTACACAAGCTCTAGTTTGAGCTGTAATTAAAACGTGGGTGGCAAAAATTATAGTATAATAAATTTCCCCCACGAAAACTCACAAAATTCTCGCCCCGGAGGCTTTCTTGTGTTGACCATATTTGGCAATTGTGTTATCCCTGCGGAGGGTAATAATACCTTAACATTAATAATTCTTGTTCTAAAACAATTGGTTAAAAAGTTATGACCAAAATATGATGTCCTGTGTGATTTAGAAGAAACAAAATGTGAAGTGGCAAATGCTGCCTTATCCCTTTATATCTAAAATTATGTCAACATCGGACAAAGTGGTAAATGACATTTTTATTATTTTTGTCTCACCTTGTTTGGCGCAGAATGATCCTTGCAGTCCGTGTGCCATAAAAATACAACCAAACCAAACCTTTGTCCTGGAATATATAGTGTGAATGCTGTGTGTTTACGGACGTGTTAAACTTTCATAAACAAATAATATATTTTAAATTTTTTAATTTTAATCAATGATTATTTTAAATCAAGTTTTTAGGATGATTGCTTTAATCATGGTTGGAAACAAATTGTAAGTTGCAGTACTTTCATGATGTCCTGTCTTTGCATCTAAAAACACAATGATATAAAAATTTATGAAAATAATTGTCTTATAATTCAGCAAGGAATTTATGAAATTGAGTAACAAATACTTATTCATATTTTTGCATGTAATTTATTAGGTCTATTTGTGGTGTGAGGGGGAAGACTTTAATTTTGAATTTACCAGGCAGTGTGAAGGGGTCACAGGTAAGGTGTTCATTTTATATATTTCTGTTCTATTATAGAACATTTAAGTACCAACCACACATTGATAAATAGCAATTTTCTCAATTTGTTTGCTGCAATTATTTTCAAGTACATTGTTATTAATAAAATTGAAAGAAATTTCTTTAAAATGTAGACTCTTATAAACTGCAGAATATGATATTGCGTCGAGTTTTCAAAGAACGTTTTCTGTTCAAAAATTTATGTATAATATCTCTGATATACTTTATATCATTCTGTGTCTGAATCATTTAAATTATATATATATTTTTTTAATATTCAGCAGTACTAATTTCTTTAGTTCCCTGTTCTCAATCTGTTAAGTTTTTTCCTGGATATAAAGCAAAGTTGTGCTTTTTTGTTTTGGCTAGTTCATCATCTGGATTTGAACTGATCATATAGTGTATTCTTGGGATTTCAGATTTAGTTTCCCAAGTATAAGATATCTGCATGAAACCTTCTAGTTTTTAGGTGCATAGAGATCATTTACCTGGAAGAATATATATCTAGCAAATTCCAAGTTATTGGTGATTTACTGTCTAAAACTAATTTAAATGCTTAGGAATTTAAACATGAGAAAAACAAATCTGCCTTACAGTGTTTAGTGAAAAACATAAGCATAGTATTTATTTGTTTTTTTTTTGTTCGTTACTTTTTATAAGATTTAAAACTACAATTTTTTTTTTATATTTTGATTCTAGGAATGTTTAGAAGAAGTTTCTGATGTACTTTTACATGCATTGGATCAGCTTAAGGGTCAAATTGCTCAAGTTGCTAGAACTCATATGCAAATTCAGGTTATTTTATTCACAATTGTTTTGGAATAAAATTTGGTTATTACTTTCATAGCTTATGTTAATTGCAAGTATGTCTGAGTGATTTTTCCCCATCTGATGTCATTGGGTTCAGGGAAATTCCTCAACCACGACTATCCCACACCAGATGACGTCAGATGGGGATTCCCAACATGTGGGTATATAAGATTAGAACTTTCACTAACTCTCCATTTTGCCTTCACTTGACAAAGTGCTGTTGACTCTTGAAACATCATGTTTTAAACCTTACGCCAGTGTTGAAATAACTGTTGTTATGCAATCTCCTGGTGAAACTTTGTATTGTTTTGTTACACATTCTTCCATCAGCATGTTGGATTTGGAACCTGGATTTATCACTCTGGTTTACTCCTTTGGAGTTTTTCATGGTTCAATTACAATATTTTCTTACCTGCTCTAATCATACCTTTTTCAATGTTTTATATTCAACAAAAGTACCCGATGTGGGCATCTACTGCCTTATTCCATTTATGTCATATTGTTTTAAGCACAGTTATGCCCCTCATTAACTTTTGACCTTACCTAGTTTAATGCTTCCTAGTTGTCCATTGTGTTATAAGCTAATTTTCAAAGTATTTATTACTGTATTAAAATATGAATGTCTGATAAAAGATGGATTTATGGCAGTTTATTTCAACCATTAACATTGACATTCCATTATTTTATTACTGGTATAAATACATTTTTCATTCTTAAATTTATTCAAATTTTTGGTGCATAGTGTAATACTTTAGTTCGTTATACTTTTAACTTGAGTTTTATAACGATACTATAGAATGTGTTCCATTTTCCTGCTCACCATAGTCTAGGCTTTGTTCCCAAAGCAACAGAAATTCGAATTTCTAAAAAAAAATGAATATCCTGGTACAGCATATCCTTAGTTGTCCTTGTACCATAAAAATACAACCAACCCATCTGCGATTACAGTGCCACCTTCGATGGCCATTCTTCCCAACTTCCCTTTTTTGCATAATCCTCTCTCACTCTCTCTTTCAGGCTCCCCAATCTTATTGCAGATAAACCAATGAGTGCTTTTTGAATGTAAAATGAATAATTAAGCTTACTTTTTTAGAGATTGGAAATTAGTAGAACAGAATTATATATGGGATGCATAGAAACAATTTAGATGTAGAAAGTATACCACTTTCTTAACAATAAGTGTATTTGACAGTGTTTCTTTCTGAATTTTAGATTTACATTGGACTTGTGTAATTTATATGATTTGAATTTTCATGATTTTAGATTCTATTCAACAAGGTTCTTGTAATGATAAATTCTTTAATTTTCTGGCTGTTTAATTCCACATAATCTTTATTTTTTAAAATTTGCTATTTTGCATAACAATCATAATTTTTTTTAACATATAAACTAACTTTTATATCTGTGTACGAAATGGTGGCACAAAGGTAACATATTTGTCTATTGTGTGAAAAATCTGGGTATAAATCCTGCTGGTTCCAAGCACTTGGCATTTTTTCTACTAAATCCATATCCCAAGATTTGATTCCTTAGCGATATGTTTGAATCCATTCGAAAACCGTAAGGCCTGGTGCAGCATGATCTTAGCTGTCCTTATGAATTAAATTATAGCTTAACACACACAGTCATTAAAAAAATTTCACTTTTTTTTCTATGAAGGTCCTCTTGTCCCATTTTATGTTCAATTGTGTGGTTAAATTGACTCATTTTTTTTTTTAATATTTACAATGGAAATGATCTGATTTAATTTATTCAAACATGTCTTTCAATGTTATAAAATAATGTTTTTCTTAAGTATTGGATTTTATTTAACCTGCAGAGTTTCACCATCTGATTAAATACAAACCTGAAGTGAAAATACTTTTTTGTTTTAATCAATTATATAGAAAGATTTCAATTGACTCACAGACTTCATATGTTGCAAAGGGATGGCAGTCATTCCTTTAATATAGCTTACCATGGGAATTTTTTTTCTAAATTTTTCCAATTCTTCATTCTTAGCAGTAACTTGTTAGGAAATATATTTTTGAATATTTGTCAGTCTACAGTGGTTTTGAAATATCTTACTTTCCTTTGAAATTCTTTTAGGGAAGTGGCTGCTGCCGAAATTTCCCAAAAAGTAAGATTTTAATTTTTGCCTATGTTATAGTGTTGGTACGTATGGAAACATGTCATGTTTATGTTTAATACATATGTGGTGGGGACTGTTTTAAATCAGTTCTGTTTGCTAGTTTGTTTTCAAGATCAGCAGTCATAAATTGGATAAATTGAAAGGGAAAAAATAGGACATTAAAAATACTGCATATACATTACTTATATATTAAGCATAAAAGTTGATGTAGTACTACCTACTTAGAAATTATTAAATGTCAATAGCGTTGAGCATAATTTTTGAAATTGGGTAGAACATATTACCACATTTTGAACAGATGTTGCTGTCCATTAGGAATCAACTGGAGTGAACTCTAAATGGACTAGTGTTTCCATTTCATGATACTTGTGGTTGTCTGGCAGTGGTGCCATCTATAATTAGAAAGTAGTTTAGATGTTTAGAAATAAAGACAAAATTGAAAAGAAACATATTATCAGGGTTCCCATGCAACCTGGAGAATTTGGAATTGTCAGGGAATTTGAAATAATCCCTAAAAGTTGGGGATGAGATTTTTTGGTTAAACCTGGAAAAATCAGGGAAAACCTTTAACCTGTTCTGAATAGCTAAATTTTACGCAAACATCAGGATATTTTCCCGAAACTGAAGTTCAATTCAAAGTTTTGTATGAGATCAGTCGGAATTTTTTTTTATCACGGGGAGTGGGAACCCTGTATTATTGCATGGAGTTTAATTAGGCCTTCCATAGAGTCACCCATTTCTGAAGCTGGGAGCAGATTTATGATCATTAAAGATGTTTGACTGTTCATAAATATGGAAAGCTTTTCAGGAAGTCTGATGCCAAAGATGAACTTGGTTGACAAATAATAGAAAGTTCCAAAAATTTAATGTTATAATTATTCTCCTTATTATTAGTGATCAATGATGGAAGATTTAAGTGAGGATCAGACCCTCACATAAAAAACTTCCTATTGAGGTTTGGTATGTTGAACTATTTATAAGTTGTCATCTACTTTCGTGATAATTGTGCTGACCCTGGGCAGGGTAGGCAGTAATTGCCCAATTGTAATATATTGATCAAAAAGCTCTAGTTTGAAACATAAAATGTGGGTTTTGAAATTTAGTTTCATTCATTTCTTGTAAATCTCCACAAAAAAATAAAAATAAAAATAAACATAAGATCTAAATTTATAGTTATTTGTGCAGCTATAATTTATATTAATGTAATTTTCAAGTATTTACGATCATGTCATAATTTTTTTGACAGCTAATATTTCTAGTTTTCACTCCCATAAACTGCCCATTGTGCACCATGTAATTTAAGTTTTAGTTAACCACATATCAGAAGTGTTATTATAGAAAAAAGGCTGTAGCCAGTTTCAGATGCACAGCATTATAATCAGTTGTAATATGTAAATTTTGTTTAAGTTCAAATCTATCATGAAAATATTTCATTAGAATTTCTTTGCACAATAAGTGTTTAGATACTTGTTTATATTAAAAAGCAGTAAACAATTTTCTTAGGTAGTGTTGATGTTTCAAGAATTGCAGATAGACCTAGAAAAAGTGCATATCCTATGATCTCTGTGAAGGAAGCTTTGGAGACTGTTTTGGAAAATACCGAAACTCTTGGTACTGAATACAGAATATTTAAAGGTCTGGTTTTTCAAAATTGTTATTTTTTAAGGTGTACATGCAATAATAAATATGTTATAATATTACTTTACCGATACAGGGGTTGGACAAAAATATGGAAACATCTTGCAAAAAGCATATAACCTTGACTAATATGGCGTAGGATCACCTTTTCATTCAGAACTGCTTACAGTCTTAGAATGGGTAATAGAGGTTCTGTATAGTTTGCAGAAGAATATCGTAGCATTCGTCCTGCAAAATATTGACAAGTTCCCTTAATGATGATGGCAGTGGATAGCGCAATGTGTCTCCAACACTGACCACAAGGGGTCAATAATATTGACATTGGGCAATTGTGGAGGCTGTGGAAGATGTGCCTTCACCTCGTAGCTTAGAAAACCAGTCCTGGATGATGTGAGTTGTGGGTACAGGGGCTTTGTCATCTTGATAAACAGCATCACCATCAAAAAACGAACTTTGCACCATGGGATGGACCTGGTCACTCAAGATGGTCACAAGTTGTTGGCAGTGATGTTACCTTGCAGGGTAATGATAGGTCCAGCAGAATACCATGACATGGCTGCCCATATCATTATGGGGACCCCCGTAATGTTTCACTTTGGTAGCAAACAATTCAGATTGTAAGCTTGGGAGGGCATTCTCCAGATATAAATTCGGACAGAAGTTAGGAACAGCATAAAGCTCAACTTACCTGACCACATGACCTTTGTCCATTGCTCCATAGTCCAGGTTTTATGACTGTGGCACCATTCTCTCCTCTTAGTAGCATTTTAATTACTGATGAGTGGTTTTGGAATGGCAGTTTGTCCATAAAAATCTTGCTTATGTAGTTCCTTTTGTACTGTTTCGATGCTGATAGAGTTCCTGAGCATAGTATTTAGGTTAGTAGTCGCTTTTGCAGCTGTAGACTTGCGATTTTCATCACAACCTTAAGCAACGTTTGTCTGCCTCTGTCATTCAACGTACATTTCCGTCCACGCTGGTGTTTGTCAGATGCGGTTTTTCCAGTCTTACTGTACGCAGTCATCATCTTGGATACTGTACCTTGTTATACACCTAAAATTTCCACTACTTTGGTTACCGAAGTTCCCATCATATGAGCCCTAACAATTTAGCCACATTGGAAATCCGTCAGCTTTGACGTAATTCACTCATAACTTCACAGAATGCTGTCTTGAAGACAAATGATGTTTGCAACGTGTAGACGACTTTATATCAGTAGTTGCATTATGACAAACAGACAGCGCCATCTACAAATTATATCACAAATGCAAATTAAGACACTAATTGTAGGTGTTTCCTTAATTTTATCCAACCCATGTATGTTTTATCAGTGTTTAGCATTTTGTTCATTGAAATATTCTTTAAGAATTTGCATCAGATTGATTGTATGGTTTTCAAGCTCATTGGAATAGATTTGAACCTTAGAAAGCTTGATTTCATATAATATATATCATAGTTAACAATTCCTTCAGTTGAGCCAGTGTGAAAGAATGGATTGTGCAAGCTTCACACACATACACAAATTTCAAGTTTAAGAAAACAATTTTAAATATTCAAATATCATCATGTGACCGTTATTATATTGCACCTATATATGCATAAACATGACGCATCACTGATTTCGAACCCTGGTCAATATTATTGTCCATATCACTTTTTCCACCTTCTGTTCCCTTCCTTTTCAAAACAGTTAGGTATTCCAGCATTGTCAATCAGAGAAATAGGTATTAAGACAAAAGAAACCTTAACTTTGAGGAAAAGATTATATACTACGAGTTAAGACAAAATCTATTGGGGAACATGTGACTACTTCCAAAGACTGCCCAACTCTCACTGGTTCCTGACCTCTTCAATATTTCAGACCTCCCAACGATCAGGGCCATGTATCTGCAAGGCTTCTCCCCACATTTTTCTCCATCACCTCCAAAAAGAATTTTTTTTACATGCAACTGTAGAAATGGGTGTGGATGACCACACTAATTGATCGGTGCTTTTGGTTCAACGATTTAAGACTCATAAAAATCGAAACTCTTCAGATGGTAAAGGGTTTTTTTCTTTTCTTTGAAGTCTCAGTTGCGATTTAAGTTGCCTTCCGAGTTTCAATACTAACGGATGTATTTGGATTCGGCCTCATAATGAGACACTCCTATCTCATAAATTTATTTAGAGGGGAGTCAGACTTTTCACGGAAATCCTGTCATCCAGCTCTCAATTTGAACCCCTGGTTAGAAGTTTTGTGATTGGTCAGGGAATTTTTTCCTTCGATGTGGGTGGGAACTCTGGTTACTTTGGATCTAAAATATATTTGCTATTATTATTTACAACTTCTTTCTATCATGATTGCAAATTTTGGATGCCTTGGTAATAAGCGTTTCAGTTTTGAGTTGAAGGATACATCAAGTACTCTTCAGACTTCATCCTCTGTATGAAAGCTTTTTCCAGTAATGTGGGTTTAGAAATTTTGTGAAAAAGCTGATGATGCCAAGTGAGGGGAATATGGCATGTGTGCTGTATTTTCCCATTTAAAAAAATCAGTTTTCGAAATACCTCCTTTGCTGTGTGGAGTTTGGTGTTACCATGAAGTATTATACTTCTTCTGTTGGTCTATGTTGCCCCTCTCCTTTATTTATAATAGGTCGCTTTAATTTATCCTGTTGCCGATCACACAGCTCCTTCATTATCATTTTATTGTCTGGTAGCAACTCATAATGGGTAACTCCGTCCACATTTCAACAAACTGATAGCATGAGGAACTCATTGAGCCAACTTGGAAACTTTACCAATTGTTTGCAGATACTGATGAAACACTGAACAGGTTGACTGGGGTGTTTATAAATATTTTCATATAAAATGTTGGTCAACACCGTGATGTCCTTGACTGAAACCCAAAGGAGCCGTGATTCACAGTTTGAAAATCCCTAATATATATATTCCATAACAAACAGTTATTTCGACACTGGCGTAAGGTTTAAAAACACGACGTTTCGGGAGCCAACTGCTCCCTTTGTCAAGTGAAGGCATAAATTCTGTCTTCACTTAACAAAGGGAGCAGTTGGCTTCCGAAACGTTGTGTTTTTAAACCTTACGCCAGTGTCAAAATAACTGTTTGTTATGGAATCTCCTGGTGAAACTCTGTATTGTTTCGTTATATATATTCCATATCTGTTATGCATATTTTTATCTAGTGGATTATCTTTTGTATGGAGTGTCTGAATGATTGTAGGTGTAATTTTCAAAATATTTTCTATTTGTATTAAAACACCCTAAATTATTTTTGCCTGGTTTTCATTATTTCTTCTTAATTGCCTTTCAAGATTATTTTAGTGTATGATATGTAGTGTAATTGTTGTGTTATAGATTGCCTAAGCTATATACTTGCAGTTAGAGTCGTGGCAGAAGAACATTTGCCTCCTTTTCCTGTGTCAGTGAAAGATGGCTATGCTGTTATTGGTAAGAATTATTAAAAACATAAATATTTCCAGTGTCATTGTGCCTCTTAAACTTTGAAAAAAAGTTCATACACAACTGCATTATGGGCATTTTAGGGTTGGAAGTATGAACACATTTAACTCAAAATTTACTATTGTTGATTATGCATCGATGCCTGTAACATGAAATCATTTAAGTAGTGTAATGCCTGCCAAGTAAACCAAACAAGCTTACAATCAAAATATAAATAATGGTCTGAACCTGAGCATTATATAATTGACATCACATGATATATGCTAATTAGTAGCTTGGTCAGTCGACATTTAAACTTTGCAGGAAGGAATATTGTGACTTACTTCACATGAATTGTTGCTGTTTAAATAACTGCAGCAATTTAACTTATAAGGATTATATTTCTTATTATTTTAATTGTTGTATTATAACTTCATTGTTATGTTTTAATTGTTGCATTGACAGCAGCAATAATGTATTTAATTGCATGTGAATTCCAAAAGAAATTGGTCCAGTATCATTCGAATGCAGACTATTTTCTTTTTGCTCTGTAGTAGTAGTCATTGTTCTTCTGTAAAACATCAAAGTTACAATAGATTGTTTATTAAAGGAAAATTAAGTTGTCAAAACTGATATTAACCTATTACCATGCCAAATTATATTCATTTGTCAAGGTTTAAAAAAAATCCATTTTATGCATATTTTTGGATTGAAATATTCCTCTGGTGGTGAAGCTTTGATATGATTTTTTTTTCACATGTTCTGTGACATTTTTTTCCCTCTTCCCCCATCTGAAAAGCATATATTCCGAATTTTATTACTTCATGATCAACTGTTCATGCTACAGATCCTCTGGAAGAGGCGAAATTTCGTTACATTTACCTTCGTTCTTTAGGAATAAAATATATGTTTATTGTTTCCCTGAGAAATTGTAGTTGATATCAAAATTTGATAAAGTATTAAAATGCGCTTTAAATATAGATCGTTTGGTTACATCTTCTTATTTTAGGCCAATTTTCAACATTAAGGTTGAGAATAACTTACCCCTTTTCTTTTTTTTTTCTATTACATAATTTTTATTTTATCATACTTTTCTAAATATACATACATCTTTGAACATGAAGTAGGTCTAATGATTTAAGAATATAAGATAGGTTATGTTCACAGTAAACTTTCAAATCTATCACTCTTTGTAGGTAAACTATAAATCACACTCTTCTTTACCATGATGATTTCAGTTGGTTTTAAACTAAATTTTTAAAAATACCAGATATTAAGCATATTCTTTTGCAGGGTTCACACTCACCTGGAATTATTAGGGAATTTGAAATCGTCCCCAAAAGTCAGGGGGGAAACGAGATTTTGTGATCAAACTGGGGGAAATCTTCCTAACTTTGAATAGGTAAATTTCACACGAACGTGCAACTATTTTCTCCCGAAACTAAATTTTGATTCAAAGTTTTGTTTGTGATTAGTCTGTCAATTTTGTCAAAGAAGTCAAGGAAAAACCATGAAAAGTAAGGGAATTTTTTTCTCCAAGGTGAATGGGAACCCTGTCTTGTATTTTTGGCTTCTATAATATTAGGTTTTGAACAATTAGCTATGTTGGTAAAGCACATTGTGGGTGGCATGCTTTGCCTTAACCCTTTGTTTACTGGTAGGATTTTGAAGTTCTATCAGATTTGTTCATACATTTAAAGAGAATTACCAACCCTTTATTTACTGATTGTATTTAATGAATATTATGCTATTGAAGTAATATAATTGTTGCGTAATTAGTTGTTATTCAGAAGTTTAACAAAATTTTATAAAAATTCAGTAAATGAAGAGAATGTTGGGAATGGGCTGATTGAATTCTTGTAGTTTTCTTATTGGCTTATTTAATTCACTGGTGCACAATACCTGCAGACTAATACCATTTCTATAGATCACATTTACGAAATCAAGTGAAAAAACTTTAACTTTGTTTAGTG
>QLNU02015360.1:268277501-268340109 GCA_006491805.2 Dysdera silvatica | reverse complement strand
TGCTACCGAGTCTCCAGATTCACGCATTTGGACACTTTGAGAGCTGAAGCTGATATTCTTCCCATTGTGGATCAGCCAAAAAAAAAAAGAAAAAAAAAGGAACGCCTTACTTTATTTCTAATAAAATTAATATACTTAGTTTATTGTCGTCACTTAACGTGATCCGAAACGTGCCGCCAACATCGCCGCCGAATCGGAAGCACACCCCGCAAGGCAGCCAGTGCCTCTGCAGGGACTGGCCGATACTCAGCCAGAAAATGTGCAGCGTCGCTGGGAGAGTGGCGCAAATAGAAGGGATCCGGAATGATCCAAGAGGTGGGGCAGACTCGGGGTAGGGGCATGGTCAAAACGACCGCGGGCAAGAATGAGCTCTGGACGATCTAGGAGCGCCCAAACACAACCTTCTCAGTCAATCAGATTGCTTAAATCGGTCCTAATGCTAAAATTACCATAGAAATTCAAATGTTGTTGCCCGTAGGCCGCACATGCGTGTTTCGCGTGGCCGCTACCGGAAGTAACCTGTACCGGAAGAAACCCTGCTGAGCTTTCGCACCAGCCGCCATGTTTCTGGTACACATTTCTCCCTTGTTCACCGTTGTCCTAGAAATAAGATCTTGGACTAGACCAGCGGTGTTCAGCGGTAGCACGCGGATCCCCAGGGGACCGCAGGACCCTCCCAGTGTTCCACAAAGATTCGAAAAAATACCGAAACAAGAGCATTTACTCTTTAATGCTAAGAATAAATTATGAGGGAACGAAAAATTCTTTCCTTAAATGGTGAAAATTAGTGATGAAACACTAGAAATAAATATGTATGATGCAAATTCTGGGTTTTAAACTTTGAGTTAATTCTTGGGGGTCCGCGAGGGCGAGTGATCTCTGAAGAGGGTCCGCTGTCTAAGAAAGTTAAAGACAATATAATCTATACTTTTCGAGGAGGTCACCGGATCCTTCAGTATGCTTATCCGTTGTCATTTGTGTCTTATTTTGCGGCTAGCAGTTAGCTATGTTGATGCTCTGCAGCTGAGTTTCTGCCTTCGTAAGCTTTCGGCGCATCAACTAAATATTGTTATGATTAAGTCAAGTGAAGTTTTTGAAATTTTTCTTATCGTACGTATTTTTCAAAACGGATCGGTTTTTAATAAAGAGCAATTAATAGTGTGTGAAAGTGAAAATTAAGAGGGCACAGCATCAAATAGTGCCAAGAATGTGAAGAGATGCAAATGTAAACAGTACGATGTCAATTATTTGGACTTTCGTTTTACGTCGAGTGAAGGCAATGGTAGAGAGAGATTGCAGTATGTATTATGTATGAAAGTTTTAGCGCCACAGTGCATGCTACCAAGTAAGTAGGAAAAAAAGTTTTTTGGAAGCCTTGTACAGTTGAAAATACATTAAATTTTCCACTTCATGTTTTATTTGTCAAACCAATCGCTAAAATTTAAATGTTCCAACCAGGGGCGGAACTACCATAAGGCGAAAGTAAGCCAGACCTAGGGGATTCCAGTGAATTGGAGCCCCTCACTTCAATTTTTAGACCATTATTTTAATAGCACAACGGGTCCAAAATGATTTTTTACCTAATGGTCAAAAATATTAACTGCGTCACTGATTCCCACGTAGTTTTTTAATTGATGGTTCTCTTTATGGAAGCGTGATATGGCGCTTATATAGAGGTTGAGTAGTGTAAATTTTACAATGTTAGTAGTAGTTAATATACGTATAAGCTTATTCCGTACAATAAAATACTTGAAATGTTATTTCGTCTTCTAGCTTGGAAAACAAATAGAAACATGGAATGTTGTCGTTGACTTCGAAAATTTGTCCTTTTCGCAAGTTCTGCACAAACCAAGTTAGTTTTTTCAATTAGTATATACATTGACCAGCTGATATTTAAAACTTTTAAGATGTAATAATTATGAACACTATACACAGTAATTCAGAACTAATGGAACAAACTGAAAGGGGTGGTGGTCATATTTAGCGAAATCTTCATGTCAAAAAAGGAATCGATTTGTATGTAGAGTGAAAACATTATTTATATCCACATCGTTGCTACAAAGGCAATTACATGAATCAAAAAAGATTTTTGACACACAGTTTAAGTGATTGACCTAATAATGCAGCAGAGGCAAAAAAAACATCGGAAATTCCTTTCCCTTGCCCTGAGTAGTATTGCCATTTCGCCATCAGTGGTATGGGAAACGAGGAAAACGATTGTTTTACCATACTGAAGATAATTGAGATTTATCAAACATGCATATTACGTGAAGGACATCAAAAGAAACGACCCGAGTCCAGTGAACCGATGTCCTAAAATGAGTCGTTCTGGAACTACAGGGATGTTATTATTTGCATCCACATTAGTTGATGTAATAGAATTTGGAAAATTTGTCGTTCCGGCCTAGAAATATACTGGAGAAGATTCTACTGCTCACTACGGTCTAAAACAATTTCTCATGGCTAAATTTATGCCACTCCAGAATTTATTGCCCAAACGCGAGCACCAGGTTTGAGCCGTGAATTCTCCAATTTTGCTTGATAGTTTCACCACACAAACAAATAGATGATACGCGCAGTCCAAATCGTTGGAAATATTGGCTAAACCTTCCTTGACAAGTTAGCAACTGGGCTAACTTGTAACAGATTCCTAATAGATGGTTTGCATTCATCCACTCTTTCACAATTGGGAACTACGTATCTTTGTTACGCAGCCGTTCTTTGCTTGCCTCCATAGAACATCTCGTTTCATAAATACTGAATCCTCGACAATTTTTTTGATTGCAGTTAGAGAAGATTCATCCTCTATTATTGGTAGTTCACCTTATAAGGCGACAAACTTAGCAAGTGTATCTATATTTTCATTTCCTTTATTTCCATTGTGTGCTTTAGTCCATTTCAGTTTTATTTTCCGATGATTTGAGAATAACTTGCCGAATGTTCTCTGGGATGAGACAATGGTTTCTGCAATAATTTCAAACAGAGATCATTATGATTTGGCTATCAGTGTAAATGATAACCTTTTTGTTCATATACAACTTTCTTATCAGCAAAGCTGGCTGGTGATAAATAGATCTTAGGGCGTTTTGTTAAAGTATATGAGAATTATTAAAGCTACTGATATCTCCCATGACAAAATTGACGTATACAGATTTTTTGCGGACAATTTATAACCTTTTATGGATGCCATGGTTCTCGGCGATGATAGTTTTCATCAACAAGAGAATGCAAACCCACTCAAAGGTGCATGGGTGACACAGAATCGGCTCAATGAGCACAGTATTGGCAACTAACCTGTAACTTCTTACTTTCTTGAATTTTGAACACTTTTGCCGTCTCCAATTTTACACTTTCTATAGTTTTCTCCAAATATCTTTTCGGCTGCTAATGTTGATATTAGCAGCGACGGGATATAATTCAAATTTGTGAATATTGATGGCATAGAGCGATTAAAGAAACTAGAATCTTCGACCTTTATACTTTACCCTGTGTTGAGGGAATAGAAAAATTCAGTATTTATTAGCATTATGTGAAACGAAATGTTAGACAAAGCAAAAGGAAAAAATTGCCTCATTTATCTTGAAATACAAAATCCCAGTAACTCTGCAAAACTATTTATGCAGCGCGATAAGCAAAATTCTTCGTCTTGCCCATTTTCGTGGGCAATCAAAGTTCAAATTTGATTTCAATTCGATTATGTTTACGTGAGCATTAGCAGTCTTGGTGATGTTTGAAGACTATCATAAGAAAATCCAAAAATAGAAAAGGGAAAAATCTTCAAAGGCATGGAAGGGAAATACCATAGACTGCTCGGGAATTGCGGGAACTCTATTAGCCATATCGTTCACTGAACTTAAATCTTACAAGCAACGACATTAAACAGGTAAGGCAATCGACATAAATAGAATATTACTGGCTGGATATCCTCTCGCAAATAATTGAAGCTCTCGTTAATTCGCTGCAGTTATTTGGGCGAAGAGATCCTTATTAGTTTGGGCGAAGAGATCATTATTAGTTAGATGTGCCTAACCTTTTTAGACCTAGATTTTTATATCACAACAGTTCTTCAAAACAGTTCTTCCTAACGTTGCCTAACGATTTTGGCAGTTCAGTATGTTAGCAACTTGCAGGGGTAAAGTGAGTCCTTTAGTAACTTGAAGTAGATTATGAAAGAATTAATCGCCACGATTAAGTTTAACTTTCCAGTTTTTTACAGCTCATAATAGAGCCCATCTTTAGCTCATAATAGACAAAAAATAAAATATAAATACTGATATATAATAATAAATTTCATTTCAGATATTCATATAGCTATGAGCTGTCTCACTTTATATGACGAAAATTTTCCTGAACGACTAAAACGTGCTTATGTAATTAATGGTAATGTTTATCGTTCCAGTTAAGTTAAAAAAATATTATTTTGTTACGGGAATATTACTTTTCATTATCGACATCTAACTGCTCGATACTGTTTTTTTTCGTTTTTCAGGCTCCACGGTTTTCTTTATTGGCTATAATATTGTCAAACGGATAATTTCTGCTAGAACTATATCAAAGATCAGCATTTACGGAAAAGGTAAACATTAATTAATTATATAATTAGTTATTATATAATTTGTTTCTCACAAACTAGTGTTATATATATATATATATATCATCATCATCATCATATTCAACCATTATCTATCCACTGCTGGATGAAGGTCTCTCCAAATGCTTTCCACACAAGTCTATCCTGAGCAATTCGCTTCCACGTCACCCCAACCTGTTTTCTTATTTCATCCACCCATCTAGTTTGAGGACGTTTTCTAGGTCTTCGGTGGTCTCTTGGAATCCAGTTCAGAATTTCTGTTGTCCATCGTTGATCAGTTCTTCTTGCAATATGCCCAGCCCATCGCCATTTCAGCCCTTTTACTTTAACAATGATGTCCTCTACTCTAGTTTGCTCTCTCACCCAAGTGTTCCTTTTTCGATCTCTCCTAGTTATTCCAAGCATGCACCTCTCCATGCTCCTTTGCGTTGTCTGTAACTTTCGTATTGCTCCAACTGTTAGACTCCATGTCTCTGATCCATAAGAGAGGACTGGCAATACACACTGGTTGAAGACCTTTCTTTTTAGATGAAAAGGCAATTTCCCTGCAGGATAAAACTGTTTCTTCCAAATGCACTCCAGCCAAGTTTTATACGTCATACATATATATATATATGGCCTGCAAAAGGGTTGCTGGTATCTAACTGGAAGGAGACCCACACGCTGAACGTATGTGACGATGTGTGGAACCGGCCAGGCCAGTAACCTAGTGTCCTACCCCGCCTTCAAGTGGTGCAGGCTGAGCTTTCTATTTATGTGGCAAATTAATATTTGCTGCACGGATAGAAAGGCGGAAGGGGAGGGCTAATTCACCAACCCGTCTAGCCAGCGTGGTGAAATTATGGCTAATTCCTCCATTATGTTGACACACCAGAAACCATGGCCCCTAGTCTCCAGGTGCTGGAGTGCTCCTGATCAAGGCAGCGGTCAGTGTGGCATGAAAGCAGGGGGTGCTAAGAATCACTGGAATGGCCCAGGCTGCCGTTTGTTATTGACCTTGGCTACGTTTAATGGACGATCCCTTGCTTCTGAAGCAAAACTTCAGGAATTGGAAGAGGAACTAGACAAGATCAAATGGGACATTGTAGGACTCAGTGAAGTTAGAAGAAAAGGTGAAGAGTTGGTGGAACTTAAAAGTGGACATTTGTTTTATTATAGAGGAACGGAAACTGGAAGAACAAGTGGTGTTGGCTTCTTAATCAACAAAAGAATTAAAGACTACCTTCTTGAAGTCGAAAGCACATATGCACCAACATCAAGCCATACCGACGAGGAGGTTGAGGAATTCTATGAAGAAATCAAACAGCTACATACCAAGGGGAAACAACACATCAAGCTCATCATGGGAGATTTTAATGCAAGAATTGGACAACAGGAACAAGGAGAGACATCGGTTGGTAAATACGGATACGGGGAAAGGAATGAACGTGGCGATCAACTCATAGAATTTGCCGAAGCTGAAAATCTTAGCATCATGAATTCATTTTTTAAGAAGAAACTACAAAGAAAATGGACATGGAAACACCCCAATGGAGGAACCAGCGAAATTGACTATATACTGGCAAACAAGAAATCAATTATTGAAGATTGCAGCGTACTGAACAGATTTAATACTGGAAGTGATCATCGAATGGTGAGATGTAAAATGCACTTAAATACTAAACTAGAAAGGCAGAAGCTCATTAGGAAACAAGTATGTAAGAGGGTGGATTTAAAGAAATTAAAAGAAAATACCGAGGCATTCAAGTTGGAATTAAAAAATCGCTTTTCTGCACTGGAAGGACTTATTGAAGAAGTTGACATCTCAGAAGCAAATGAAAACATTGTTAAGACAATAATTGAAACTGCTGGGGAAATTGGTGGTGTAATATGTAAAAAGCAGAATAGCAAATTATCTGAGAAGACGAAACAACTCATGAAAAGGCGAAGACTTATGAAGGTGGACAATCAAAATACCAGTCGCAAGATCGAGTATGTAGAACTTTGCAAAACTTTGCGCAAAAACATGAAAGAAGATATAAGAAAATTCAATTGTGAGTTAGTAAGGAAGGCCATTGAAAGCAACAAGAGCCTTAGGGTTGTTAAAGGGAGTTTGTCTATTGGGAAGAAACACATCATTGCATTAAAAGGAGAGGATGGCACTGTAACAAGAAATAGGGAAGAAATACTTAGAAGAGTTGAAGAATTCTACAGAAAGCTGTATGAGGGAAACAGTGGATTAAACGAAGACTCTGAGATAGTCGAAGGAACAGCTCCTAAAATCTTAAAAGAAGAAGTAGCATTTGCAATAAAAAGTATGAAGAAAGGAAGATCCCCTGGCGATGATGGCATTACATTAGATATCTTAAAAGAAGCTGGAGAACATGTAGAAGACATACTCGCAAAATTCTTTACCAAATGCCTCAACAGTGGTAACATACCAAACCAATGGGATTCTGCAACAGTAATTCTTTTGCATAAAAAAGGTGATAAAGAGGATTTAAAAAATTACCGACCAATTAGCTTGTTACCTGCTATTTATAAAATCTTCACAAAAGTGCTAACACATCGCCTGCAGAAAAAATTAGATGCAGCTCAACCAAGAGAACAAGCTGGATTTCGAAGTGGATTCAGTACAGTGGACCATATTCAAGTATTAAGAGAATTAATTGAAAGAACACATGAATATGAACTTCCATTGTGTGTGGCATTTATTGACTATGAGAAGGCCTTTGACTCTATTAAAACATCAGCAGTCATCAACTCTTTAAGATCAACAGACGTTGAGGATGTGTACATTGACATATTGAAACGTGTGTATAAAAATGCAAGTGCAAAATTTCGGTTACATAAAGATACCAAAACTATCAAACTTGGCAAAGGTGTGAGGCAGGGAGATACCATTTCTCCAAAACTTTTTACTTCAGCTTTACAGATGATTTTTCAGCAGATAAATTGGAATAACAAGGGAATAAAAATAAATGGTGAATATTTAAATCATTTGCGGTTTGCTGATGACATTGTTATTTTTTCAACGAACCCATCAGAACTCCAAGACATGGTACAGGAGCTCTCAACTAGAAGTAAAGAAGTTGGACTCAAGATGAACCTACAAAAAACTAAGATCATGTTCAATAATTTCGTAGAGGAAACAAAAATACAAGTTGACAACATTGAGCTAGAAATTGCTGATTCATATATTTACCTTGGCCAGCTGATTTCAATGGATGGCAACATTATGAAAGAACTCAACAGACGTATTAAACTTGGCTGGAGTGCATTTGGAAGAAACAGTTTTATCCTGAAGGGGAAATTGCCTTTGTGTCTAAAAAGAAAGGTCTTCAACCAGTGTGTATTGCCAGTCCTCTCTTATGGATCAGAGACATGGAGTCTAACAGTTGGAGCAATACGAAAGTTACAGACAACGCAAAGGAGCATGGAGAGGTGCATGCTTGGAATAACTAGGAGAGATCGAAAAAGGAACACTTGGGTGAGAGAGCAAACTAGAGTAGAGGACATCATTGTTAAAGTATATATATATATATATATACACACACACACACATACAGTGGTGGACAAAAAAATTGAATCACCTGTGGAAAATGCAAAAGTTTACAAGTAACATGTTTTATGCACAGATGCTGTTGTGAAAGTAAAAGTAATCCTATAGGAATAAAATGCCATGCAAATAAGTTAATTTAAACACCTAATTACTGTGAATAAGTTCTTAAAGTGAAAAATGCAGTATTCTTTCAAAATGTGGGAAACATGGCACAGAGTAATTGAAACACAAATGCAGTAGTTAATAATCAATTTTACACCAGTACAGTTCTGTTACATGACTGTTGATGTGATTACATGCAAAAAACATTTCAAAATACTTTGCAGATTCTCCACAAGCTTCAATGACAGTGCTTGCAGCAGTTCATCATGGAGGAAATCAACTTCTGAATGTAATCTTAGTTGTAGTTTAATCTTGGTAGCTGGCTTCTTTGCAGCAATTTTAGCACCAATTATATGCCAACAATTTTCAATGGGATTTAAATCGGGACTATTCCCAGGATTCCAGATTTTTTGAGATACGACCTCACCTTCAGGGGATGTATAGGGGACAATTACTTGTGCAACATGTTCTATCTTTTGCACATCAAAACCTACAAATGCTACAATAAAACCATATGTTGATAGTTAGGTTGCACTTAATGATTTCGCTGTATGACGGGGGCCTTGTTGGGAAATGCATTTTTTGGCAACTTTATAATGATACCTAACAACTGCCTTTAAACACTCCTCCAAGATGTTAGTGTAAACTGATGCATTCACAGTTCCTGTAATAAGTTTAAGTCGTCCAACCTCTTTGCTTAATATGCTTCCCCAGACCATTTGGCTCATTGGGAACATCAGAGTTGGCGATATGTAGTCTGGGCGATATGCTTCACTTTTTCGTCTCCTAATATACTGCTTACCATCCAATCCATGCAAGTTGAATTTTAATTCATCTAAAAAGATGTCAGTGTCTCACTGAACCTTCGTCTATGTAACATATTTTTTTGCTCAAGCAAGTTGTTCGTGCATCTTTTTTTTTTTTGGTGAGTAAAGGCTTTCTTGGGCTTAAAGGCTTGCAGACCATATTCCGTAAGGCATCTTTGTATAGTTCATGCACCCACATGAATACCACAGGTGTTCTGAAATTCAACTTTTAAATCTAGAGCACTTGTGCATGACGATTACAGAGACACAACAATTTCAAAAATCAATTTTCAGAAAGTCTAGTCACTCTCTTACGGCCTGATCCATCCCTTTCCTCAACGTCACCAGTTTCATGGTTCAGTTTAACTACTCTGCAAACTGTGGACTGATAGCATTCTATTTTTTTGGTGATAACACCCGCCAAAAGCTTTTTTTCCAGCACACTTTTTTTCCGTGGCGTCAACTGAATGCACAGAGGCATGGTTTTACGGCAGAAAAAGCAAAAACAATGGCCAGTTCTCCCCTTTTGTGCTCTATGTATGGAAACCGTATGGTGCAATATTTCACAACTGCTATATGATGCAATAGCCACAGGTAGTGATCTCATACTTTGCTTTTCAGCAACTAAATTAACTTTAGGCAAACAATTTAGTGTTAACATTACGAAAGGTGTATTTTGGGAGGTGATGCAATTTTTTTTGTCTGCCGCTGTGGATCTAAATACACACACACATATAGTGAGCAGCATATTTTGATAAATTTGTTTAAATATTGGCTTAGGATATGTTAATTCATGTGGTGTCTTAATTTTTACTTGGAAGATAACTATGTTATTGGTTTTATTAGGACATTTTACTCTTATTTTTCTTATTGTTTCAGTATATTCATCTTAGTATTCAATAACACCTAAACTTGTTTTAATTGTATAATAGATGAGCATATATTTTCTTACATTCTTTGCGAAAGTACCCTATAATTATTACTGCCTATGAGGACACCAGGCTGGGTTGGACTCTCAGTAAGCTAGGTTGTGTGTGGTTTGGAAGTCACACATAACAAAATTGGTCACATCCCAGATAATCTATTGCAGTCTTGGGATGTAAAATATAGTTTCTATTAAAGGATACTTTTATGGATTTTGTTTGTAAGCTTTGAAATATTTAAAATGAGTACCTAAATACAAAATTATATTAATTGCAGAGTTTTCCAAATATTAAAAATTGCCCCTTTAAACAGTTTTTAAGACTTCACAATTGGAGTTATTAAGCCTAGAAATTTAGTATATACCTTTCAGTGCTTAGTAGTGATACAAAATTTTGGAGAAAACAAGAATTATCAAGTTAAAATTCATAAGTTTAAACCTTTGCGCTCCGCTGGAGCGACATTCAGTATATGGCTTTGAATTCCTTTGGCTAAATAGCCTGGAGTGCAAAGGGTTAAGTTGTCAAATTATATTTGTCAACATTTTAAAAAGGAAGTTACAATTTGATCTGTACATAGTTTTTTACATTATTTGTTAATATATTTTGACACAGTGCATTATGATATTGTTTTGACGATTTTATATATTCTTGCTTTCTGTAGTTTATTTTTTTTTATATATTTTTAGTTTTATTAAGTACTGAATGATAGGTGTTTATAGAAATACTGCATATTTTATGCAGAGCAAAAACTGCTAAATTTAAAAAACGTTACACAATATTTCCTAACGAATTTATTCTATTTTAGCCATTAGAACATGCAGTTAATCCTGGGACATGTGTAAGAGTAAGCACAGGAGGTGCGATACCATCTGGTGCAGATGCAGTTATACAAGTTGAAGACACTGAATTAGTAAAGAAAAATAAAGAGGTATATATAATCATATTCAACCATTATCTATCCACTGCTGGATGAAGGTCTCTCCAAATGCTTTCCACACAAGTCTATCCTGGGCCATTCGTTTCCACGTCACCCCAACCTCTTTTCTTATTTCATCCACCCATCTAGTTTGAGGACGTTTTCTAGGTCTTCGGTGGTCTCTTGGAATCCAGTTCAGAATTTCTGTTGTCCATCGTTGATCAGTTCTTCTTGCAATATGCCCAGCCCATCGCCATTTCAGCCCTTTTACTTTAACAATGATGTCCTCTACTCTAGTTTGCTCTCTCACCCAAGTGTTTCTTTTTCGATCTCTCCTAGTTATTCCAAGCATGCACCTCTCCATGCTCCTTTGCGTTGTCTGTAACTTTCGTATTGCTCCAACTGTTAGACTCCATGTCTCTGATCCATAAGAGAGGACTGGCAATACACACTGGTTGAAGACTTTTCTTTTTAGACATAAAGGCAATTTCCCCTTCAGGATAAAACTGTTTCTTCCAAATGCACTCCAGCCAAGTTTAATACGTCTGTTGAGTTCTTTCATAATGTTGCCATCCATTGAAATCAGCTGGCCAAGGTAAATATATGAATCAGCAATTTCTAGCTCAATGTTGTCAACTTGTATTTTTGTTTCCTCTACGAAATTATTGAACATGATTTTAGTTTTTTGTAGGTTCATCTTGAGTCCAACTTCTTTACTTCTAGTTGAGAGCTCCTGTACCATGTCTTGGAGTTCTGATGGGTTCGTTGAAAAAATAACAATGTCATCAGCAAACCGCAAATGATTTAAATATTCACCATTTAGTTTTATTCCCTTGTCAATTTATCTGCTGAAAAATCATCTGTAAAGCTGAAGTAAAAAGTTTTGGAGAAATGGTATCTCCCTGCCTCACACCTTTACCAATTTTGATAGCTTCGGTATCTTTATGTAACCGAAATTTTGCACTTGCATTTTTATACACACGTTTCACCATGTCAATGTACACATCGTCGATGTCTGTTGATTTTAAAGAATCGATGACCTCTGGTGTTTAGATAGCGTCAAAGGCATTTTCATAGTCAATTAATGCCAAACACAATTTAAGTTCATATTCATTTGTTCTTTCAATCAGTTCTCGTTAATATTTGAATATGGTCCACTATACTGTATCCACTTCAAAATCCAGCTTGTTGTCTTGGTTGAGTGATATCTAATTTTTATGCAGGCAGTGTTACTACTTTTATTGAATAGCCAGCCACAATGAAAGTTCGTAATATTGAAGGTCTCACCCTCTAATTTTGTGGATTTCAGTAATAAAATAAGGCACAGAAATTTTGAGGACAATTGGTATATATTTACTAGTGGCGTCATACAGCCGAATAGTTTAATGCTTTATGAATTATATTCATGATGGAAAGTGGACCAAGATTGCAGATTACACTAACTAAAGTAATTTTTATCGATTCTTCGGACAACTGTTAGTTTATTTAAGTTGGGGGTATTTCTGGGGATGCTTTAACACTACTTGAAGAAGGTACTGTTTTTGTTCTTCCTGGTTAGTCAACACATCTTTGAAAGATTGTATTTGTGTACTCCCCATTCAGCTGCATCATTAACAAATTTGAGGTTCCTGACCCTCCTTTTGGCTTTCATGGACTCTTTGTATTCGTTCCATGTGCTAGGATGATCTTGAAGAAAGTCATTAGAAATATGCAGAGCCACAAACTGTTTTTTGGTGGTGTTTGTCACAAAGTTTGAAAGTTTCTTTTCTTTTATCTGTCTGTCACCAACGTTCATTCTTCAATGAATGGGATCCTCCCCTTGTTTGTCTAAAGATGCCACCATTGCCGCTTTCAGCTCCACATGCGTCATTTCATCGAAAAATGCAAGACCGATTAGAATTTAACTTAAGTACTAGAAATTCCCAGAGAAGCTTTTGATTGCAGCATTTGCAACAGGTTTATTTATCGTCTTGTATTCAACAAAATTCTGTAAGAGTTCAAGAACCATCCTCGGAGCAAGTGCAGCAGCTGGTGCGGTAAACCATGATTTCAGGTACAGATGTACAACTAACAAGTTGAACTCATGCAGCACAGATAGTTCTCAAGCAGTTATATTAAATTGAGATTGAACAACTATATTTTTAAGCTGTAAATTAGTTTGGCCATCCACCTAGCACTGTGATAAGCACCAGATGAATGTGCGGAACACTCCTGCTGTGTTAATGTTTCCCCAAGAAACAGCAGTGACATTCGCACAACTGTTCGCGAATAAAGTAACTAAGTCAATTTTAACTGGTTCTAATCAACTAGCAACAACTTCATCTTCTAAATCCGACTCACCCTGCGATGGCGCAGTGTGGTAACGCGTTCTCCTAGTGCGCGGCTAATCCGGGTTCGACTCCCAGCAGTGCAAAAAGAACGCTTACTCAGAGATCTCATAAAGATCGCACTGCTCACTGTAGTCCGGGGTTTGGTTCCCTAGGCCTTAAGAGGTTCGGATTCCTCGGAAAACTGTAGGTCCAAGAGGTTCGGATTCCTCGGAAAATTGTAGGTCCAGAGGTTCGGATTCCTCGGAAAACAGTAGGTCCCTGCACAGCATGACCACTGTAGACCTTGAGCCGTAAAACCACAAACAAACAAACAAAACTAAATCCGACTCATAAACACCTTTATTAATCATCCCAGAATTAAAAAAACCTCTTAAAGATCTTAAACTATCTAAAGATCTTCCTCTTAAAGATGTTTGGCCCACCGGAAATGCCCATCAGTTTATCAAAAACACTTTCAACGAGAAGTTCAAATATGTGATGTCGGCAAGCTAAGCTCACAAAAGTTTTATTTAGTTTATTCTCCAGAAACCGGTATTGCTTGCTGTAGTGTCAAATGTCACAAATTGAATTCTTTCAAATTCCAATCCTGGACCAATTGCATTACTGCAGTTGCTTGCCCTATTCCAGTTCCACTTGGGAGTTCTGGAGCATCCAGAAGTTTCATAGTACCCTTTCTGGACACAAGAAGTGCTGTACAATCAACAGTCTCTTTGTTGAGCAAAGCAGGGGGCAATTTCCCATCCCAATGTACAGTTAGTGGTATATCGGGAGCAAATGAAATTTTTATTTCTGCTACTATGGCTTCTCTGTGATGTTTCCGGGCTCCCAGCAGAGTTTGCAAGCATCCGCTCCTTAACTGTTTTCAAGAGAAATGTCCGAGTTTTTCAACGTGCGCTCTGGTAATGTGTTGTTCCTAAACACTCGCGCCATAACCGACCTTGCTTCCAATATTATATCACTCACATTATACAATAGATATTCAAAGAAAACATGTTTCTTAGTTTGTCGTGTCTGTGTTGTCCTATGCGGGCCAAAAATTAAAACATAAGCCTTTTTTTTTTTTTTGCGGGGGGAAGTTTTTGTTGAAAAAATTGATTTGGCTATGCCTACAGTTGTATTTTTTGTTCATGTACTGTGGTTTTATATAATTCAAGAACGCAACACTGTCATCTCACAGGGGTGGCACCGGCCTTGTCAAACTCACGTTTTTTCTGGTGTTGCCTTGGCGAGATACTCTCTAATACTAAAAGTTAACTTTTATTTCATTGTACTATCAAGCCGAATTTGTTGTTGAAAATAAATAAAATTGTCTGATTGACTCTTTATTAAGACTAATTTTCTGAAGGTTTACATCGAATGATTGAGCAGTAGCGGCTAAGACATATCCAGCATTCCTGTCACTTACTTTGCCTCGGTTTAACGCAGCTATTAACTCAGGAGTTCACACTGCTCACTGTAGTCCGGGGTTTGGTTCCCTAGGCCTTAAGAGATTCAGATTCCTCGGAAAATTGTAGGTTCAGAGATTCGGATTCCTCGGAAAACAGTAGGTCCCGGCGCAGCATGACCATTGTAGTCTTTGAGCCGTAAAACTACAGACAGACAGTAACTCAGGAGTGATAATGTTGGGAGGACGATTTAATTTTTTTACTGGTATAAAAAATAAGTGTTTTGTCAGTTGAATCACTATTATTTTCATCACTGCTGTCCAAGTGTAGGTTCAGTGGTGATGATGCTGCTGGTTATAACTCACAATGTAGTCTGTCAGCTTACTTCCTTTTTCTGGTTTCATTTATATTAAATTATTTTCGTGTGCCGTTCCTGTAGCTTTTCAAGCTTTTCATCAACAGAACCCATGTGTCCTTTCCTTTTCTTCCTTTTTCTTGTTGAGCCAATAAAATTCCCTATCCTCAGCAAATACTATTAGGAACATAGCGTCAATATGAGCTACATCAGGCATATCTTTGTATGTGCCAACAAAAGCGGTTTCATTTTTCGATTGTGTCTCTGTTCTCTTGGAAGCACTCTTTTTCAGGTCTTTCCACTTTTAATGCAAGAGTTTGACTTTATGAATAATATGCCACTCTTGTCTCATTTGAATTCCTGCTTTCTCCTAGAAAGCTACAACTTCCTGCACAGTCACTGTGTCAGTTTCTTGAATAGTTCTCTTCTCTTTAATGTGGAAATGAAGGAAAAGGCTTAAAACTTGATGGTTTGAAGGTAGTTTGTTTCCAGTTATGGACTCACTAACCCCATCTATCAACCAAGTGCCTCGAAGCTTCTTTAAAATATCTGTGGGAGTCTGGAATCCAACATCTTGTGCGTTCAGAACATAGCTTCTCTTTAGAATCAAACAGGGAAAAAAGTACCAGAGCTTTGCACCACCAGTAAATTTCAAAGTACAGCAAAAAAAATTTGGGAAAGTTAATTTTACATAAAAATGTACAAAATTAGGGGGTGAGACCAATGAAAATGAAAGAAAAAAATGTCTCCATATGTTTGGCTCGCGGTCTAATATATATATAGTGAAACCTGGCTGAGGTGGAAACTCACGGGACCGGAAAAAATTCTGTAGTATGTAAGTCTCCGCCTTATGGAGGTTACATGCAAAATAAATACATACATAGTTAAATTCAGTGGTAAGAGATGACTGCATATGCTATTTTTTTTCTTTGCCTCATCTTGAGAACTTTAAGACTACATTTATTTTTCTTTTGATAAAAATATTTATTTTATCACTGCATTTTATTTTTATTAATTTTAATTTTTGCACTATTTTGTGGTTTTAGTAGTTACGATCAATATAGTATAAATCTCTGTGGTAACTGTATACGCCTATTCCATACAAAAAGTATATTACATAAGCTTAAATTGTAACAATAAAGTATATCGGGGATCACCCCCTCCCCGAATATTATATTATGGAAAATGAAATGAACAGTACAGAACACTTGGCTAAAAAGAGGAATCAAAGACAAATCGCACCCCCCCATGGAAAGATTTATGGGTCAGCCTTTGCTTTTGCGTATGTATAACTCATACCCTAACGTGTTTTTAGATACCAAGAAAATAGACTGATTCCTAAACATATTATCAGCCCCCAGAGTGATTGATCCTTGATGGGAAGAGAGAAGGATAAGGGTTTCACTCTTTCCAGTTTCATTCTTTGTTAGCTCCCAGAAAGTTCTTTTATTTGAATTTGCGATCTTCAAGAACAAACTAACTCAAAAACTAAGTATCATTGAGAAGTATTTTCCAATACAAATAGGAACTTAGGGTGCTTCTCTCGATATAGACCTCACAATGGATGACCATTTGTACTACATCCTGCTGTGAGTTTATCCATGAATTGATAAAGTCGATGTGAGTGACTTTTCGTTCTGGTTAATAATGAACGTTTTTATTTAACTAGGGGTGGTGTTCAAAATGGTGGTCTGGTAAGGGCATTCTGTATCTATAAAGTGTAAAATTTCTTTTGTTCGTCATCCCCCACTTTGCTATTTGCATTGTATTACAACCCTCTTTCCTTTTTCTGCTGAGAAAATTTTCTTCCTACTAACGATTTTCCGCTTTATGCAGGTTTTTCTCTTTGACGGGACTGAATAGTACTTTCCGATACCGCGTTAGACAGTTTCCGTAGCTAATGTTAACTACCATTGACTTTTGAAGGGACCTCAAAAAACTTCTGTTTTGAGCAAGTTTCCGCCTTGTGGAGGTTCTGTTTTAGACAAGTTTCACTGTATATTATATGGTTCATTTGAATATTCTTTCTAAGTAGAAATCTTATTTCTAGGTCCCGTGGCTTCAAAATATGGAATGCAGTTGTATACATTCAATATGTCAATTCTGTTTGGAATCCTAAATACACTTGTTACATAAAGAACAAAAGTTTGTAGTTATATTAAAGAAATATAATTCATAAAATACATTGTCAATTATAAATAACCAAGAAAAGAAACAAAGGTTTAACAAGCCAAGGACCTGTTTTTCTATCTGCATTCATTATCTGTTAATTTTCAGAGCAGTAATGTTCTAATTTTATACTTAAATATTATTGTTCTTGAATTTGTCTGGTAGTTGGTTCCATTGTTAGGGCTTTCTAAATTTTTACCCTTATTTCTATAATTGAGTCCCTACTTTGATATGTAGATGACAAAGGTGTGTCATGTTTTTAACTTTTCCTGATAGTGCTTTATTTACATCTGTGGTAAGTTAGTGCATTATTTACTGACAACTATAATCAGAGTTTCTATAGTGTTTAGCTTCAAGCCCATACTCTTCACAAACCGATATGACCTTGTTAATGAGAAGCTGCAAGTCTTTGGGCCCATTGGCAATCAGGACTATATCTTTAGCACACACAAAGTTTTTAAAAAGCACACCATTTATGTTAATGTTTACCTTCAAGTCTTCCCTGAAAATCATATGGGAATGCATGTTGAAACGGTGGCAGGATACCTTGTTTAGTGACTTTTCAAATATTTGCAACACTTCAGTAATTTGGATGAATTCCCACATCAATTACGTGGTGCCAATATAAATTCTTTACTGTTTGGAGATCCTTATCATCCAGGTTCACTTGGTTTAATATTTGTAACAATTTTCTGTATATCCCGCCTTACTAAATGCTGTTTTAAAATTGATGAAGTATACTTTGTGATTGATATATATCTACAATGTTGTATAACCATCTGTAATGCATAGATTCAAATTTGAATACGATTCATGTTTAAAAATTTAAATGATTTGGACAATACTTTAAGCCCCAGATAGTTTTATTAGTCTTAAGGCATAAAATTCATAAACAACTTAATACTGTATTGTTTTCTTGCATTACACAGCTCATTACTTTGATCAGTGAAGTTATTGTTTTTATATTTCAATTAAGGCTTTATTGTTCCAGGGAACCGTTGAGCTTGAAATAAATATTTTGAAATCTCCTACTCCAGGACAAGATATAAGGTAAAAAATTCCGTTTGAGTAAGAATACATATAGTTGCATTTGGATTAAGCTTTGCTGTGTACAGACCCATGCGCAGGATTTCAAAATGGGTGGGATTTTTGCTGAAAGCAGGGGTGGGTGATAATTTTTTTTCTCTCTCATAAGGAAATTACTATAATATTGTCCAAATGAGTGGCATTTAACCGTTAATGGTTCCCCCTTCCCATATGTGCAACCTTTGCTGTGTGCATAATTATAATTAATTTAATATCAGTTGTACCTTTATGGCTTATTAGACCTTATTCTTTTGTAAGACAATGACTTGTTAACCAAAGAGTGAAAATAATTATCTGATTACCGTTAGTTATAATGAAAAGTTTGTTTTCTGTATTAAATTCCAATGATCTGATAACAAAAAAGAAAACATAGTCATAGTGAGGCACTTACATGCTGGTATTTAGTCATCCATCTTCTATCATATTATACTATTTCTTCCATTCATGTTTATGTGACATGCATATGAACATGGTTAGTATGATCAATTCTCTCGCCAAGTGTAAGATTCATTTTGTAACTTGCTTTTTCCAATTTGACGGTCTCCCACACACACAAGGCAGTCAAAATTCATAAGAAATTGCATATGTATTGGGGGAGGGGGGGGAATGCATATGACAAACCTGTGTGGAAGTGGTGTTTGAATTTTGAAGGACGAACTGGTATCCATGATGGGGGGGTAGTTGGGGAAGACATGGAGAAAAAGTTTACACACACACACCCCGTAAAATAACTGTAAGGCCAGTTTAATATGATGACATTAATATCGAAAAGTCATAGTTAATGTAACAGTTTGAAGCATAAGGGAATAGAATTTGCATAAAACGTGTGATGGTTGGAGAATGTGACATAATGAAGTTGATAATGGGAATAAAAGCAAAAATCCAGCAATTGCACTGTAAAAAACCCTGTAAGGCCAGTGTGTTATGTTCCATCTTATAATAGTGTAAGTAACAACTACAATCCTATTTCTTTGTGATGCAGCAATAAATCAGTGCTGAATATTGTAATATTTAATATACTGTGTGTATGTACTAAGATATAGTACACCCCCACATTCTATGGGGCATCCACAAATGAATACTTCAAGTGCCCCCCAAAGTTCTACATGCATCCCCCTAAATCTGAAAAAAAAAAAAAAATCCTATGCCTCCACCAAATTTCGTTTTTGATGATTATTTTATGAGGGTTACATTAGATGATAAAAGAGAATCAGTACAAAAGAAAGTATATAATATTTCTATCAAAAATAATTATCTACAGCAGGCTCGTGAAACAATTGCACCAGGGCCAACTACATTATTTTCTTATAAGTCTATAGCATGTCAAGCTGGGAAGGAGACAACAAAATACAGATGTCATCCAGACTTTGTTGTTTGTTCATCTGGTCAAGCTGCAAGCTTATTCAAAAACTAAGATAACTTGTTTGTTCTTTATTAAAAATGCAGTTTTCAGCCTATCAACTGATTTTGTGCGATTCTTTTAATCATGAACTCATTTTTAATTTTTTTTTACCTAATATGGGCTTCTCCCGTCTCATCTGATTCTTGTATATCGTTACATTTGTTACATTTAATATATTACTTTCAACATATTTTTATCATTTTAGTTTTAATTTATTCTTTAATACCACATCCTTCTTATATCTCTAAATACCTTCTTATACCATATGTACGGTCTCACCTTGCTGTCCTTGTGCCATAAAAATGCAACCAACCAACCAACCTGTTAACTGAAATGTAGCCGGTTTGTCTACTGATACTTGTAATGAAAGATTTATTGACACACAGCACCACTTTATAATAGCCTTCATATAGGTAGGTACTCAAACTGTGTCAAACCTCACAAATACGTGAGGATGTTGAGTTTCTTTGTATATGAACATATCCCATAAAGTGTGATTGTTGATGCATACAGGCTTATTAGGGGCTTTTCATCTTCACCCAGAGCTGCTGAAGAAATTAGCTTTTGTTTCAAGCATTTACTCTCCACCACATAAACACAGTAGTAAAGGATGCAATGTGAAAACTGTTTTTTTTTATAAACTCAATTCGCTTGCGCTCATTAACATAAATACTGGATAGATATAGTTATTACTGAATAGAGCTAAGTTTGCCCATGTGTGATAATTTGCTTAATATTAGGTGCTATAATTTCAAAATATCCCACTTGTCCTATTATTGGAGCTACAGGCTCTAATGTGAGAACTGATGCACACTCGCAAACAATATCCATACTAATGCAGATTTGAATTTAAGTGTAAACATAATTTGGATTCAAGAACTACCTCTTAAATACATATTTTTCTTATGCTTTTGTTTTGCTGTATTCAAATTTTGAAGCTTGGATAACTTGGTACAACTATACTGCAAAGGAAAGGAAAAAATAACTGTGATGTATTCATTTATCTCTTTCAGCATTGAATAAGATTCATAATTATGCTATAAAATTTTAAGTTATTTATTTATGTATTATTATGAATGTACTATGATTATATAAGTCTTGCGGTCAAACCGCTTTTGGACTATCTGTTCACTGTAGTCTGGGAGTTGGTTTCCTAGGTCTTAAAAGGTTTAGATTTCTCAGAAAACTGTAGGTCCCGGCACAGTATGACCCTTGCTGTCATTGAACCATAAAATTCGAAGAAGTTTTGTGGTGACAAAATAGTAACATGTTCGTTCATCAGGTTCTATTCTAATAGCTCAGTAAAATGCATGCAGTTTTCTTGCCCAACACACTTCTGGGTTTAGTTTCATCGGCAATGAAGGTTCAGATTTCTCAAAGAACTGTAGGCCCCAGCACAGCATGACCTCAGTTGTCCTTTGTGCCATAAAACACAAAAACAATGCTGTGATTATTTTTCTTTTTCAGAGCTGTAGGTTCGGATATCAAGAAAAATCAAACTTTAATTCGAATGAACCAGTGTGTTACTCCAGCGGAGATAGGATTAATGGCAGCTGCAGGAATAAATCAAGTTCTAGTTTATAAAAAACCGGACATTGCTGTTATTTCAACTGGTAACGAGGTAAGAAAAGCAATTTAAAATTAAAATCAACAACAAAATTAATTTTTAAAACTACTGGCTATTTCTTTTTTTAATATTTATTTATTTGTGGGAAATACTTTTTTTTAATTTTATTTTTTCTGTTACACTGTATGTGAACTTTGTTTTTGAATATCAGTGCATAAAAGCAAGTTCCTGCCTTTAAAACTATGTGCTATTTAATCTTTAAGTAGAACTTAAGATCACATTTATTTAAAACTTTTTTTTAATATTTTACACAAAACATTAACTGTGAATAAAAGGTAAATTCAACTCAAATAGTTCATACTCGAACAAGACTAAAAAAATACACAATTTCTAAGTCACAGTTTTGAAACAGGTAAGGTAGGTATGGAAACATAGTTTTGAGATTATCCTGATTTGAAAGTGTTTCATCTTTGAAGTGTTTGTACCATTCAGAAATATACAGTCTTGACATTTCTTGCTCTCCATAAGTTATATTGTTTCTACAGTTTTTTTAGTTTCTTGGCCCAACTTTTGACAAAATGCCAAAAAAAAGTAGAATGCTTACCGCTTAACTGCTGTCCATAGTCCTTGGTTCCCTAGGCATTAAGAGGTTCAGATTCCTTGGAAAATTGTAGGGCCTGGTGCAGCATGACCCTTGCTATGCTTGTGCCATAAAACGCAAACAAACAATCAATGACCAGTTTTGAACTACGTGTAGTCCTGCATGTTGAATTATTCATGATCTGTTGCTAACCATATTTCTGAAAATTGTGCTGTCCCCGGGAAGGGCCAGTAACATCCTAATTTGTAATACATGGGTCAAAGATCTCTAGTTTTCAATACCGATGGAATGTGAATACTGAAATATAATTATGAAGTAATGTTTATCATTAATATGAATTTTGGCATATGTTTTGTACAGTTAGTGGAGCCAATGGAACCTTTGAAACCTGGTTGCATTTGGGATAGCAATAAAATTGGCCTTCTTATGATGTTGAAACATAATAACTTTAATGCATATGATGTAGGAATAGCAAAAGATAGGTAAGAGAAATTTTATATTTCATTATTATAAATCTAAACAAAGTTATGTTGTGACATGCAAATGAAAACTAAATTTTAATATTCATTGTACATGCAAGTTATATATAGTTTGTAATACTATAATTAGAGCTTGACAAATTATGGTGAACCATACTTGCCAGATAAGAATGGCATTCTCCTATATAGCAAAAAGAAAACCTTGGAACCTAATAATAGTGGAAAAAGTAAAAAAAAAAAAAGGGATTTCCTATTTACCAACTGCAAAAATCTAGTTAACAAAGGTGACTAAGTGACCGAATTTCTCAAGCCCTGACTATAATAATAAAATTGAACTTCATTAAAACGAAAATGCTTGAAACGAATTAATTCTAATGCAAACTGTTTTCTGAAGTCCCATCAAATTGTATATTAATTCCCATGTTATTTTTTTCTTTAACATGAACGTGATTAGGATGAAATACTGTTTCCCATGAACTGATAATCAGTGGCCTTTGGAAAATTTCCTCCGCTTAATATGAACAAACCACATTTTTATGAGATCAGAGTTTCCCATTGATAATTTCAATAGACTAGTTGTTAGGCTAAAAAGGTGGAAGTGGCGACTTTTATATACAATTGGATAACAAACATTTCTTCATGTTTACATGTGATAAGAGAGGAAAAACGTTTCCTGTTATCATAATTTATTTAAAAATGCATAGAAGACGACATTACAATGGAAGAGAAAGTTGAATTCAATATAACTGATGCACTTATGTTCTTCTGGATTCCCTTACATTTGATATGTCGCAATGGAAAACAGTATTATGACTTGCGGTGTTTCAACGAATACCGAAATAGTTGAGGCTGTTATTGGTACAATAAAACCATTGTCAAAAAGTATTCACTATTTTTCAGATCATAGGCATATGCAGAAAATTCTTAAGGGGAAGTTACAGGCTCAATTGTGGGGGGTTACAGAGCTACAACTCCATATATTCATAGGTATGAATATAAAATTTCATCGCAATGGGGAGTTACAACCCCCTGTGTACGTCAGTGTTTTGGATACTGACGAAGACATTGACAAGTCTGCCACTTTAAACGAAAATCCTATTAGACTGTGGACAAACGATGATTTTTGGCAATATTTTGCTGACAGGAAGTGAAAACAATCATCAATTACTCTTTTTTTTTTAACTGTACTACTACAATTTAAACAAGCTCATAGCCAGATGTTTGTTACAAGGGGAGGAGGGCTCTGAAAGTTAAGGGGGAGATTAGAAAGGTACAGGGGGCTTGATATATGTTAATATTTTGATATATTTTATCAATATTTAACAATATTAAATATCTGAGAGGACTAATATATTTAACATTAATAAAGTGAATTTCTTAACGAAATTTGCATTGAAAACTTAGAGGTGTACTAAAAATTTATGAGTTCCCTTATCCTTATTTATAGATTAGGGGAAGAATTAAACCTCTCTAAAAAACATGTACTTAAGATCTACCGCTGAACTGCATTTGGAATATATTTTTAACGCCAAAGAACAATTTCCATTATGTGTAATTTTATACAAACAAAGCATTTAAAACGGAATTCTTCAATAATTTATTTTGAAAAAAATATTTTCCAAGGGGCATCAGCCCCATATAGCCCAGTGTGGCTACGGCTCTGCATTTAAGAAAATTGCTAGGCACAGTACGTAATCAGGAACAAATAAATATTTAATAAACCATAATATGTACATATAGTAAAACAAGGACCTTATGAATCGATCTACTACACATAATATCCACGCTAAAAGTATGTATATACTATTGTTTTTGTTACGAAATGGTATACTATAATAAAATATAGATAATAGCAAAACATGTATATAGTAACCAGAGATGAAATAAATAACTTAGTAATACGATCCCCCATTTATTACGGATAATACGAATTACTGTTAATATGAACAGATTTTCTGTTCCCCTTGGTGTTCGTCTGCCGAGGTTAGAATGTATAGCATAGTATCATTTATGAACACAACTTTGAATAGTGACTGAAAATTTTTATCATAATTTGTAAATCATCAGTCCTGTCTCAAATAACCGAAACATACCCACATTCTTACAATATTAAATCTTAACTCCAGTTATGGTTTTAACAATACATTTTGATATTTTTAAAAGTATCTATAGTTTGTCTGTGAAGTTTTTTATACAATTGCAAACTTCTTTAAGCTAAATGTTCACAGTAAAATAAAAAATTGTGTTATCTGGGCTAGGTAGGATCATGTTACTATGTTATTCCAGTTGAACTAGAACTCATGAAACAGTAATTTGTGTTATGTGAAGTTTGACTGCACTTTAAAAAAATTCAAATGTTTTAATAGATACAAACTTATTCTTTCTTTCAAGTAGTAAAAGGTTCAAAGTTTCTTTTTTCTCCCCTTGGCAAGAAAATCTCCAGATGCTGGATTAACAGGAGTGGTTCAATACCATGGCTAACTTGATTGTTTCGACATAACGCTTCTGGATATTTTCTTATGGCAAATATGTAAAGAATATTGTCTCTGCTAATTATCACTTTGATGCACTGAAAAATTAGACTACAGTCACGGTTCCTCTCACAACTGTAGATTATACAATGGTTGAAAAGACTTTTCATGAAATTAACTACTTGCTGGATGTCTTGTGTTCAAACTATATGTACATTTCAATATTGCATACATATTGAAATGTATTAATAATTGTTTAAAAAAGTTTCATAACTTTGAATGCTAAATTGCACAAAAAGTAAGTTTGCGTCTGTTGCTAGTCTTTTATTATTTTTTAAAAGTGTGAAGAAACTTCTCAGACCTAATTTATAATAATAGTGTGTAACAAAATATTGCTGTAATGTAACATGAGCATGTACATATACTGTACCTATAAAAAGGAGTACAACAATTGACCAGCGCTTACCATAACGAGTAAAATTTTGTTATTGGTCTAAATACGAAAGAAAAAAGAAAGAAAATAGAAAGAAAAATAAGTAAAGTAGAAAAGTAAAATAGGAATAAGAATAGTAAAAGTAACAAAAGGAGGGGAAAATAGATTAGAAAAATTTATGAAAATAATAAAAAGGAAGCTAAATAAAAGGAAAATTAAGTGGAAAGGAATAGCAAGAGAATAACAATAAACAAAACTTGCCAACATTATACGAAAATTTTTTCTTATGTTGTCTTCCCACTCTTATGAGTCTCTCTGTTAGATATCAATTTTGTGTGGTCCCAACAAAAGGTATGACAAATTAATATTACTTGATTTTCATTTATACATTTTGGTTTGAAGGGTATCCCTTAGTTATGCATTGTGGAAATTTCACATGAAAATTTTCACTTCACATTTCTTTCCATTAAATACCACATTCCAAAGAAATTCCATCTCAAAGGTGGTCTCTTATTTCCTTCTTACCTTTTTTCATATTCCTATTGAAAAATAGTTTATATGTTATTCAATTATATTTTCTCATGTAGAGCCTTATCTTTCATCTGTAAATCTTGCATTCTTACACAAAGCTAGTGACTGGTTCCTGCTGTATGATAATTAGTCTTACCTCAACATAGTGTTTGTGAAGCAGTTTCTTAACTCAGAAATGTGTTACTTTGTTGCACCATCCATCCTACTCACGAGACCTAGGCCCAGATGAGAACTTCTCGTTCCCGAAAATAGGAATTGCCTTAGAAAGTAAACCTTTTCAATTTAAGAAATCCCAGAAACTGTTATTTTGGAGCTTGCAGTGTCCCAAAAAGATCCCTTCAAGCATAGATGAAATACTGAAATGTGACAAAAAGCATATGGATTAAGGAGGAGGGGGGGAGAGTGTTTTGGAAACAAAGTGAATTTAATAATTTTGGCCTATGAATATATATTTTAAAATTAGTATGAGAACTTAACAAACAGGTCTTGTATGTATATGTACACTTGTACAGGGTTTAAAGGTAAATCCCTATTCAGGGCAAGGATTGCAAAGGGAAGGGTCTGAGGGATGCACAACGTAGGTCGATCTTTTGTGTAGATATGTTGCCTAATAGAGTGAAAGTAATTATAGCATTTGTAGCAAAAAGTTAAGTGAACTTAGGTAATCTGATTCTGCAACAAAACAAAATGAAAATACAATTGTGTTTTGACACTTCACTTTTATATGGTTCGTACTAGAGATGAGTTCATGCTCATTTTTCGAGGCCCGAGCCTTAAAACTTGCAATTTGAGCTTGCCTGAGCCTGAAATAGTTTGTGGGAATTTGAGCCTGAGCCTGAAGCTTCGCATAGAACTCTAACCCCTTAATGTACGATTTAAATTTTTTAAAAAATTACTAAACTACACTGTTTAATTTCCTTTGAATTTTCATGTACACGTATTTCTACAGTCCTCGAAAACGAATCATATAGTTGTATTCCTTGGAGAATTTCGATATAAAATAGTCAGTTTTCTCAGGTTCAGTTGCATCCATCTAATGAGCCTTGGCTCAGGCTGAACCCGTGTCATCTCTGGTTCATACTAGAACCTATGTTTTAGGTAGGAAGAAATCCAACATTTTTTTCCTCTATATATCAAAATATAGGTTCTAATAGGAATCACATGTGTAAAAGTGGAGTGTCAAAAACTTGGTCATATTTGAATTATACCTCCATACTCTCTTTTGCTTCTTAAAGAAGTTTTCCTTGGCAAAAACAAGATGGAAGAAAAATGTCAAGTACGCAAATGTAGGACAGTGTTTCTCAAAATGTGTTCCGCGAAACCCCAGGGTACTGTGACGACGCCCAGGGCTCTGCAAGCAATTTGTGAAACATCACCCAGAATTAAAATTTTTCCTATGATAACCACTTAGTTAACTAACCATGTATAGCCAGTATCCAGTTACAATACTAAAGTATTACTTACCTTTTATACTGATATATTTATTACTTAATTTTATGTTTTAAAACTGAACGACTTGTCACAGTATGTTCTTGTCTGTCCTTGTGTAAAAAAACACAATATATCGATAGTTTCCCCTGCTAACCACAAATATAATCATTCTTTATAACAATTTTATCTAAAAAGTTCATATAAATTTTTGTTGGTATCTGTTGGCCATTGTAAGTTCATAAATTTATAGTTTCATCTCTATATGATGGCATTTTAGTTGTTAAATTCGAGAAAGTGCACTCATTAGATTGCATTTGAATGCTAATAAATTGTGATATTTATGAATGTTTATAATTAAGGTTTTAAGATAACAGTGAACATTTGGTCCCATTTCAAGTAATCCACTGTGCAAATTTAATATGTGGGGCAAATGAACTCCATGTTGTCATGTTATCCTTTTTTTCCTATATAGATTCCCCAAACAATACTAATTTTTTAGTGATTCATTTAGAACCCACCCATTCTCCTTAATAAGAGTTCTTATATAATATCGAGCACTAAAATTTTGTTGTAAATTTAAAAATATATCATTTCCCAAGATATGATCAAAAAACGTTTCATATTCCAGTTTATAGATTAAAGCATTATTGTAAGCCCTGAGGTAAAATAATTTATTGATATACGCCTTCACCAGCTTCATTTTTGAAATTTTTATGCAATTAAGATTTGGTACTTACCATTTTATATATGAATTTAACTTCGTACGTATCTTTAATATTTTTTTTGTTCTAGAGAATTAATGTAACATTAGTCAACAACTGAACCTTTTTCTGTAACATGGGTGGAAATAGCTGCTTTTAAATAAAACAGTTGGTTTATGAAAATAAACACAAAAACATTTTATTGGATACAGGTTTTGTTATCAAGATATCTTAGTTTTCCATAAACATTCTAGACTTGCCCGCACTCTTACTTTTAACTCTTCATCACTGTCTGACATTTTAAATGACCATGCTGACCATACGCACGTTTTAAAATTTTTAAAAAGTACTGGTTTTTACTACAGTCTTTGATTTTACCATGTTTGGCGCAGTATAGCCCAGATGCTCTTGCGCCATAAAAAAGCCAAACAATCAATCAAACAAACCATAAACATTGGTTTCTAATTGTTTTGCGTAATAGCAACACACTAGTGTGGATTCTTAGAATTACAAAATTACAATCAACAAAAGAGTATGAAAAGAGAGAGACTAGCCTATACTAACATTTGTAAACATCATTTTATATATATAAACATACATAGGGTGTCCATAATTAAATGTAACTTATTTAGAACGTCATATAACAAAAAACTTTTGGGCAGATCTGTGCCAAACTCTGTAAATATAGAATACAGTTTGTGGGGGGGATTTATTAAGAAAATTAAAAAAGTAAAAGTAAAGTTTTAAAAAAAATGTAAAAAATTTAAAATATCTACCACACATATATTGCAATTATAGGTCATCCAGGTAAAGATACGTTACACCATACACCTTGTATCTTTAAACTTTCTGATTAGGTCATACACAGTTTAAATAGAACATAAACTTTGATATAAATGATGATTTTTATGGAAGGTAAGTAATCCTTATGCAGCATTGCACCCATCCATGTATTAACATTTCATGAGTTCGCCATGCCATTTTAGTGTGAGAGGCATTTTGGAAAACTTTGTATGTCAGTTGTGATCTTGCTTTTAAACTGTGGTTCAAGTGTGATATCACTTTCTTTAAAATAAGTATGACTGATAATCAAAAACTTCCCAAAATGACTCTCTCACTACAACAACATTGCAAATGCTTGATACATTACTAGTAAACACACTTACAATGGATGGTTGCAATGCTGCAGAAGTATTAAATGTCTTCTTTAGAAATCATCATTTACATCCGAGTTTATGTTCTGTTTAAATTGTACATGACCTGATCTGAAAGTTTAAAAGACAGGGTATATATGTGACAGATCTAGACCTGAATGACCTGTAGCTGCAATAAAAGTGTGGCGGACATGCTGAACATCTGTAAGCAAAATAAATTATTAAAAACATTACTGTTAATTGTAAATTTCCTTCTTTTTTGAATTCACTTCTCTCAGTTAATCAGATGCTACTATCAATTTTTGGGGGAGAAATAAAATTCCCCACAACTCTATTCATTTCTTGAGGTTAGGCAATTTGTATGTTATCATTAAACAAATTTTTAATTCAGTAACTCTCCAGTTTTGCACATTTTTAATTATGCAAGTCATGAACGCATACTAGTTAACATCAGGATCCTTAATTTCAATTAAATTTAACCATAACTGCCATTACTGAAGCCCTTTAAGATGTTAAACTTCCTTTTTTGGTCATCTTGTATGCATATGTATATTGGGTGGCCATAATTAAAGAGGTGGTGTTTAGTGCTCAATTGTTAAGGAAATATTGGGCCAAACACAGCTAAATTTGGTGTACATACAGTGCACACTATGGGATTTTGATAAAGTAAATAAATGATTCTGAAAGTTACCACCAGAAGAAATGGCACTTTATCTTAAGTGAATAAGATGTAGAAAAGAAAAAAAATGATACAACATAACAGTAGTTTTATTCTGATTTATTTACAAATATGGTTCGATATATTACCCTTGCACATTTTCCCAAAACTGGATTCTACAAACTGCATTTTCCACTGCAGAATGAAGCAAATTGCCATAAATTTGTTTCATGTGATGCATTATTCTGTCCTTCAATGTTATTAAACTATCAATACATACATGCCCTTGGTAAACCAATCTTTTTCAGTACCCCTACAACTAAAAATCACATTTAATATAGGATCAGGCAAACAGGACAGCCAATTCATATGAAAAACTTGACTAATTATTCCATCCTTGAGTAAATGCTGTTATAAGACTTGCTTCACTATCAATCCTATTATGAGAGGGTGCCCTGTCTTGCATAAACACAGCCTTTTCAGACATTCACACTGTGGAAGCTGTGGAATAACAAAATTCAGCTGCATTTGTCAATATCTCACTGCATTGATGCAACAGGCCACTGATCTTGTTGGTGTCAGTTCTTTGAAAAAGTACAGACTATAATAGTAAACAATCACACCACACTGTTACTTTCAGTGACTGCAAGAGAATCGGATCACAGGCATGAGAGTTATCAATAGCCCTATCCAAAGCTATGTGTGTTGACAGTGCCATTCAGATGAAAATGTTCTTCATCATCCACAGGATCCTCTAAGGTCATGTACCATCCATCTCTAAGCTAAGATCAGGTAAGAAAATTTCAAGTGTGTTTTCGCATCCACTGGAAGCAGTTGTTGGACTTGACTAATCTTGTATGTGAAAACTTCAGTTTGTGCATGCTTTTTCACGTATCTGAATACAGCATATCCAATTGCCTGGATATTGCGTGAGCACTGCTATATCTGTGTATAGCATTAGCATCCATATGCTAAAGTTCTTCATTTAATATTGATTTGCATCCTTCTTCTGGTTGCACTTGCAAAGATCCTATATTTTTTAAATGAGAGATAATTTTTCGCAAATTGGTAATGGTCATTGAACCTTTCAATAAACCCTTCGCTGTCCGAATAAATTTATGTACAACAGAAACATTGTCGTTATTTTGGTAAAACAAGCTTTATGAGCGAAGCATGATCATATAAACAGAGCATTATAAAGTAATGATCACATCAACTTCATGCAGCTTGTACTAAACCGAAGTTGCTCCTGCGCAGACTTTATTACATATCTTTGAATATGTCACTCTTGCCGTCACCTGATTGAAATTTGTGTAAATTAGCATTTTAATGTTTTCATTTGGTGGTTAGGTTTTGCACAAATTTGCCTTTATTAGGTGTGATTGGTAGATGTTTAGCATTGTGTTGATTTTTGGCGTGTTTTCAGTGGGTATATGCATTTGAACATCACATGAAGCATCATTTCCCCCTGATGGCAATTTTCAGAATCATTTATTTTCTTTATCAAAATCCCATAGTGTGCACATTATGTACACTAAATTTGGCTATGTTTGGCCAAATAGTTCCTTGACATTGAGCCTTAAACACCTCTTTAATTATAACCACCCAGTATATATATAGTACTTCAATTTTTCAATATTTTACTTTTGGCGCTTTTGAATCTTGGGCATCTTTTTGGATATATAATTTACTTATTAGTGTATGTTCAATAATACATCTCCAGAAATAGTGCTATGCATGTGGATTTGGAAAAGGCTCCTGATGAAGGTTTTAAAATAGCATGCATATGTACACTTTTATTTGCTTAAATTTGATTCTTTTCATAAAAACAGTTTTGTACATGCTTTTTTATTATTTTTTAATATTGTGTTATGATCATTCTATTACATTATATTTACTATTTTTGTTATATTATTTTACTTATATTGTTAATTATTTGTGACATAAATATATCATGTATATAGGGAGGAGTGCCTATATATATACAAGTTTTATGTTTATTCATTTAGTCCAGATGAAGTAAAACTGAGTTTTGAAATGGCTTTTTCAAAAGCAGATGTTATCATTTCTACTGGTGGTGTATCGATGGGTGAAAAAGTCAGTATTTTTTCATTTATAATTACTAAAGGTTGGATTATAAACTTTTTGTCTAAGATTTTCCACTTCCTTTTTATATGGCCATTGTAAAGAAAAGTACACATAATGAAATACCATTTGTTACTTTCTGTAGATTTTTATATAGAATATGTATGGAACTTTAGTGTAATCTCATTAAGTGTTAATTTTTAAGCTTTTAATCAGCTGATCTGAACATGTAACAGAAGTTGGGTTTGCTGTTAGAGGTACATTGTGCTCTTATTATTTGAAGATATATTGATTATATATAGACAGGTTTAGGTTGTGGGTCAGGATTATTTTGCTGTGTAAGTCGACGTTTTATAATGATTAAGGGACTTTTGACATGCTGTAAAAGTGTATGATTGTATCTATCCTGGAGTAGAATGTTTCCACATACACACATACAAAATTATTAAATGTACTTCCAGTTTTTTAATGATCCCCCTAACTATTTACTGAATTTATATAATGCTCGTGTATTTCTATTTTGAAATGTGGACAAACTTTATGAAAAAATGAACGTGCATATATTTACACATAGATTTTCATATCTTAACTAGTAAAATTTCATCACTAGTCCCAACTTCTAAGAAAAAATGTAGCAATGTTTCAAGAACTACTGTTCTCTTTATCAGGCCAAGTTATCAACCATTTGGCTTGTCCATGGTGAAGTTTAATATTTGCTCGCAAAGGGGAGTTTAATCGACATCTGTAGCTCAATAGGGAAAGAACACTTGTCTGGTTATCAAGCGGTTGTGGGTTTGGTCCCTACCAAGCTCCAAGAAATCATTCATTTCTTTGCGAGTAATTTATCAATATTTTTAATTATTTATTATGGTACTGCATGTCATGTATTACCCTAACAACAGTTTTTGGAGCTGTTGTTTGATTTTACACCAAACAAAATTTTATCTCCTCAAATCATTCATGTTAAAGTTTTCCCCCTTAATGGTTCTCCAGTTACAACCTTCAAAATGTGAACTTTAATAATGAACATTCTATATTTTGTAAGTTTTATCTTCTAGAATTTTGATTTGAAATTGTGGGAAAATGTTATTGTAAACTATTAATTTTAGGAATTTCATTAAAGGATGCTTATTTATTGTGAAAAAAGCAAATTATTGTGCTAATGAGGGGATTGCACTGTAACAAGAAATCAAGAAGCAGTACTTAGGAGAGTTGAATTCTACAAAAAACTGTATGAAAGAAAAAGTGCATTGAGTGAAAATACTGAAACAGTAGAAGGAACAGCACCCAAAATCCTGGAAGAAGTTGTAGCATATATAATCAAAAGTAAAAGGAAAGGAAAGGAAGAGCTTTGGGTGATGTCATTACATTAGTTATACTGAAAGAAGTTGGAGAAGACATAGAAGTGCTTCCAAAACTCTTTATCAAGTACTTTATTAATCTTAAAATTAATAGTGTTAGCCAATCAAATTAATGACCCTGCTACAGTAATTCTATTGTATAAAAAAGGGTGATAAACGGGACAAATTTTTGACACACTAGCTTGCTTTCTGTTATAAAATCATGAAAGTATTAATCCATTGTCTGCAGAAAAAATTAGATACAGCTCAACCAAAAGAATTACCTGGATTTCAAAGTAGATCGTATTTAAATATTGACAGAACTGGTTGAAAGAGCAAATAAATGAACTTCTGTTATGTTTATGACATTTATTAACTATGAGAAGGCTTTCAATTAATATCAATATATAATCCAAATATCAGCAGTCTTCAGTTCTTTGAAGTCAACAAGCATCAAGGATGTGTACATTGGTATAGCTAAATGTGTGTATAAAAATGGAAGTGCCAAATTTTGATTATATAAAGATACCAAAAATATCAAAATTGATGAAGGAGTGAGGCAGGCAGATACCCTATCTCCAAAACTTTTACCTAAGTCTTTTAGAAGATTTTAAGCAATTGCTGATTTTTATATTTACCTTGACCAACTAATATTAATAAAAGATAACATTATGGAGAAACTCTACAAACGTTTTAAACTTACAAGGGGAACCCCACAGTGAGTGCTCCGTCGATTTTGATGAAAGTAGAGCCAAAATAAGGAAAATACGTGTCTCGGCATTCGTGCCAATGCGGCTTATTTTCGGAGACATGGATTTTTAAAGATTTTGCATCCGATATATGAGCTTAAAATACGACGCCCTCTGCAAGCCAATTGTTAGCATGGTTGGTAAGTTGTTCGCTCTTTGCTCCGTGTTTTTGTGTGTGATGCTCGGGGAAATCGATCCCCCCCTTTTTTTATATCCTTTTTACATGTTTGTTTATGTATTTTTATTAGTAAAAATACTTTGCTTACAATCGGATTTTGTTCATAAACTTACTTTAATAAAATTCATATTTACATATTTAATTCTGTGATACTATTTTTCGCAGTTATAATTTTTACACGAATTTTAATTTTTAATTGAAGAGTTGTAAAGGTACAAAAAGTTTAGGAGTTAGCTGTAAGTTTTTATGTGAATATAACTTTTATAAAATTTGCGTACTCATTGTCAACCTGTGAAGGGATAGAATTACACCAATAACGCAGTTTTGTTTTATTTAAGGATTGAAAGATTTTTTTCTGAAAACGTTTAACAATTCCATTAAATAAAAAAGAAAACTGCGTTAATTCGTCTTATTTTGTCATTATTAGCCTTTGCAGTCATCCACTATTAGCATCTATTATGCCTAATATTTTTTTAAAATATATTTATCTATTGAAAAATGTATTTTTAGTATGTAATATTTTATTTTATAACATATAAACATCATTTTATTTTATAAAATGCAATCAATTTTATTTTAAAACTGACTGATGTGAACATATTTTTTGTGTATCACTATCGGAGGTGTCGGAATTGTATACTGGTACACAGTTTTGAATGATAATTATTATAAAAATAATAAAAACATAAAATATTTCTACAACGTGAGCATTTTATAAATGAATTGTTCGAACAACTGATTTTCTTTGTCTAATATCATCTGGAAAACAAATACCATCTACATTTTCAAAGACGCTTCTTTCGTTTGTTAACTTTGCAACAAACCAAGAGTACTGTAACGTATTCTTAAAATTCGGCGCCGAAAGTTGATTGTGAATAAGTGAATGGATCTTCAAAGCATCTATCTGCTCGCGTGTTTAAATGACTATTTTCTTATAAGATTTCAACACAATTTTGTAACCTTTTAATGAAATTTTTTACTTGACGGAAGAAGTACACATCACGAGGTTAACAGTATGGGGTACAATGAGGTGGAATTACTTCAACAGTAGAAGAAGAGGTGCCGTCGTCATTTGTAAAAACATTATTAAAGTGTGCTGGATCTACTTAACTACATAACAGGCTGGATGGCTACACCAAAACTTTTTCTACTTTTCAACTTTTTGATAATCAACAATTAAAATTTGAGTAGAAATTATCACTGCCAATAAGCATACAATTAACATATAACTACATAAATACGAATTTTATTAAAGTAAGTTTATGAACAAAATCCCATCATAAGCAAACGATTTTTATTAATAGAAATACATAAATATGTAAAAACGTAAAAAAGATACATAAAAAAAAAAAGTGATCAATTTCCCTCTGCATCGAACACAAAAATATGGAGCAAAGAGAACAACTCACCAGCCAAGCTACCTATTGGCTTGCAGATGGCATGTGTTTAAAAGCTCATATATAGTATGCAAATCTTTAAGAATTCATATCTCTGAAAATAAGCCACATTGGCACGAATGCCGAGACATGTGTTTAGTTATTTTGGCTGTACTTTCATCAAAAAAAAAATTTCATCAAAATTGGCGGGACACCCACTGTGGGTTCCCCTTGTTAGTTGAACTGTATATTACTAGTTCTCTTTTGTGAATTGAAGATATGGAGTTTAACGAAAAAAGTAATATGGAAATTGTAAGTCACTCAAATGAGCATAGATAGATGCATGTTTGGAATATCTAGAAGGGATCAAAAATTAAATACTTAAATTCGAGAGCGAACAAAGGTAGACGGCATCCTTGCTAAAAATAAAAAAGCCAAAATGGCAATCGGATGAGCACATTTCATGACGAACTGATCAAAATGGGTAACTGAAATTTTCAACTGAATTCCAGGAGACTATTAAAGACTTAGGAAATACCCTTAGGCTGCATGGGTGGATGAAATAAGAAAAGAGATTGGGGTGATATGGAAGTGAATTGCTCAGTATAGGCTTGTGTGGAAAGCACTTAGAAAGACCTTCATCCAATAATCAGTAGATAATCATTGAATATGATGATTTAGAATAAATGTGCAAGTGCAATGTGTATTTACTTTTATTGTTTAAGGAATATTTTTTGGTTTCAAAAGAAAGTAAGTGTATTTTATTCTTTAGGATATTATTAAACAAGTACTTGAAATGGATTTTGGAGCTACAGTTCATTTTGCCCGTGTTTTTATGAAACCAGGGTATGTAAATCTCAATTCATGTTTCTTTTTAAAACTACATGTATTTTTGGCTAATATACATTTATTACTACACTAGTTCCATAAATTAAGAAAAAATCACAAAACCAATAATAACTCATCCAAAAATAAATCAATCGGTACGAAATTGAGTACGTTGTTAAATAAAAGGTGCTGTAATCAGAATGCATCATCCGCAAGTAGCATAATAGCATAGAAATGAATGTATGGGAGTAGGACTGCAGTTTGTGCTGTGATAATGAGACAAGAAATCAGGGATAACCAATTTATTACAATAACTTTGAGGCATCATTTGTCGGAAAAACTACGATGGAGGGCCATTGGGAGATTAAAGGCAGGTCAAACTTAGACCAAGGTGGCCAGATGACTAAATGCGAGTCTCTCTGTGGTTCATAGACTTTGAGAACAATTTCTAACCACAGATTTGGCATCCAGAAGGTTTAGCCAAGGACGGCTGGAAGCCACATCAAGTGCCGGTGATCAATATTTACAGTTTTGCACACAAAAACATAGAATATCAACCCCATCTCAACTTAGGATTTCCCTTGCTGCAGCCACTATAAGGATGGTGTCAACATCTACTGTACACAGAAGGTTTTATGAAGGTTGTCTGTAGGCAAGGTGATCAGCCATTTGGGTGCCGCTAACCTCATGTCACTGGAGGTAGTGCTTGAGGTGGACACATCACCATGTCCGCTGGAGTGCATATCAATAGAGGGCTGTGCTTTTTATGGGTATGTCCAGGTTTAACTTGCAAAGTGATAGCAGACGTTTCTTTATTTGAAGAGAACCTGGATCCCATTACCATCCATCAAACATCTGTGAAAGAAATTTATACGGAAGAGGCAGTATGTGTTTGGGGTGGTATCTCTTTGGGTGGATGCACAGACCTCCATGTCTTCCCACATGGAACCGTAGCTACTCAAGTTTATGGAAATGACATCCTTGATGCTTATGTGCACCCTTATGCTGGTACAGTAGGTGATAATTTTATCTTTCAAGATGACAATACTACAGAACACAGGGCTTGTATCATGCCTTACCTCTTGCCAAAACGTTTGACTGGTGCAGTGTACCATGTCTTTCTGGAGCGAGTGCTTGTCGGTTTATTGCAGGCTATTCCACTCATCACACAGAGAGACACGTGGTTGTTGCATGATGGAGCCCCAGCACACTTTCCCACCATGGCCGACACTTCCTGAATGCCACATCTCTCACACGATGAGTTGGACATGGACCTAAACTCATTGGACATCTTCTTGAGGCACATGAAATCATTGGTGTATGTGATGCCTGTAGACTCCATGAAAGATCTCGTAGCAAAAATCGTTTTTACAGTGGACAGGATAAACATGACACCAGGAGTCTTCGAAAGGGTGTGCCATTATTTCATTTACCAGTGTGAATTGTGCAGTGCCACCCTTGGTTGTCACTTTGAGCATCTACTTTGAGTCTTTCTTTGATTTAAATAAATGGGATTGTGTAACTTAGGATTTTTATTAATTCTCTTTCTTTTTACTGTTGAATGTTCAACTTGGACATCTAAATTAAGCTTTTTTGAAACTCAAGAGTTGTATTTGCATACTGTAAATGCTCGCCAGTGATGTTCTGGAGATGTGCTACCTCTCCATTACAAAAGACATAAGGTCAGAAGTGACGACTTATGTTTGTTGACCGTGTTTCAAAGTTATGCTTTTCTGAAACTCAGAGCAGAATGCAACCCTAGGTGTCATAATAAATATTGTTCATCTTGATGGGTTCTATCACCTCTCTTATTTTGTCAAAACAACTTAGGAACACCCTGTGTGTGTGTTTTTATACACACACAGTGGAATTCACTTATTATGATGCCGGATACAGCGGTTCTCCAGGTATAATGATTCCAAGCAATGTGTCCGGTTGGTCTGTTACCTTATATATAGTAATTTTGTTTGGATACTGCAATATCGGATATGGCAATAATCTGGACATAGCGATCCTATTTTGAAACGAAAAATGGACCTTTCATTTGCCTATAACAATTTTCAGGGATTTCCTCCCCCTTTTTCATTTTGCTAAGTAATGAATAGCTACCGCACATGTCTACTTAGTTTGCTTTATGTCAAATTCATAGAATCCTCTGCTGGGTTTATGACCGGATGCATATTTTTCCATTTTAGCTCAGTCTCTGTTTTGGCCCCTTTCCGTGTTGATGTATTAAGAAAATATCGACTAAAAAATGCCATTCCTTTTCATTCGTCCAAAAAGTGAAAATGATGAAATGTTTAGAAAGTGGCGTTTCTAATAAAGATCTCTGCCGAGAGCTGGAAATTAGCCAATCGACCCTCTCCACCATATAGAAATCAAAGAACCAAATAAAAAGTGTTTTTCGAAAGGATGTGACATCTAACAAGAGATAAAAAGGAGCCAATATCAAGATATAGAACAGACTCTCCTGGAATGGTTCAAAATTCAACGTTCTAAAACATTCCGATAAATGGACCGATACTTTAGAAAAAAGCTACTGAATTTGGTAAGCTTTTTAATAAGCCAGATTTTTATTGTAGTTTTTTTATTGTTGTTGTTCTTGGATTACTCTTTTTCGCCAGAGGCACAACATTGTTTTTGGGAAAATCAGTGGAGAATCACCAAGTGCTCCTGTTGGTGTTTCAGAAAATTGTCTGGAGAACATTCGGCCAAATTTACATCAAAATTATGTGGATGGCGACATCTTCAATGCTGATGAGACCAGATTTTTTTTTTGTCTTATGTCAGACAAAACATTATGTTTCAAAGGAGAGACTTGCCATGAAGGGAAGCTGTCTAAAGAATGACTCACAATTCTTGTGGCCTGTAATATGACTCGCTTTGACCAAAACAAAACCAAAAAAAAAAAAAAGAAGGGAGGGAGGGAGAGAAAAGGAAAATCTGGTCATTGTTGGAAAATCTAAAACTCAGTGATGTTTTAAAAATGTAAAAAACTTCTCAGTTGACTACGAAAACAATAACAAAACATGGATGACTGGAGACTTTTTTCCGAATGGTTAAAATAATGGGGTAACAAATAGGAAAGGAGAAATGGCATATCTTACTGACTATAGACAATTGTCGAGCACATCCTTTTGTACAAAATCTGAACTTTATAAAGCTTAAACAGTTTAATGGCAACAACACTTCACCAATCAATAGAAGCAAAATTATACAAATTTTTATGGTGCAGTTATTTTAAAATCGTTATAAAAATGACGTCACTAATAGCTATTTCGATAGCATTAAACAGCTATCATTGTCAGAGTAATGACGGCTTCTGTTTATGTCCATTGGTTGTTGTTGCCATCATGTCGGTTGGAAACTTGATTGGGTAGAGGAATTAAGCATATTTGTGGAGTCGTCTCTAGCTGTGGGACACAAAAGATTTTTCCAAGTGGGTGAGATAGAGTAACTGAAAAGTTGATCATTAACTGAAACATTAATATTTGATAGACTGCCTCAAAGAAACTGAAATCAAGTATTGAGTTGACTTTTTAATAATATGTGCATTGGAAATAGGAACTTGTGTCTGGATTCAATTCTTGCTTTCTGACATAAGCCTCATGTTCTTTTAATCTTAGGTGTAGTGCTCTTTATGTTTGGCCAATATAAATTTGACCACTCTGGCAAAGAATGGAATATATGCGTGCCATCAAATTCTCTTCTACAAGTGATGTGTTGATTAAGGAACTCCACGACATTCGAAAAATTGACTTATACCGCGGCTACAATCCAACCGCCATTGATCATATTTTTAGGAAACTAACTAAACCTAAATAGAATCTTTTCTCTCCAGTGATTCTTCAGCTCCTACGAACATTGTCTGAATTCCTTATGTTCCGAAAATTTCTACTAGGATCGCTGCTGTCCTGCACAAATTCAACTTTCGCGTTACCTTCACTCCGATCAACAAAATAGGCTTTTCTCATCTTAAGGATAACATCCCGGATTCTGACAGCTGCGGCATATATTCCATTCCGTGCCAGTGTGGCCAAATTTATATCGGTCAAACACGGAGAGCACTGCGCCTCAGACTAAATGAACACGAAGCTTATGTCAGAAAGCAAGAATTTCATAAATCGGCTCTGGCAAAACATTCATGGGAATTCGGACATCAGTTTCTATTCTCCAATGCCCATATTCTTAAAAAAAGTCAACTCAACACTTGATCTCAGTTTCTTTGAGGCATTTCACATTCTAGCAAACATCAACGTTGCAGTTAATGATCAACTCCTTAGTAACTCTATATCATCCACTTGGAAAAACCTTTTGGGTCTCACGGCTGAAGACGTCTCCACAAATACGCTTTACTCCCCCGCCCAATCAAGTTTCCAACCGACGTGATGGCAACACCGACCAACAGCACGGACATAAACAGAAGCCGCCATTCGCTCTGACGACGATAGCTGGTTAACGCTATCGAAATAGCTATCAGCAACATTGTTGTTATAACGTTTTAAAATAACTACCTAAGAATTTGTTTAATTTTGATTCTATTTATAAAACTTATTTTCTTTCCTCCTAATACAACTTTTGTCCTTCAGCCATTGGATCAAGGGATCATCAAGGCACTGAAAGTTAAATTCCAAAAACAACTAGTACTCAAAATTATAAATCGCGAGGAACAGGGAAAAGACACAAAAGTTTCAGTATTAGATGCGATTCTAATAATTTCTGATGTGTTGAATGAAGTCTCTGACCCTACAATTAAACACTGTTTTCGCCATGCTGGGTTTATTTCCAAAACAGAAGTATTAACATTGGAAGCTACTGACGAAAATTTGTAGGAAAACTTTCCTGAAGAAAACTTTGTTCTTTTGTTGAGGTTGACAGTACTCTTTGTACCTCTGAAGAACCTACCAATCAAGAAATTGTTCAGCCAATTTTAGATGCAAATGCGAACAAAAGTGCGGAGGTTCCGACGACGAGGCCCAAAAAATTGTGTTTACAGTGCCGTCAATTTCGAAAGTGTTTTTTTCCATTGATCAAGTTCATAAATTTATTTGTTTAAATAATGACATAACTACAACTGAAATATCCACGCCTTTAAAAAGCGATCGAAAAATGCATTAAAAAAATCTTATTATTGTGAACAAGCCCGTATCACAGATTATTTTTCAAAGAAACCTTTATTACTTATTCTGTATGATTTTTTTTTCAATCAAAACATTTAATACATAAGTGAATCAATTTTGAACTTGTATTTCTGTGTACATACATTTTATTTAATCCCAACTGTTATATCATTTACATATATATGGTAGGTACTTATTTGCGTAAGTATGTATGTACATTATTATTGTTACTAAGTTTTATTTTTCATAAATCTGGATACAACAAAGTTTGGATATAATGATCTGATTTCTTAGGTCCCTTGAAGATCGTTATCAGCAAATTCCACTATATATATCATCATCATATTCAACCATTATCTATCCACTGCTGGATGAAGGTCTCTCCAAATGCTTTCCACACATGTCTATATTGAGCAATTCGCTTCCACGTCACTCCAACCTGTTTTCTTATTTCATCCACCCATCTAGTTTGAGGACGTTTTCTAGGTCTTCGGTGGTCTCTTGGAATCCAGTTCAGAATTTCTGTTGTCCATCGTTGATCAGTTCTTCTTGCAATATGCCCAGCCCATCGCCATTTCAGCCCTTTTATTTTAACAATGATGTCCTCTACTCTAGTTTGCTCTCTCACCCAAGTGTTTCTTTTTCGATCTCTCCTAGTTATTCCAAGCATGCACCTCTCCATGCTCCTTTGCGTTGTCTGTAACTTTCGTATTGCTCCAACTGTTAGACTCCATGTCTCTGATCCATAAGAGAGGACTGGCAATACACACTGGTTGAAGACCTTTCTTTTTAGACACAAAGGCAATTTCCCCTTCAGGATAAAACTGTTTCTTCCAAATGCACTCCAGCCAAGTTTAATACGTCTGTTGAGTTCTTTCATAATGTTGCCATCCATTGAAATCAGCTGGCCAAGGTAAATATATGAATCAGCAATTTCTAGCTCAATGTTGTCAACTTGTATTTTTGTTTCCTCTACGAAATTATTGAACATGATCTTAGTTTTTTGTAGGTTCATCTTGAGTCCAACTTCTTTACTTCTAGTTGAGAGCTCCTGTACCATGTCTTGGAGTTCTAATGGGTTCGTTGAAAAAATAACAATGTCATCAGCAAACCGCAAATGATTTAAATATTCACCATTTATTTTTATTCCCTTGTTATTCCAATTTATCTGCTGAAAAATCATCTGTAAAGCTGAAGTAAAAAGTTTTGGAGAAATGGTATCTCCCTGCCTCACACCTTTACCAATTTTGATAGTTTTGGTATCTTTATGTAACCGAAATTTTGCACTTGCATTTTTATACACACGTTTCACCATGTCAATGTACACATCCTCAATGTCTGTTGATCTTAAAGAGTTGATGACTGCTGATGTTTTAATAGAGTCAAAGGCCTTCTCATAGTCAATAAATGCCACACACAATGGAAGTTCATATTCATGTGTTCTTTCAATTAATTCTCTTAATACTTGAATATGGTCCACTGTACTGAATCCACTTCGAAATCCAGCTTGTTCTCTTGGTTGAGCTGCATCTAATTTTTTCTGCAGGCGATGTGTTAGCACTTTTGTGAAGATTTTATAAATAGCAGGTAACAAGCTAATTGGTCGGTAATTTTTCAAATCCTCTTTATCACCTTTTTTATGCAAAAGAATTACTGTTGCAGAATCCCATTGGTTTGGTATGTTACCGCTGTTAAGACATTTGGTAAAGAATTTTGCAAGTATGTCTTCTACATATTCTCCAGCTTCTTTTAGGATATCTAATGTAATACCATCATCACCAGGGGCTCTTCCTTTCTTCATACTTTTTATTGCAAATGAAACTTCTTCTTTTAAGATTTTAGGAGCTGTTCCTTCGACTATTTCAATGTCTTCGTTTAATCCACTGTTACTTTCGTATAGATTTTTGTAGAATTCTTCAACTCTTCTAAGTATTTCTTCCCTATTTCTTGTTACGGTGCCATCCTCTCCTTTTAATGCAATGATGTGTTTCTTCCCAACAGATAAACTTCCTTTAACAACCCTAAGGCTCTTGTTATTTTCAATGGCTTTCCTTACTAGCTCACAGTTGAATTTTCTTATGTCTTCTTTCATGCTTTTGCGCAGAGTTTTACAAAGTTCTATGTACTCAATCCTGGAACTGGTATTTTGATTGTCCACCTTCATATCTCTTCGCCTTTTCATGAGCTGTTTCGTCTTCTCAGATAATTTGCTATTGTGCTTTTTACAGGTTACACCACCAATTTCCCCAGCAGTTTCAACTATTGTCTTAACAATGTTTTCATTTGCTTCTGAGATGTCAACTTCTTCAATAAGTCCTTCCAGTGCAGAAAAGCGATTTTTTAATTCCAACTTGAATGCCTCGGTATTTTCTTTTAATTTCTTTAAATCCACCCTCTTACTTACTTGTTTCCTAATGAGCTTCTGTCGTTCTAATTTAGTATTTAAGTGCACTTTACATCTCACCATTCGATGATCACTTCCAGTATTAAATCTGTTCAGTACGCTGCAATCTTCAATAATTGATTTCTTGTTTGCCAGGATATAGTCAATTTCACTAGTTCCCCCATTTGGGTGTTTCCATGTCCATTTTCTTTGCGGTTTCTTCTTAAAAAATGAATAATGTATTAATCTGTATAATGTTTGTTGATGTTTATTATTTATTAGAAATTGTTTTCAAATATATTTGTGAAATTTTTCTATATATGTTCAGAGGCCATGCAGTGGTATTGTGTTCGCCAAGCATGCTGTTAACCCGTGTTTGACTCCCAACGTTGCCAAAATAGAATGCTTACTGACAAATTGCACACTGTACTCTGGTAGTTAGTTTTCTAGGTGTTAAGGGATTGGATTCCTCATAAAGCTGCAGAATGACCCTTGCAGTCTTTGAACCTTAAAACTAATGTGTCTAATGTCACAATAATGACATTTAACTGTATTCATAGACATTTCATAAACCCAGTAGTGACCCAGTAGTTTCATAAACCCAGTATTACTATAAAATGTTTTTTCCTCATTTCTATAAAATGAAATGCATATTTATTGTTTGTTTTATAGTAAACCTACCACATTTGCTACTTTGAATTATCAAGGGAAAAAAAAGATAGTATTTGGTCTTCCAGGTAATCCTGTATCAGCAATGGTGACTTTTCATATATATGTTATTCCTTGTTTGAAAAAACTGATGGGCGTTTCTAATCCAAGACATATCACAATCAAAGCCAAAGTTAGTAATTGGTTTTTATATGTAAATTTTATCTGTGTTTTTCCTCCCTTACTTATTTTATAAGAATTGTTCTGTATTGTAAGACAAATGTTTCTGCTGCTGCTCCCTGTCTACATGTAGCCTCTACTCTGATTTTGATCTTTCTTGAAGAAAATGTCTAGTTGGAATTTGAAATCATATTGAATCATTGATCCTATCTTAGATAAAATGGGACCGTTATGTAAAGATCTAAAAATCCCATTTAGTGAATGTTAGAATTTGATATTTTGCCAAAAACAATAATTTCCAAAATTTGTGGGTTTAGAACTTTATTGACCTTTAAATAAATTTCTTTAGATGCCCCTATGTAAAAAACTATTTTCATAATGAAATTTTTTTCACCAAATTGTATAAATTAATTATATATGTAAAATTAAGAAGGGGTGGGGAGACTAAAAAAATGTGCTGTGATCGTTATTATGGCATGAGATTTAACTATTGCCAAACCTGCATGGCGCTACAGGGAGCCATGATGTACATTTTGAAGACTGTGTAAAATATTTGTCTCTTAAAATTGGTTTTGTCACAGCCACATTGCAAAGTGATAATGCATCAATTAGTGTGTGCATTTTCAAAACAAGTGGCCCTGTCATGGCACCATGATAGCCTGTTCTAGCATACTGTTAATCTAGGTTCGACTCACAACAGTGCCAATAACAGAATGCTTACCAACTAACTGCTCACTAGGGTGGGTTGAAAAAACAAGTTTCTATTTCGCTATTCTAATAATGCAGAAAGGGTGCCTACTAAGATCAATAAAAATGGTGCAAAATATTTTTTCGATTGAATAATATCTTCTGCCTCTGCATTGCTCTTGAATTTTCAAAATTTTGACTAATAAGTGCATTTTTCACCTATTATACTAAATATAGTTATTTTTGGAAATAGCTATTGTAATGGTGTGGAAAGTGTTTCTAATAAGGTCAATAAAAATGCTGCAAAATATTTTTTCGATTGAATAATACCTTCTGTTCCCACAACACACTTGAAATTTCAGAATTTATTTGAAAAATATACTTTTTTACTTGTCATAGAAATAACACAAACATGCAAAAATATGGGCCAAACACTGTTTATTACTGTACTATACAAAACATGGAAATAGTAGAAAATTACGTTGGGGAATGGAGAGGATCGAGGTCATAGTTCATGAAAGGGATAGGAAAGGGAAAGCATACAATTTTAGACCAATTCACACGATAGTGTTGTTCTTGAGTGTCCTGTTACTGAAATCGTCACTAAATCTCTGTAACTGTAGAGGATTCGAAACACTGGTGAACCGAAAAGAAAGCCCTTACACTTATAGATGACCAGAAGATAGAGACTTCAAATCAGCCTTAATGTTGAATTAGTACACTTGAAGTAACTGCGGCCACAGCCTGGTCTGACACACCAAATCTATCAGTAACCACAGCAGTTGAAGGAAGACCAAACTGTATTTGTGATGTAGAGGAAAAATTGAAAGAGAATTCATTGGATTTTGAGTCAGTGTGGGAAATAAAATGGGTTGGAGGTTTAGAGATGCCCTGATTTATGTCTACGTCAGGTGATTCTGAAGAACAATCTGTATCTTTTTCGACATGAATTATGTTAGACATTTTAGGTGTGTCACTGAGAGACATATTTTGAGCCCTTTCTGTCAGCTATTTCCGTAAGCTATATTGTTTCAAGAATGTCAAAAAAGCCCATAAAAAGAAGCCTCATAGCCTGCTGATCATGGAGAAAAGCTTGCTCATTCCCACATACTGTCTTTACACATTTGCATGTGCAACCGTCAAAAGCAATGTTTTTGCAGGCTCCAGTGTAAAACTGTTTCATGCTTGCTTCCTGACGAAAGGTCTCAATTTTTGTTTGGAATGTCATAATGTCATAATGTTCTTATCTCAATTATAAGACCTTTTCAAGTTTGCATATTTTGCATAGTATGCATGAATTATTTGAAGCACACACTTGTGAGTGACAATGGGAATATGGCTGTACTTGCTTTTGCCCAAACAGACTTTATTTTAATGGCAAGAGCTTCAAAAATTTTCAAGGAACTCTGCTCTTTGTTCCCAATTATGGGTGCAAGTTTCCGTCTCTCAAAGAAGCAATAACGCAGCATATCTTCATAAGTAGGCAGATTTGTCTCGGCAAGATCTTTAAGATTTCCAAAGATGGGGCATTGAAATGCCAGTGACAATATCATGTTCGTTACCCAAAACTCACTCTCCCTTGAAAACGCTGCAAATGCCACTAGATTGCCTTATCATGTAGGTGTGTATGAAGCCCAAATAAGCTGTGAGCGAGCATGTCATGTTTTTCTCGGACGTAAGGGGATCTTTTGCGAATCAGTATTTTTCCTATCTCAGTTAAAGCCTAGTGGGGGGGGGGTGCCCCCACATTCCCCGCCACCAAAAATAACCATCAGTAAAGCACGGAGTAGTACTCTCCTGCCGTAGAAAGCAATGGCAGCTAGTCACTGTGTGCCAATTGCCAGGTTTTGAGTTCTTGGAAACACTGTGCTAGATTCTGCTAAAATTACGCTAGTTTTAGGGGGGTAACGAACCAAGTATTTGAGCCAAAATGTCTGCGGGATACTTGATTTGGATGTCATGACTCGTAGCAGAACAATCAAACCAAAAGAACGCAGAAAACAATTTAAACAGCAATAAGATAACGAATCTCGAACGATATTGCAATAGTCTGTCTATGTCACAGCTTAGCTACAACGGCAACCATCAAGTTACAACATGCTGGACACTTTGGCTGCTGACCACTTCACGTTTTATTGCTTTTGCCTCCTCGATGCATTGATCCCTTGCGCTATTGACAGGTTTTATGTTCGGCGGTATGCCATCTCTCCTCTGATTTTGAAATCAGTCTTGTGCTAGTCATTACAGCGTGGTTATGATCCCCCAAACGTAATTTCCTACCATTTTCATGTTTTGTACAGTACAGTAATAAAAAGTATTTTGTCCATATTTTTCGCATGTTTGTGTTTTGTCTATGACAGGTGAAACGTATATTTTTCACATAAATTCTGAAATTTCAAGTGCGATGCGGGAATAGAAGATACTATTCAATCAAAAAAATATTTTGCAGCATTTCTGTTGACCTTAATGGGAACTCTGTCCACACTATTACAACAGCTGTCTCCAAAAATAACCATTTTTACTATAACAGATGGAAAATGCACTTTTTAACCAAAATTTTGAAAATTCAAGTGCGATGTGGAGGTAGAAAATATTATTCAATTGAAAAAATATTTTACACGACTTTTAATTAATCCCAGTGGACACCCTTTTTCTGCTATTAGAATAGTGAAATCGGAAAAAAAAATTCGGCCTATTCTGCTGTTCACTGTAGTCCAGGGATTGTATCCTTAGGCTTTAAGACAAGCATGTCAAACTCACAGCCCGTAACTAATATTTTTGCAGCCCAGCCAATATAACGATATGTAAAAAATGTTTTAAAAAAATTTTATGCCTTAATTTTTACAATATCTTGTTATACATAATTATTAATAATGAACTACAATGTTCGATAATTTAAATTTAAAACTGCAAGGAAAAGACAGGATCATTATAAACATGTGTGACCAAATAAAAGCATTCAAATGTAACCTAGTTCTTTGCGAAAATCAGTTGAAAAATGAAGATTTCACACACTTTCCAACGTGCAACATATACAAATAAAGTTTAGGTGAAACTGCATCGTATTAAAAATATGCAGAAAAAATTATAAGCCTCAGAACTAAATCGAAACAAGGTTTATAGACTTTAAATGTTTAAGCAAGTTTTCTTCATTTTTTTAATAAATATCGAATCAGTGCCCAATCAAATGCAAATGGTGGTAATTGAGATCCAGTGCGATTTAAATTTGATGGCAAAATTCAGTGAATATATCACAAGGGCCACATTCCTTAGGGGTCCATTCTATTCTTCCAGCATAGAAGCCTTAAGCTAGCACTGGATCCAACAGCTCTTTTGGTCCATTTAAATTAACAGTTCGTCCGTTGCTTGTTAGAAAACAGTTTTTTCAAACAATTTGGTGTTTTTGTTCCCATCATTAATTTGGATGCAGAAACGAAGTAAGGAAACAAAATATTTAAGGAAGCTTGTATTTTCGTTTGAAAGTATGCAAATAATTTTTAGATACTGAACTTGTAAGAACAAATCCATTCAGAAGTTTTAAATATTATATAAAGTTTTTTAGACTGAAAGAAAAGCTCCTTGCACAAAGAGAACTATGAATGCATGAGGAATATTGCATAAGCTATTTTATTCAAAGTTGTTTTACTTTAATTTTTGGATATTTTACATGAATTAGTTTTCTGTAAAGTTTTCTTACTTAACTTCTACTTTTGTGTTCATGGTTTTACTTTCTTTCATAATGTACTATCTGAGAAAAATATATTTTGTAGTTCCATATAAAATGGCATTTAAAAAATCATTAATTTATGGAACACAATATGACTTAAAATGAGAAATATTAAAATGACATATAAGCATTTCCATTTTTTATTGTTTTCACTGTGTGCATGACATATTTGTTTTAGCTTTCAGCGCACATAGATTTAGACCTACGGCCAGAATATCACCGTGCAAGGCTTTGTTGGAACCCAGATGATTTTTGCCCAACTGCATATAGCACAGGTGACCAACAAAGTAGCCGACAACTTAGTATGGTTAGTGCAGATGCCCTGCTCATTCTACCACCTCGCACTGACCAGCAATCAACCCTTTATGCTGGTACACACGTTGATTCCTTACTTTTAAGTTGGGCATAACGTATGTGGTACTGAAGACATTTACAAATATGAATACAACTGCCATATTGCTTTTCTATTGTAATTGAAAATTTGTAGACTTATTTTTTATTATGTTTAATTTTTCTTTAATTGTAAGGAATTGTTATTTTGTAACTAAAATCTAAGAAATGATTTTTTTTAAATTGCATTTCTGAAATTTGTAAATATTGTTTGATATATTCCTTTTGTCATTGAAATATTTATTCTTTTATTAAAAGTAACACGAAAAATGCGACAATGTATTGGTGCTGTTAAAATAGTTAAAATGCTTCTTGTGTTTTTCATATTCTTATATTTTTGCAGTTTTAGATATATTCTTGGTATATTTGCTTATTGGTTGATTTATTGTTTTGGTTTCTTAGATTTACTTATTGTATGCTCTTTCTATGTAGTACATTATTTCAGGCTGATGAATGGCATTATTAAGCAAATGAAAAGTAAAAATGAAAACAAATAAATTGGACAAATATTATAGTAATTTCATCACATAGAAAATCATTTTGGTTACCTCCACAGGGACGTCATCATCGAACTGCTTTAGTATTTAATAAACTGTGCTCTGAACTAAAAATATTAGCATCTTGATATAAAATATGTTTTATTTATTAACTATTATTTCCAAATTGCTCACAGAAAGGAAAATTTTGGTACTTATTTACCAAATGTTTGAATTTACTTAGTCAAATTCTAATTTAACAATGCTAAAGGAAACGAGTTTTTGTTAAATTGATTTAATGCATGAAACAAAAATGAAACTTGTACATATCATTTATTTAGATAAGTAATTTTTAATTCTTGCTTATATACACCCCCCGCCCCCTTGAACTTTCACGATTGGTATCTTTGGTTAAATGTGAAATTTTATTATTGTATGGAATAGTAAGTAAGTAATTATTAAGAAAACGTTTGTGCTCCAGCTGTTCTCTCATAACTTTTTAGATTATTGAGTTAGGTTTGAATATCAGTAAGCTTAGTCATGTAGAAATATATCATAATTTTAAAGTAATATTAGGCTGGCAATCCAGTTGAAGACTCGCATGTGGTTTTGGTATATAAAATAATTTACGTATTTGTTCAGTTTCAGTGCATACAAAATTCTCATTTATTTAATCAATGGATTACATATTGTAAAAGGTTGTAGAAAATATAGTTGAGCTCACACAAAACTAAATATCTATTGTTTTTTATTAGCTACTTCTGTGCCATTTAATATGCCATTGGACGTGTTATTTACTGCTCACCAATGCCACAGTTTATAATCAAGTTTAATAAAACACAAATATGATCTACTACAGGACTCCATAAAACTGAAAAACTTCAAATTAATAATTTTCCAAACTATTTTTACATAGGACCAAGAACAATTTAAAATAATATACACCGAAGAGCCAAAACATTAAAACCACTTAATAATGTGTAGGTCCACCTTTAGAGTGTAAAAGAGCCTGGATTCGGTGGGCATGCCTTCAATTAGATGTTGATAGGTTACACGTGGGATATCATACCATAATTGCAACAGAAGTTGGCCAAACTTTTGTAAATTCCGTGGTTGTGATGTTAATGCTCTGATACGTTGTTCTAAGTGAAACCACAGGTGATGAATAGGATTGATGTCTAGAGAATTTGGAGGCCATGGTAATAAAGAAAACTCATTCTCACGTTCCTCGAACCATTCTAGAACCATATGAAGTTTGTGACAGGGAGCATTATCCTGTTGTACAATGCCATTGCCATCTGGAAAGATGGTGAACATGAAGGGGGTGTAACTGGTGTCCCCAGGATGTTTAATTTTGTGGAAGCATTGAGATTGCGTTGAACAATGACAATGGAACTAAGCTGGTTCCATGAAAAACTCGCCTACACTATAACACTCCCGCCATCACCTTGCTTCCTTCCAGCAGTGCAGCCAAGTAACAGTGTTTCCCCCGTTAAACATCTCACACGATTGCTTCCATCTACATAATGTAAACAAAAACGAAATTCATCTGTCCATGTGACCCTCCTCCACTCTTTAGTTGTCCAATGGACATGGCTACATGCCCACAGCATGTGTTTATGGCAATGTGTTTCAGTGAACATAGGCACACGAATGGGACAATGATTTCGTAGTCCCATAGACAACAGTGTATGGTAAACAGTGTGTTTCAACATATTCCATGCATCACCACTATTAAATTCCTTGCCAATTTCCTCCACGGTCGCACATCTATCCACACGAACAAGCTGATGAAGTCTCTGCTCCTCTCTGCCATCATTGGCCCTCGACCGGCCAACACATTGTCTTCGACCAGTTGTTTCACCTGTTTGCAATCATCTCTGATACGTACTAACTACTACATATCATGAACAGCTGACTAGACTTGCAGTTTCTAAAATGCTCTTACCCAGCCATCTTGCCATCATAATATGTCCTTTGTCAAAGTCCGATAAATCCTTATCTTTACCCACCTTGCAGAGATAAAAACTACTGATCGACAGAACACAGTCCCATATTTTTATATACCAACCTAAAACCCACCCCTTCCATTTGATTGGTACTGTAGATAACTTTGTCTGCATAACGCACAGGTGGTTTTAATGTTTTGGCTCTTCGGTGTATATAATAATATTTTTTTTAATGAAACTTAGTGTTTAAAAGAAGTAAAATGAAATTACCTTAATGGTTTACTTTTCCCTGTGTTAATTGTAATTATTGTTATTTCCATAAAGATATGAAAGGTTAAGTTTTTGTAAGTTATAAAAACATCTTATTTCTGTTTAAACAAAGTTAAATTTTTTTTTTAAGTTCTTGTGCAGTTTGAAATTTCCACAACTTTTGTTCTCTTTGCAAAATAAAATCAGTCAAGGATTTAGCTCTCTTGAAAACAAAGATTCAGATTCCTCGGGAAGCTGTACATCCTGGCACAACATGACCTTTGTTGTCCATGTACTATGAAAACGAATTTGTCTAATCATTGTACTAAGAAGACAGAAGGTTTAAAACCCCTTTATAAGAAAGAGGCACACCACATAAGAAATTCATGATTAACTAAATGTGCAAGTTTAAAGAAAGAGGTTCAGTCAGTGATAAGTTGTGATTGAAGGAAATCCAATCCCTTGACCACTAGATTTGAGCCTATGACCCTCTTTCGAAGGTCGTTAAATCGTGTTTCTTCCCCATGTTACAGCTATCCAATATTTTAACCCATGTAACTCCTTTTCAGCAAGCTCTTTAACAAATCAGCTGTACATCACAATTGTTTGTGTCAGTGAGACCAATGTGTGTGTACTATCCCTATTAGATGTTTCTAATAATTTGCATGTTATATGTATATGATTTAATTTTTTTTTCATATTGCACCCCAGCATCTAGGTTTAACGCATATCCTTTCAGTTTTCCAAATGGCATTTGTTCTGTTTTATATTTTGTAAAATTAATTTTAATAATTTTTTTTACATGATCAATATTTAAACTTCCTCAAATTTGTCCAGTAAAATATCTCTATCATAAATAATATATATAATTTTATGAACATTTTTCTATCTGCTGCATTAGAAATACTTGCAGAAAACATAATTGTGGACAATAAAAACAAAAATACTACTTATTATATTGTGAGAAAGAAATACTCTGGTTTTATAATAAAAGCAGGTTACTATTTTTTAATTGCAATCAAATGACTTTCTGAATAGTTCTTCCTTTTATGATAGTTTATTATAAAAACAAATTCATTACTTCTAAGACTTAATTTTCACTAAATAGTTTGAAGTATGAGTTAAAAATGCAAAATATAGTGATTACTTATAATCTGTGATTAACTATAAACATTTTTTGTTCATGTTTTGATTCCCTGAGATTTTATAGCCCATTCATAACCTCAGTCATAACCATGTTTTGTAGCCCTGATTCAGCATGACCTTAGTCATCCTTCCACTGTAAAACACAAGTAAATGGAATATAAAACGGCCACATTACTTCATTCTAGAATGTAATGGTATATAATCATTTCATGCAACAATATTCTGCCACCACATATACTACATTGGTAACATAGGCAAGGGAGAGCTCACCCCCTCCTCCCACTCATTGGATAACAATGTCTTTTTTACAGCTGCTTGAGCCCCTCCCATAGTTTTTGAATGGCTACACCCCTTTACTACATGCATTAACAGTATATTGAGAATTGTGAAAAAAATTTCCATTTTTAGTGAGCAGTATTTAGGAGCTGAACTTCTATGTACTATGTTTTCTTTCTTTATAAAATTTGATTTTATTAAGCATCCATATATTCATCGAACACTGAAAATCTCTTAAGTCACAAATGCTCTTGCATCTTATAAACTTTAGAAATCAATGTGCTTATGAAGTACCATGTTTAGAGTATCTGCTTTGTATTCATGTACTATTAGAGCTTGAACTAAATGCATATTATATTTCCAAATTTGTGTATCGAACTGTTTTTCTGAATGTTGTGGTGTGGTCAAGTAGCTAAAGGATAAATGTCTTCACCCCGTAGGGATAATCCAGAACACCAATTGTAACTTCAAAAAACATGTTCTTAAGACTGTGTAATTACATTGCTGCCAAATTTCTTATTTTAATGCTTGCACTTTTTCATTAGGTAATGTTGTATTTTGGAAGATTGTTGATTTATATTGTAGTATACTGTAGAATATTTAAATTATTTATATGTATGATTTCTGGTGAATAAGGTTACTATATTATGCTTTGAGAAATATACCGTTTTGTGTGTAATTTTAGGAATTTGAATGTCATGGAACTTGAAATTGATCATGTTATTATTTTCATAGTTTAACAAAAAAAAAAGTGTTGTTTTCAACGAACCCTTATTTAACATGTTATCTTTTAATATAGCCTATTATTTTTTCTTCTTTTATTACTGAATATAAATCACATGAATAATTCTGTCTTATAAGTTTATAATTATATCTCAGTTTTGTGTGTTAGAAAGTTTATATCACTGCTATTTTAGTGTCTGAAGTTCAGCAATAACAAAAGCATTATATTTGCTACAATTTAAATTTTACTTTGCAAAGTAAATTTATAACTTTTATTCCAGATTTTATAAAGGCTATGATAAAAATGTTTTGAAATTAACTTAATGCAAAATATATGAAATTGATTTACCAGAGCTGATATTGAAAATTTGTGTTAGCCGATGTTTTTATACATCAAATGTTTAAGAGATGGTAAGTAAAAGGACTGAAAATAAATATGCAACTTCATATATCAAGTCCTACTGTCTTAAAAAAAATGTTTGAACCAGTTCTTATAATGAATTCTACACTTTTATTATTTTTTTTTTACCGAAGTTTTATGTATATAATTGAGGAGTTTCCCACAAGAACCAAACAAGTCCATTTTTTAAGTTCCTCAGTTATCACCATATTGTTTGATTCCTTTCACATTGTAGTGTGAATAACATGATTTTGATAAAAACCAAACACAATATGGAAAATGTAAGTCTATAACATATGTTATTCTACAGAATCGAACTATTCTGTACATTTTCTGATGAGAATTAAATGTTTAAATTTTTGGATTTGAGAAGCCCCTCATTTGTGTTTTGAGTAAATTGCTGTAAACCGGCGGTTCCCAAATTTTTGAGTCACAAAACACTTTTCAACAGAGAAATTTGTCACAGAGCATTATCGTCACCCATATGCATATATGTGCATTTTTAGCTGATGCACCTAACTATATTTTTCTAGTTGTTAGTTGATATTTTGTCATATAGCAAACTTAATTTTTCACATTGAAACAAAACAACAAACTAACGTTTTTGCAAAACATTAGTTTTGAGCATACATACCTTTGGAATAAGATCGATGATATTTTTGCTTAGCACAGGGGTGAGGAACTTTTTCATATTGGAAGGCCACATTAAGCTAGTTATAATCGAAGAAGGCTGTGTTAAAAAATTTCAATTAGATACAGTAGCAGTTCAAAAATTATAGGCATGGGGGAGGGGAGGCAAGTAATTTTTTAACAGATCACATGTGATTTGGCGTTAAATGGAACAATGTATTTTACTACCCAATGGGAGTTGAGCTCCCTTTCCTACACCATTAATTAGATATATATAGTAGAACCTCGATTATTTGAACTCAGTTTAACTGAAATGTCTAACTGTACTTATTATTTTAGTATTGTTTGATGCTTTTTCAATAAAAATGATCATATTCACTTTATGATGTATAGTGGCCTTAAGAAAGAAATCAATACAAATGGTAGATATTGGGCATATAAAAAGATGTGTATATATTTTTATATATATATCGGGTATATACAAAGATGTCAGAGTATGTACAAAACAGTTCATATCTTAATTAACGCATACTTTATACTTTATTATGTTTTACTATGATATATTTGTTTAATAATATGTAATTAAACGTGTTTTTGGATAAATATTTCAATTTCTTTTGTACTTTTATTTTAAAAATTGAATTTTTGGATTATATTTACTATACTACTTTTATCTTTTGTATTTTAAATACATCTATTTAAGATAATCAAAATAATATAAATAAATAAAAAATAAGATGGACAAAATCATATTAATAAAAATAAAAGAATTTGCTTTGAAAAATTCGTATTCATCCAAAAGGCTGCACTTGGTCCAAAAGGCCACATACAGTCTTAGGGCAAACAGGTTCCTCACCTCTGGCTTAGCACCTACATTGGTACCAAACTGAATGACAGCAATATTGATGATAGAAGGCATTTTTAAGCATTTGGGCATGTTAAACATTAAGATTTATTTCATTTAAGATGTTAATTTATCCACTAATTTCAGAGAGATAAGCAGCATATTTGACTAGATAAATGAAAAAGGCAATAACAAAAAATAAAACATTTGGGAACAAATTCAAATCAGGTATTGTAGATCTACGATATGTATATATTTTAATATAATTATGTTGGTTTTTTTTTAAATCTTCTTTTGAATGTCTCTGCGGAGCATAGATTGGGAACTGATACTCTAAACTATGCATAAGTGGATCATAATTCCAAATTTAAAAATGTATTATGTATTGCTTGATAAATCACCTGCAAAAAAAAAGAAAGTTTTCGTTCTTCCGGTGGGGTACGATCTTACAACCTTCTCATTGCTGGTGAAATGCTACATTGAGCTACAGACAGCTAACAAATTCTCCTCTGTGAGTGAATATAAAGCTTCGCGACAGACAAGTTAACGAATAGTGTTGCAGTGCCTGGACTGCAAGGCTTTACAGATGGAAATTATTTACAATTAATATCAATGTTTGTTTTAGCTAGGATGTCTGCTTCATTTAACTCCGTTACAAGTGGTTTAAAATGTGATCTGGGCACTGCACCACTATTCACTAACTTCTCCGTCGTGAGGCTTTATATATTAACTTGCAGGGGAGGGTTTGTTAGCTGTCTGTAGCTCAATGGCTAGAGCATTTAACCGGCAGTGAAAAAGTTGCGAGATCGTGCCTCACCGAATGCATGAAAACTTTTTCTCTGTGAGTGATTTATCAAGTAATATTGCTACCATCGGCCCTGCAGATGGAAATTATTTTTTTCACTCGATGTCTTATGTAGTTTGTAGACTGTTTTATATATATATATACATACAGCGTGATTCATAAATTTGTGCAAACTTCAAAAATTCATAATAAAAGAAGTAATACTCAAAAATTTTTTTGATTTGCGTGAATATGATCAGAGGGACATTGGATTTTTTTCCATGTATAAAAAAAAATTCCAAAAGTAACTGAAAGAGGGCGCTCGCACGTCATGCTGAGATGTTTTATGCACATCAGACAAACACAATCAGACAATGAAACAGATCACAATAACATGACACTGTGCATTTACTATTTTAAAGTAAAAGATGTTCAACATGACCGCCACCACAAGGTATTATGCAAGTGAGGCACGTCACTACGCCTATTACAGCTGAGTGTAGCATGTCGGCATCGATTCCACTGACGGTCCGTTGAATGGCATCTTTCAGTTTCATCAAAGTGGCAGGGGAGCCCCGGTACACACAAGATTTCAAGTATCCCCACAAACAATCTGCCAGGGTCAAGTCTGGTGATCGATCGTGAGGGCCACTTAAACTTATAACCTTGACTTATCACTCGGCCTTCCGTCAAAGTTTCCAAGAGGACTGTCTTGACTGCACGTGCAAAGTGGGGCCGGGCACCATCCTGCATGAAGGTGATGACAGGTAATGCATGTCTTTTCTGCAATACAGGCACAACCTGGTCACTCAAAGGCGTAACATACGGTTTTGCAGTGACTGTACATGTTTTCCAACCGGATATAGGACAATGCACTTCAAAAAAGAAAGGGCTCAAAATGAAAGACGCGGTGAAACCACACCAACCAGTCACATGAGGAGAATGCAGTGGCTTAGTGAGGTACTCATTAGGGTTTGACGTCGCCCAAATATAACTGTTTTGCGTATTGACATCACCATGCAGTGAAAAGTGGGCTTCATCCGTCCACATGACATTCAACAACCATTGTGGGTCACGTTCCATTTGTGCCAGCGCCCATGTAGAAAATTTTTTTCTTTTATCTGTATCTGCCGGTAACAACTGGTGACGTGCCTGTATTTTGTACGGATACAGATTCAAGATTCCGTGCAGGATATGTCAAATCGACAATTCCGGAATCCCTGTTATTCTCCCAGCTTCACGAGCACTGCTACTCCCCGTTGATGTCTTGGCTCCCAATTCTTCCATGACACTTTGTACAACATGGATGCGGTCCACGCTCAAGGATGGTCTGCCACTTTGTGGATGATCCTCCAAACTCCCCATTTCCTCAAAACGTCGTACTAAATTCAGTATCCCATTCAATGAAATAGGGCTTTTTTGCGCCTTCAGTCTGTTCTCCGTGCGAAACTTTCGCAATGTAATAGTTGTGGATTCACCATTCTTGTAGAAAAGTTTCACCACCAATGCTTGATCTGGTAATGATAGCATGCTGCCAACATCAAATGACGAATCCATTTCCAGCGAGGTGTTTTATTGCTAGCCTGATTTGCATAAAACGTCTCAGTATGAAGTATGAGTGCCCTCTTTCAGTTACTTTTGAAATCATTTTTTATACATGGAAAAATAATCCAATGTCCCTCTGATCATATTCGGCCAAACCGAAATTTTTTCCGAGCATTACTTCTTTTATTATGAATTTTTGAAGTTTGAACGAATTTATGATGCACCCTGTATATATATATATATATAAAATATACAGGGTGGTTAAGATTAGAGTTTCCTTATTCACAGAACTTGCTTGGTGCAGAATAACCATTGTTGTCTTTGTGTCATAAAAATACAGCCAACCCCTTATTTAGAACCCCTTGTAGCTCTAACTAATAAGCAAAATTGCACCAAATTTTATGTATATACTATTTAAAGGATAAAGAGGAGATTCCAGTGGGTAAAAAATTGGACCCCCCCACCCCCAAAAAATGCAGATAAAAGAAAATATAGTACTGTACAACATAAAATACACAGGAAAGAAGTATAAAAACAATCCTTTCAATTTTTTTTTTAAATCCTTTTCCCCATTACGTGGTACATTTATAAATGTTGGTACCATTTCACTTATTAGCTAGAGAAATTAGAATTATAACCACTATGCATGTGTCTGTTTATGTACTGTATCTTGTGTATGACTCTTACATTTTTTTAGATATTTCTTGACTTGTGAAGGTCTTATTTTGAGAACTATGTTGCAAAATTTGCTTTTTCTTGATGCTACATACAAGGCATTCATACAAATTAAAAAATAATTAAGCCATATTTTCTGCTCATCTGTTCGTTAGTTCTTGTATTATTTATTGCTATTTAGCTAAGGATAGAGTGACTCTTTTCAAATTCACCCTGGAACTAAAAGTGGATTAAAAGTGGTATTTTTTCCCTTTACTAAAGTATGACTTTTGTTTTGTCATTTAGGATTTTTTAATAATTTTAAGTATCTTGTTTATAAAAATTTATACTTTTTATTTTAATTACTACACATTACTCATAAAAGTTAATTATTTTTAACTAGCTAAATAGTTTTGTGAAGAGGTAACCCCCTTGTCCTCCCATAGATGTGATGTTTAAACAATTTTGCTATTCGTACTGCCATCTACTAGCCTTTTATAATCTGTATAAATTATGAACTATATATTTTCATCCAAATAGATAAAGTACAGATATACAAATATAAAAAGAATTTGTATATATTGTGAACTGTATACTACTTATATGTATATTGAAGCATTTTAGGTGGAATAGAATTAAGATATTCCTAATGTTATTTCTAATCTAAGAATGTTTTGAATATTGTAAAAAGGTACAACGTAAAATGTACATGGATTAATTCTGAGTATAGAATTTGTTTACTTAAAAAATATAATTATTTTTCAAAAGAAAGTAGTTTTAGAGTAAACCAGACGTTTATAAGAAATTAAGTCTTATGATGGCAAAAAGTATGACATAGTAATTAACATATCATCTGTCTTAACCAGATAAGTGTAGTTTATTTATGAAAAATATGAATGTATAGGTATATTGAAAGCATTTTATGCATGAATATCATCATTCATATTCAAGTTGCATTAAAATGCTTATTATGGTTACATATTTATTTTAAGTGCTTCAAAAATGTGCAAAGGCAAAAAAAAACAAAATTTTTTTTGAAATAATCAATTTTGCAAAATAAATTATCTTTCGTATTTAATAATTGGTTATTAATTAGTGACATGCTAAAACTATAATAAACTATTTAAACACGACTACCACAGTTAAAATTATTTAATTAGGTGGATGACGATCGTTTCGGCAGTCATTCACTGCCGAAATGATCGTCATCCACCTAATCAAATAGTTTTAACTGTGGTAATTGTGTTTAAATAGTTTATTATAATTGGTTATTGTCCTACATTTCACTGGCCTGTGATATCACAGAGGCAAGATATTCATCAATCATGTATTTACCTCAGGTTCAGTTTCAATGGAATTATAGAATGAGTATTACCCCCCAACACTGTAGTCCAGAGTTTGGTTTTCTTGACCACATATTTAGATTCTTTGCAAAACTGTACATTCCAGTATAGTATAAACTTAGCTGTCCTTGTGTTGTAAAAGACAAACCCCACTTTTTAATTTTTTATAATGTATACTGTGTCATTTGGCCATACTATAGTTCTTGGATGCTTTTTCTTCAAAAATAGAACAAGGAAGACAGGAATTCTGTTGTGTAACTCTAAGGATGCAATATATTAACATATCAGCTAGAAGCATGTGAATTGTGCCATAACCATGTTGTAGTTCCTAAATTAAGTTTTTTCATTCTTTAAGTTGCTTTGTGATAAATGTGTGCCTACAGTAAAATGTTTGTGAAATAAGATTCCAATGTTTGTACAGCATAAAAGTATTTTGCTTTTGAATGTGTTATACCCTTTAAAAGTTTCAAGTTAGATGTTTATATGCTTTAAGAAATTTTAAGACAACTAATATAAGGTTTATTTTTGATCCATTGATACTTATAAGATTTATGTATGTTTAATGTAAAAATAATGGAAATGTATTTTCATTTTTAAAATGAAGTATAGTGAGTAAGTGAATAATAAGTATTTATATTTCCCTGCTCGATTTTCTTTTGTTTTTAAAATTTATAACTAGGATGCAAAGAGAAATTGTTCAAATTATTTTATATGAAGGGGTACATTTACTCAGATATATTACATTACTGTTAATAAAATTGTACTTGAAATTGTGCAGAATGTTATATACACATAAAATAATTTTATAACACTTGATAATGTACCAAGTTGAACAAAATACCTTAATTAACAAAATTCACATTTTGGTCTCTACAGAAATTTTCAGTTGCAGAGCAATTTTTATCTAACAATAAACCATGATCGATCTTATCATTTTGCCAGTATCATTATAGCCCCTAGAACTATTCTGAAAAAAAAAAGAGAGTGAGTGAGAGAGAACTGAGAAAGTAGTTTTCTTTATGGAAAAATTTAATGTCAAATGACAAATTCTGTTTATTTACTTTGAGTGTATGGTAAAAGCTGCTTTATAAAAGAGCATTGAAGTATTTGTTCTCTTGCTTCTTATGTCTTACTTTTCCATTTAATATCATGAAATTCATGGACAAAAATTTATAATTTTCTTGACATCCTTAATCAGATTGTATGCTCATGTGTTTCAAAAAATTAGTTTTTATTTAAAGAGTTCAGGTTTATATGATTCCCAGTTTTTGGGAATATATTAATGAAAACATTATTTCCGAACTTATAAATAATTACTCATTGTACTTTATCAAGACCATTAGTATGTGCAAACAAAAATTATCTCACTTGAAAAACCAATAAAATTAGAAATTACAAAATGAAATATTTCTTTTTGTATTGGTAACTTAGTAGTATCGCTAAAAAGAAATTAAATAACTAGTATAAAGTATGTATTAGCCTAGAAAATATGAGAACAAAAATGCGTATACAGCGCTCTTTTGAATTGATTTCTTATTTGTGTAACACATTGTTTTCATAGATAACAAAAACATTTTAGATACTTCATATTTGTTAAGTTCGTATTACCCTATATACTGCTTGTCTCGCTATGGAGTTTTTCTACAGTATGACTTGTGCAAGTTGGGAACCCGCAGCTTCCTCTAAACATGTCCAACTTAGGGAGGTGTTCATACACCTCCTCAAGTTGGCACATTTATATGTAGGCACAATGACACTTAAACATGATATGATGAAATTTCATTGTTTTAACATGTAAAGCCATATCAAAAGACTTTTTTATGGCATATAAAAATGATAATATACAAATAGTTTTAACTAAAAAAATCATAAATATAACATTTACATTACATACTTGCCATGACAACATCAACTCCATTGATAAGAAAGGTCAAAAGTTGTAGGAGATGCAGAAAATGCCAACCAATTGCCTCTGTATACATTTAATTGCCTGTACACACTGTTATTGAATTAATAAGACAGTGGTTCCCAACCTGGCAGTCGCACAACCATTTTTTAGTTGCAATTATTTTTATAAGGAATTTTATACCAAATGTTTCCAACGATTTTATATTTCAATATGGTTACTGCTGTATTCTATTAATGGTTGTTAACTTTATATTTACAGTATGCATTAATATATGTTTCTAAAATGATATATATATAATTTTATATTTAATGTGTTTTCTTTACTCCGTTAAAAATGCTTTTATTATGTAAATGTGGC
>QLNU02015360.1:268227081-268245018 GCA_006491805.2 Dysdera silvatica | reverse complement strand
CTGGTGATCTCCAAGAAGGCATGCTTGCTATTGGTATGTTGAGTGATACTTTAGCTTGTCCTTTAAGTGAAATGTTTTTTCTGAGCTTAATAAAATATATAATATCAAATTTTGAAACTTCTGTTTTTTTTAAAGCAAGGAATTATGGAAATATTAAAGTAAAAAGATTAACTATGTCCCCCCCTCCCTCTGTTATAGATGCTATCCATATCAGGCCTATTTTTATTTTTGCTAAAAGGGGATAAAATGTTTAAGTAAACTGTATTTTTGATGTAACAGAAGGATTTGGAGGCTTTATAATTAGTGGTTAAAATAAATTTAAAATTTTACAGTCAGACTAATTATAGTTTTTTGCGAATTAGGTGGTTTTATAATGGTTGATAATTACATTATAATTATATTTTATCATTGTATCATTAGTAAGAGGATATTTTACTCTTATGAACTTCTTCTTGAACTTTTTGTCAAATTGACAAGTTTATCAACATGACCTTTATTATTCAACAAATTAATAAGCATTTGTCTTTTATTTGGTTTCAAAAGGTGTGAAGACCTGTTAGTCTAGTGTGCCATTATCCTGGATTATTCCCAATAGTTGCCAAAAAGGACACACTTCCCAACTAACTACTCACTGTAGTTTGCAGTTTTGTTCCCTCGGCCATAGAGGGTTCAGATTCTTTGAAAAACTGTAGGTTCTGACACAGCATGACCCTTGCTTTCCTTGCACCGTAAAACTAAAAACAAAAAAGTCTAAAGCATTTGAATGTCGTCTGTAGTTACTTTTTATTGTATTCATTTTCTTCTGATGTATCACTTTCTGGTATTAGTGAAAAACAAAGCGGAAAATCTTTAAGAATATACAAAATTTTCAAGGTGCATGTTTTTAATAAAATAAAAGTGAAAAGCTGAAAATAAGATTTGAAATTTAAATTGCAGCTTTTGGTTGAATTATGTCATTAAAATGGAAAATTGTTATAAAATATAAGACCTCCAAAATAGCGTTTTCCCCTTTTCTTAATAAATATCTTGTTTCAAATTTTTTTAGGATCATGTTAAAATTTGTCATGTTTTTAGTCTTCATGTTAAATCAGCCTGATGTACTGTTTTAAAAGTAAAATTAACCATCACCAGTGACCGTAATCAGATAGAAAAAAGAAACAAAAACCTTGGAAATTGAATTTTCAGCTATGATTAACGTGTTTATGACTTGCAGAGCTTGGTTTTGTTTTTAAAATTTAACTATTCAGTGTTAATATGATGTCTGCATTTCATTCCTTATAAACAATGTAATTGCATTATTTTCTAAATAACACACATATAATGTGAATATAATTTATATTTTAGTGAAATCTGTTGAAAACAGGCCTGCTTATTTTGCTGAGAGGCTGAATAAGGCCATGAAAGTAAGGAATAGTTCTTTCTAAATAAACGTTCATTGTAAATGCACTCTCATTAATATTTTTCTTATATGTTGAAGAGTCACATGCATAATATGTGAAATTGGTGTGATATTGCATATCTTTTTTTTTTTTTTTTTTTCATTTTCAAGTATATCTTTGGATTTTTTAGGTTAATGTATATATTAGATTTCAACTTCCAGAATGTGTTTTAGTTATATGCATTTGCATTGTTTTAAAGTATTATGAACAAAAGACCTACAGTGGCACAAAGGTAACACAGTCATCTATCATGCCATTAATCCATGTTTGATGTCAGTGGTAGTGTAGAATTCATGCTGTTTATTCTGCTCACTGTAGTCTGGCGTTTGGTTCCATGGACAACAGCAGTTCAGGTACCTTTTACCTTGTTTGGCACAAAATGACTCTTGCTTTCTTTGAGCCATAAAAATTCAACCAACCGACCAGATACCTTGGGAAAACTGTAGGTCCCAGCACAGCATGACTTTAGCTCTCATAATACAAAGCAAATAAAAGTAGCAGAAAGTATATGGAAAAAGTATTTAAAAAAAAAGCCGAAGATGAATCTGAAATGAAATTTTCATTTTTTGTTTTTACTCCTTACAAAAATGGAAAGAAACTTAAATACATTGTTACAAAAAATGTTGCAATTTCAAACTCATTGATCATTTATTCACGCTGTTTGAAAATGTTGCTAACTCTGAAATTGAGTTTTGATATAATTGCCATTATTTTGGGCAAAAAATTGCATCTTATTTATGTTTTTGCGTCTTTCCATATATTTTGTGTTTTACATTATATTATTTTCCTTCACGGGCAGATTTTTGAGAACTGATTTTTTTTAATGCAAATTCCTTCTCAACCCTTGCATGTACAAAATTTGCTATAACTCTTATTAGTTGAAGCTGCAGAGGACTTCGAATAGGGCAACTTTAATTATGATCACTTGGTATATGTATATAACGTGTGAAATTGTTTAATTATATGCATATTCGTTTGTGAATGGGCTTATATCATTACGGATTTCATATTGTCTTGGAATTTTTTTTTTCAATTCTGTCACAAATTGAAATCTTTTAAAAATGAAAAGCACATGTGTAATGTCCCCCCTTTTTTTAGCATTTGAATAAAACTTACTTTAGTTCTTTAGCCCTAAGGTGGTGATATGGTAACAGGTTTGCCTCTTGTGCCATGAACCTGGGTTTGATTTCAGTTGTATTATGGAATGTGTGCTTTTTTTGTCCTCCGTACTCCGGGGCTTAGTTATGTAGGCAACAGGTTTTTGGATTCTTTAGAAAACTGTAGGTCTTGGTACAGCATTACCTCACCTGTCCTTGCATTATAAAACACGAGTATGCAGTTACTAGATGCTGGTAGTCTCTACGAATGGTTTTTATAATGATATGAACCAGTAGACTTACAAACATAAAGTTACTTCATTCTGTCTCATAAGTTTGTTTTTGCATTTAGTAAATACTGCATAATAAATTCCACTATACACATATCTTTTCTGTTGTCCAATCAGTTTGTCAGTAAATCCAAATGAAAACTATTTTCTGTCAGATGAATGTTTATTAAAAAAAAAAGAGAGAGAGAGAGAGAGACACGAGGAACACATCATTACTCCTAACAAAGGACTGTTGCTTGTGCATCCGAAAGCTTGGGTGATCTTTTTCATTGCTATTTTACCAGTGTTTAACCTTTTGTATGTAAATTTATAGGTTGTAAGATATTATTACCCTTCTCAGGGCTAGCATAATTGCCACATAGTGATCAACACAGAAAAACCTCCGGGGCAAGTTTTTTTTTCATGGAGAATAATTATACATGATGATTCTGACAGCTTCATTCCCCGTTCTCGATGGCTTAATGGTTAAGGCGCTCCAGGCTCAACGCAGAGACCCTGGTTCAAATCTAGGTTGGGGACGATGCCTCTTTTTCTTCTATAACAAAAGCTCTAGTTTGAGCTAAAAACTTGGCTGTCAGAATTATCACATATAAATTTATAACTATCATTGTTGTTTTAAGAATGTAGAGATGTTATTAGATAACTTGATGATTAACTAGATTAACTAATTAACTAATATGCAAATTCTAAACAACTTCTTTTTAAATTGTTATTTAATATTTCTTCGCTATACATAATTTACTAATTTTAAAATTCACATATCAAATCATGTTTTATTTTCAATTTTTGCACAACTGTTTTCCTGTTTAAAAAGTTGCACATTTCTTATGCATGTTGAATCTGAAAATATCTGTTAATATGAAATTTTAATCTATGTTTTATTAGAAACTTATTAGAAGTTTTTGTTCAAATTTTATGTATTTATTTCTTTTTGTGTGCATGTATGTATAGGGTATGGGCACTGATGACAAAAGTTTGATACGGATTGTTGTTTCAAGATGTGAAATTGATATGCTTCTAATTAAGGAGGAATATGCAAGATTGTATGAAACTTCTTTTGATGAAGCAATAGCTGTAAGTTTCTAGAACTACTACTATAACTTGAAAAAAAGAGAGGCAAAAGCATGTAAAGAGTTACAAAATGCTTAATTTGAAAATTATAGTATTATCTATTATTATTTTGTCTAATCATCAGTTGCACAATATGTTTAGATTTTGACCAATTTTTTGTTTAGAAGCTATATGTAAATTTTGTTCTATCTGTTTTTTGCATCAGATATATACAGTAGAGTCTCCATATAACGAACTTCCATTTAACAAAGTTTTCTATTTAATGAAATTTTCGGCGGAACCTTGACTTTGAATGGCACTAACATGTAAATTTGTCTCCATATTACGAAAAACAATTTCTATATAACGAAGTTCTTTTTATAAAGAATTTGATTTTTTTTTTAATTTACCTTTTACAATTTTTCAGCGGGATGGTTAGGTAGAAGGGGTAGTTGAGGATTTTAAGCAAAAAGACGGAGGTGAGGTAGCCTTCTGTATTGTGGACATAGGGTCAGTTGTGATAAATAATTCTATTGTTCTAAACTGGGAACTTTGAATCGGCGGGGATGTATCACTCTGCAGGTGTGGCTAAGCCACGAAATTTGCTTCTCGCATATACGTGTTGCATTGTTGAAGAAAATGTTATAGATGACGTGTTCCGATATTTACAAAAGTGTGAGAATTTCTATGAACAAAACGTTTTTTATAAGAAACCTGTACAAAGCAAAATTAGTGATTATTTCTCTGTTTCAAATATGTTGTATGAGGATCATACAGATATAAAGTAATCCTCAGTCTTTACTTTTGTTATTAATTTGTACGTACTTGTATACAAAAAATATTTAAATTCGTAAGAAAAGAAGAGTCTACTGAACTTAGTTTTTACTGTCCAAATTTAGCTTTTTTCATTTTATCGAAATTAAGTTTCATCATTTATGTTAATTTCTATTTAACGAATTTTCCTTATAACGAAGTTTTTCAGAGGAACGATGGCACTTCGTTAAATAGAAACTCGACTGTATATATTAACTTCTCCCATTAATACCTATTGGAGGGATAAGATACTCCTATGGGTACCACCTTGTTCGGTGCGAAATTATCTTTGTATTTCTTGTCCCATAAAAACTCAACCAACACTATTTATTACCAGCCATTAAATGCTTTATAGTAATGATTTCTTTTATTTATTCTTCATTTGTACCGTCAAACTAAGTTTGCACCACATGAGAACTAGTATTGCATAAAACAAGTGTATATCGTATATACATTATATTTGACTAAATAAAAAAAGGTCCCAAGAAAGTATCAATGCAGATATAACACTCCTTAGATTTAAATAAAACGAGATTCCTGGGACTGGAATTCAGAAAAGACTATTGGGTTATTCCCCCATCCCTTCCTTTTTCTACCACCCATCCCAAACTTTCCACATTATTTCCACATTTAGTTACACATTATTCCACATTATTATATAATTATTACCTGACTTGTTACAGTAAATAATTTTTTTTCACTTGCATCATAATAATACAAAATCATTGAAATAAATTATTAAAGGGTTCTCTCACCTTTTATAAGATCCAGTCTGTCTATTAATTTATTTTGCAGTTACTTTCCATTATCCTGTTATAGATATTTTCTTAATCTGTTTTTAAATTTTCGCACTGTTCAATTTTTTTAAATTCTAGTTATAATTTATTCCAATATTTAGGACCTTTATAACTTATATTACTTCTTCCCATTTCAGTTTTTATTTTTGGCAGTATCAGGTTATTAAAGTTACTACAAATATTTGACCTGTGGTTGCACAGTGTGGTAACGCGTTCGCCTAGTGAGCCATTAATCAGGGTTCGACTCCCAACAGTGTACTAAGAACGCTTACTCCGAGATCTCATAAAAAGATCGCACTGCTCACTGTAGTGCGGTGTTTGGTTCCCTAGGCCTTAAGAGGTTCGGATTCCTCTGAAAATTGTAGGTCCAGAGGTTTGGATTCTTCGAAAAACAGTAGGTCCTGGCACAGCATGACCATTGTAGTCCTTGAGCCGTAAAACCACAAACAAATGATAAATATTTCTATCTCTTTCATTTAATTTTATTTTTATATATTCGATGTGCTTATCTTCTCTCGTTCTTTCATACATTTTGACCAGCACACAGTACTCATGTATTTTATCTATTAGCAAAATATTAAGTTTCAGGAATACACTTTTTCAGTCAAGTCTTTTATCCTTGTTTATTAATTTAAACGTCTCTTTCTGCAGGTATTTTAACACGTTCTCATTCATTGTATCCAAATTTCCCCAAACGCAATTACAGTATATCAGATGACTACATATTAATGGATTATATAATTCAGTATACATATTGCATTGTAAAATCAACAGAAATCATTAGTTTTTAACCAAAATGATTTTAGCCTCATTGACATTTTATGTGATTCTTTTAATCATAAAATTACTTTTAAATTTTTATCTGATACTAGGCTTTACTCTCTTCTGATTTTATTGCATTGATTGTATGTTTTAATGTATTTAATACACTTCTTACCTTTAGCTTACACGGGTGGGCAGGATATATCCCAGCAGATTTACCTCCCAAAAGAACGAGGCTGGGATAAGCCCTATCCCAGCGATTCTTCCCCTACTTTCGTGTTCTTTCCCAGTTAGTGGTCAGTTTAGTAGTACAAATGGCTTGATCGTGGGTAGTAATGAAATGGGTTACGAAATAAAGGTCTATTGTACAAATAGGATCCTTTCCCTCCCTTCACCGCTTTGTTTAAAAGTTAATAATCTGCTATTAGAATATCGGCATGTTTCTTATCATTCACTAACATACAATACATGTCTACTAAAGTTATTTGGCATTGTTTATTTGTACTTAAGCCCAGTTACTTCCCTCCTGACCCCATGTAGTAATGCTTTCAGGTGCCACTTAGGTTGATTTGTATGAGGGGAAGGAGTGATGTTTCCCTGTACCGAACAACAAATTTATATTTTCCAGCCTTGTAAGCTAAAGGTTAAGTAATGTTTACTTCATCTCTTTTGAGAAGTGTATGTTCAACTCCACCTTATTTGCCGTAGAATGACTTGTGCTGTCCTTGTGCTATTAAAATCAAATGACCTATATAAATTTAAAAATAAATTTTTACAAAATAAAATTAAAAATTCTTAAGAACAGTTTTCTTTCATATTTTTATTTGAAGTTGGTGCTTCAGTTGCTTCTAAGTCATTTGAATTTATGCTTAAGGGGTTTAAGTTCACATATATGCTTATATGAATACACATTTTGTTCTTCGTACAAATTAAACTATTTAACCAATTTTAGTTTTGAGACCGTGCGGTGGTGTAGTGATAATGCATTCGCCTAGTGTGCAGTTATCATGAGTTAGACTCCCAACTGTGCCAAAAAAAAAAAAGTTCACTGATTAACTGTTTACCATAGTCTGAGGGTTAGTTTCCTAGACCTTAAAAGGTTCGGATTCCTCAGAAAACTGTAGGTCCTGGTACAGCATGATCCTTGCTGTCCTTATGCTGTAAAACTCACAATTAAAATTTCTGGTATTGACGATCTACTTTCATAATTTTTTTAAAGCAATTTCTTTGACTAAATGATGATTCAAGAAATATCTATTCCCAAGAAGCATTATAAAAATTTATTTTTTGTTATTGGTAAAAATGGTAAATTGTATGTCGCCTTGCATGTATTTATAATAAAAAAGTCATTCATATATCTCTATTTGTAATGTAAAGTGATTTGAATAAAAAAATGTAAAAAATTCATAACTGTGGGAAGAGAATATTAACAAAAAATTAAAAATATCCTTAAATTTTATTTTGATGTAAGTGTTTGTTTTTAAAATTGTTCGATCTTGCATCAGTCTTTGTCAAAGAATATATGAATGTCTCTTTCATATCTACATTGATTCACACATAAAAAGCTAAGACCCTATTTGTTTACATTCAATTAAAGAAAACTTAATAAAATATCATGCCTCACATTTTTGATTTACAGTGGTTTGTTCAAAGATTATTTGGCTTTCTCTTGTTATGTTCTAAATTCTGCAGACAATGTTGAAATATATTTGGCCCTGCGGTGGCGCAGTGTGGTAACGCGTTCTCCTATTGCGCGGCTAATCCGGGTTCGACTCCCAGCAGTGCAAAAAGAACGCTTACTCAGAGATCTCATAAAGATCGCACTGCTCACTGTAGTCCGGGGTTTGGTTCCCCAGGCCTTAAGAGGTTCGGATTCCTCGGAAAATCATAGGTCCAGAGGTTCGGATTCCTCGGAAAACAGTAGGTCCCGGCGCAGCATGACCACTGTAGTCTTTGAGCCGTAAAACCACAAAACAAACATATTTTTAGACATCAAACACACATAGCCTATTTGCATAATAAATCAACAATAGTTTATTTCAAATAAAATATGTAGACAGGCATTTTTATTAAACTTCAATAGGAATTTAAAAAAAAAAAAAAAAGGAAGGATATGCATTTAATGTGAAACTTTTGGTATATATCGGTCTTTACAAAAATGAATAGAATTTTTCTATCGAAAAGAAGTAAAATTAGATGAAAAATCTGATCATATATATAAAAGTCAAATTGCAAAATAGTTAATATTTCTCCAGTGTTCATCTTATATTTCCAATTTGCAGGATGATACTTCTGGTGATTATAGACGCATGCTTGCTGCCTTAATTTCCGGTTAACTGGATGTGCCTTTAAACCACTCTAGCTGCTTGCTATGTAGTGTTTCTGCTGTGGTGGCTTAAGTATATATATAGACTGTATAGTTATATAAAGAAGAAATGCATTATATATTTCTCGCATGGTTCCTAATGCCAATGAAACTGGGGAAGTGAGTTATTCTGTAAAATTAAATATAACTTAAGTCCCATATTGACAAATCGCCTCACGCTTTTATGATGTAAAGTGCTTTATTTTTAAGTGACTATTATATACTGAGGAAAAATAAGAATTTCATCTCTAGACCTTTAAATGCCTTGTAAGAAACTACAACTTTCCTATAAAGAGAGAATATTTGTGGAACTCGGTTTATATAGTCTTACATATTGTGTACTTAATCTGTACTAAATGACTTTCCATGTTGTATTCATGATTGTTAAAATATTAGTCAACACGTTAAAATATCGCTAAAATGTGTACTGAAAAAATTGACTGCATTTATATATATGGGATAAATTATGTTCTTTGAATGCTGTTAAACATAACATCAATAAATTCAATCCATAGCTTTATTTTTCCATTCATAAAAATATTTCCAATTTATATATAGATAGGGATGAGTGAAACTAGTGTTATACAGGCTTTTATGGAAATAAACAATAAGAAATTGCATTTATTTCCTAAACTGGAGTGAGGAGTTAAAACATCCTTATTCATGTTTTGTTTCAACATAAATACAAGTTGCTTGTTTGATTTAAATCTCTTTCCTATTGCTTTGAACTTCAATACAAGAAACCAAAAGCATGAAAAGCATTGTTTTCTACTCAGGTATAATCACTTTTATCCCAACGCCTGTTTTAGTTAATAATACAATTTTTCCATAGGTATAACTTCTAGAGGTCTTTTAAATAAAATGATTTAATCTCATGTGAAATTATGCAAAAGAATATACTCAGAATATTGATGTATCCATGCTATTTTTTTTAAACCTTTGAATGTAAAAATTGTGTCTTTAAACTATTACATTCTTATTTAACTGCCATCTGTATAGTAAGTGTTGAAAAAATTAAAACGTATATGTATTCAAATGAACGAGTTTTTAAACAGGGTTGCTTACACCTTTCGTGGTATTTTTTTTAGATTTATATATATACACATGTACATGAGTGAGCTTATTTTTTTATGTGTGATGTGTAATTCTGTAATATTTGCGCATTTATTATAAAATATTTTTTACAAAATTATACCATTATGTGTTGAATTTGTGTCAGTTGAAATTATATATAAGTACAATATGAAATAGTTCGTAATTGTGTATTAAGAATTTAATATAAAAAATACATAGCACAATTTAATTTTTACTGTTGTTGTATGACTGTTAGAAAAGAAGAACATTTTCTATACCTTTCTTTTTTATTTTTACGATGATGTACTTAACGCCTGGGTAAATATAACGCCAATGTATTTTTAGTTCTCATCATTTAGTTTGATGAAACAAATAAAAAAACTGAGATCTGTTTTAATGAATTAAATGAGAATTCCATTACAATATTGTAACCTTATATTCAACTATGTATAGTAAAATATGAAAACTGTTATCTCCTCAATTGTGTTAAGTTTTATTTCTAAAGTAAAATATCTCTTTAAAACTATCAGTTTTATTCCAATTTGTTGTATAAGCAGTCTTTTCGGAGTATAAAACTTAACTATGGCAGCATGTTGTTTTACACAATGCATGTTAACACAAGCCTAATCTCCATGAATACAAGTGTGACTTTTAGTAAAACATTTCAATTACTAAGGTTTAAAGAATGATAAAATAATCATTGAATTTTAAGATATAAAAATCTTATATTTGCATTTCTATACTTGTTGTATCTTGTTATATGTTAGAAAATAAACATCTTAGAATTGCTAGTACTTAGTATTTTACCATATTCACAATTTGATATTCTAAGCCCAAGCTGTTGGAGTATATAAACCTCATGTTACAGTGTTTAAAGAAAAATATATTCCCCATGTGCATAACGAAATTCCCATATGTGCAGCCAGCAATGTTGCAGATAATAATTTTAGATTTATTATTGTGGCTCCTGAGAGTAAGTAGAAATAAAAATCTCTCACCTTATTAGAAAAATAATATAGTTTCAAGTTCTAGGATTATTTGTGAAGTAAGTTCGTAGATTATTTATTACTATTACTGTAATTTTGTTAAAGGTATGGAATTGGTTAATGACTGAATATGTTTTTGTTGATATGAAGCTGATTTCATATTTACAATAAAAAATATTAAAATCATTCATTTTTGCGATGTGCACATTGCACAGAAACAGTATAATAAAGGAAGGTCATAACTATATATTTAGGTTATGAGCGTGTTGCATAAATAAGTATTAGGAAATATGTATCCCATTTAAATTTATATGAATATGTTCAAAATAAGAATTTTTAAGAGAAAATTAAATGAATGATCACACAAATATTCGCTCGTCTTAGTTTATTTAGTTTTGATAAAATTATGGAATTTTTGGTATTGTTATATTCTTCAACATTTTTATATGTTGAAGTTTAGAACACTTTTTAAATAAAATTTTATTCTTTCAATATATTGTTATAGTATTCCTTGTTAAGCTATATTTGAATTCAGATTTTTTATGTATTGTTAATGGTTATATGATAATGTTTCAGTATTATGTTCTCGGCTTTTTGTTGGTGTATTGTATTATCCTTATAAAATGCATTCCCTTTTCTTGAAATAAATTTTGCTTAGTTATATGTTTGTGTATTTCATATTAATGTTTTTGTTTTTTATTAAACATAGTCCAGTTTTTAATGAATTCTGTGCTGCATAATGTATTAAAGTCTTTTTTTTATTTCCATAAATGCTACAAATTTATTTCAGTGATAATAGTTTTATTATTTTAGAAAGGTATAGATGCTAGTGGACAAGTTTCGGAAGTAAGACTTGTTAAAGACATATATGGTAAATATCTAATTCAAATGAAAAAAGTGAGGATTCCTAACAAATATATTTCACAAAGCAAAGATATGCTTAAAATCCTATGCAAGTATTCAGTCAGAAACACAGCCAAAATTATGGTGTCGTATTAGTATACGGCATTTGTTTATATGTAATTATGCTCATTTCATGTCAATAGTTTTTGTGTATCATTGAATTGACATACCAAACAATAAGTATATGGGCTGGTTATCATTACACCCGAGGAAGAGGGGGGGGGTTAATTAGCAAACAATGTGTACATTGGTTGTCCCAAAACAATTGTCATGAGCGCTAGTTTTTCGGAACAACGCTATCTGGCAACCTGTTGACGATGTAGATGGGTAGTTCAACTCATTAGCTAATGATAGAGCGAGCTGCGAAGTAGTTTAGATAATGAATTTTCGGTGCTACGCGCGTTTTAAAAAAGTACAGAAATTTTAACTGTACAGATTTATTTCACGAGTAATTAGACAACAATTATTCGCCAATCTTGTCTTGTCATTGCATTTCTGTTCCTTCTCGAAGTACCAGCCCAGTGTTGCCAGATCTGAAGATTAAAAAGTAGCAAACTGTGCTCCAAAAGTAGCGGATTTGAACTATTTGTAGCCCAAACATAAAAATGAATTATTTTGCAACTGGTAGTAGTAGTATCTCCAATAGCAGCCTAGAAAAAGGATGGGGGCTCCGGTTCCCTCCGATACGTCCCTGATATGCAACATTTCAAGTGACCTCCCGTACACTCGCTGAATATGGAATATCGTAGCCGTATCTCCAGCCTAGAAAAGGATGGCGTTTCGGGTTGTCCCCGATACGCCCTTGACATGTGAGTGTGAATGAACATGTTATGTTTTAGTGAAACTATCGTTCACTGCGAATAGAAATGTTCAACAAACAAAATTTTTATTGCAGTATTATGTAATACTAATAATATTTTGTGATTTTATATATAAAAATAAAAAAGTAGCGTATTTTTCAGATTTATAGCCTGAATATAATTAAAAATATCCCAATAAGTAGCGTGTCGCCGAATTCGAAATTTTTGTAGCGAGAGCATTTAAAACATCGCCCAGTGCGCTACTTGTAGCCCAATCTGGCACCATTGTACCAGCCTGCAGTTTTGACACACAAATGCATCTTTTTGACCATTTGGTAAGCATGGTTTTCTTAAATTCTTCGGGTATGCTTTTAAAAACAGACCACCGCAACATGAACCTCAACATTAGTTTTAAATTTTTGACCACGTAATTATCGTTTTAACATCGGGAAGAGCCAGAAGTCGCATGGGGGCAAGGTCTGGGCTGTAGGTTGGTTGTGGAAGTACCTTGATTTTTTTTCCAGTCTAAAAATTTTTTCGTAAAATTCAATGTGTGAGATCGCGCATTATCGTGATCATGGGCGGATTTACCATTTTGCCGACTCTTGGTTACCTTTTTTTGCCACCCCTTCCTACCTGTCCACCTCCCTCCAATCAGTGGTAGGAACATAAAAATTGTTACATTCAATATACGCCAATAACTTTTGTGTCGATAATAAATATGCTGAAAAACAAACTCATAAATTGAAACATAAACATTAAACAATATTAACTTATATTGAAACACTATTTATTTTTGGTATATAATAAATCAAATTCAATTTTATTGAAATAAATTTTAATTTTAGCAAAAAATAAAAGCCTATCGAACACTGGTATTTAAATGGAAAACATGACGTCTAGCTTTCTTCTCGGCAAAACATCTGATTACATCATCGTATGGTATTGATTTTGTTATATCAGACTCAATACACAAAATTTTGCCGCCCTAGTCTATGGCCTATTGGGAAATACGGCACTGATCGTGATGCAACCCACGACGTCTTCAACCCAGGTCGTTTTTTGGCAAGAGACAGTGCTTATCAAATGGCCAAAAAAGATGCGCTTGTGTGTCAAAAGTGCAGGCCGATGTTTCGAGAAGGAGCAAAAATGTAATGCTACTGACCTCGTTAGCGAATAATGGTTGTCAAATTACTCATAAAATAAATCTGTACGGTTAAAATTTCTGTACTTTTGTAAAATGCGCGTAGTACCGAAAATTTATTACCTAAACTACCTCGCTGTATCGTTAGCTGATGAGTTGAACTACCCGTTTACATCGCCAACGGGTCACCAGATAACGTTGTTCGGAAAAACTAGATCTACTGACAATTGTTTTGGGACAACCGCTGTATACATACAGGAATTACATGCTGTTGGGTCCTATACCAGACTAAGGCTTAGAGGTCCAATGGTAGTGAATTAATGATGGACTTGTAGATAGTCATATAGCTCAAGGTTCAGATGACTTGACAGAGATATAAAGATTTCCGAATGATTTGCAGGGACATAGTTTGCACTGTGTGTTGCAATCGAGCTCTGAATTCATTTATAATATACTTTGAGTCGTAGGTCTGTCAATTTTGAGGCTTATTTTCGCCACTATTTCATTAGCATGTTAATTGGTTTTGTAGAAACCACATATAGGCAGTACTGAATGGTACTAACATTATGGTATGAATGATATGGCAATGGCAAGCAGTGGCAATCCATGTCCTACATTCTGTTGCTCCTATCTTATTTAGTACCGGACGCCGCTTGGCGTAATACACGTGGTCATGCGCGGGATATATAGTATAAGCATCCTACTAGCAATTGCCACAGTTTTCCACATTTTATTAATTGATAGGTTGCATTTATACCTCTTTAGACCTCTACTTATTTAACCATACACTGGAAGCCTGATCATTTGCATATGTCGGGCATTATTCGCGTGATTTTCATAATTCTGATCCGTCAATAATTTTGTTACAAACGGATGCTGAATATCGTGATTATTATATTTATAGTAAATACATGTGAAAAAACGTATAACGGTTTTCATTTCAGTTTTAAGGCTTTGAATAACGGGAATAAGTTTAATAAATAGGAAATAGGGCAACAAACTACGAAGCGTTTCCTTCCTCTAAAAAATCTATTTTTTCCAAATGTTTAGAATTGAAAGAAAGGAAGAAAATATTTATATATACAGTAAAACCTGTCTAAAACGGAACCTCCACAAGGCGGAAACTTGCTCAAAACGGAATTTTATTTCAGTCCCTTCAAAAGACAATGACAGTTAACATTAGCTAAAACGGAAACTGTCTAACGCGGAAACGGAAAGCACTATTTAATTCCGTCAAAGGAAAAAAACCTGCATAAAACGGAAAATCGCTAACAGGAAAAATATTTAAAAAATTTCTCGATAAGAAAAGGAAAGAGGGTTGTAATACAATGCAAATAGCAAAGTGGGGGATGACGAATGAAAGACAGTTTACACATTATAGATACAGAATGCCCTTATCCGACCACCATCTTGCACACCACCCTACTGAAATAAAAACGTTCATTATTAACCAGAACGAAAAGTCACTCATGTCGACTTTATCAATTCATGGATAAACTCACAGCAAGGTGTAGTACAAATGGTCATCCAATGTGAGGTCTATATCCAAAGAAGCACCCTAAGTTCCCATTTGTATTGGAAAATACTTCTCAAAGATACTTAGTTTTTGAGTTAGTTTGTTCTTAAAGATCGCAAATTCAAATAAAAAAACTTTTTGGAAGCTAACAAAGAATGAAATTAGGAAGAGTGAAACCCTTATTATTTTCTTTTTCCATCAAGGAGCAATCACTCTGGGGGCTGATAAATGTTCATGAATCAGTCTACTTTCTTGACATCTAGAAAACATGTTAGGGTACGAGTTATACCTACTGTTCGTTCACGAAAAGAAGTCTGATGGAACAGTTAGAAATAACAGGAGGTGACGTCACAAACGGGGTAGTTCATTAGAGCAGAGGAGAGCTCCAATTTCAAAGCTTCTTGTTGGTGAACGTTTGTCGGCGCCAAAATCGAGTTCTGAAATTGGAGTCCTCCTCTACTGTAATGGGATAGGCCGTTTGTAACGTCACCTAACTGTTCAATCGGACTTCTTTAAGTGAACAAACAGTACGCCATAGCAAAGGAGGATCATCTTTCAGTGGGGGAGGGGGTGCGATTTGTTTCCGATTCCTCTTTTTAGCCAAGCGTTTGGTACTTTTCATTTCCCGTGCTATAATTTCGGCTCGGGGTGAGAAGGGGGGCGATCGCCCCATCGCTCCCCTTGAATCCATCAGTGCGCCCTAGTATACATACAGTATGTACAAAATTTTGTTTTCAAATAAACAATTCAAAAATAATGAACATGATGAATGATTCAATATGCGAAATTGAAACGTATATTGTAAAACAAAATTGTAAGCAAATTACCATAAAAAAAAAACCGTTGTGTAATACAATACTTGTGTAATACTGAATTCAACCATGTATTTATTTTGCATGTAACCTTCATAAGGCGGAAACCTGCATACTATGGAATTTTTTTCCGGTCCCGTGAGTTTCCGACAGACAGATTTCACTGTATATGTATACAGCGTGTTCCGAAAACACTGGATCAAAAGTTTATGGCAGTGATCCTTGTGAAAAATTAATCATAATGGACGCCTACATAGGGGGGGGGGTCAGAAACGAATATTCATAGTTATGGCTATAAACAAATAACAAAGCATGATTGGATGAAAAAGAAAATTTACTCCCATAATGCACTTAGTTGTCCAATACACTGCATCTGGGCTGTATTATCAAGAAATTGGTATCTTATTAGCTGTGCATCTCTGGAAGGTAGAAGTTAACAATTTCGAGCCAATGAAAATTGTATTTGAAAGTTTGGCCTCTCCTCTTGAATTTAATTTCTCAAATTTTGCGGTCGTCAATTTTTGGCGAAAAGTAAGCAAGCTATTTAGGAACCGAACTTGAACCACTGACATTTTCCGTATTAAATTTTTTCCATGGTAAATGGAAATCTAAGCCCTCCGCCTCCTATCCTCATGCCGACGCCCATAGTCATAGTTCATAATCGATCAAGGCATAGGCATACGGAAGGGGGGTTGATGTGGGCCATAACCCCCCCCCCCCGTAATTGGGAGAAAATTGACGATAGGTCTATGGAACCCAAGCTATGATATAGAGGTAAACCTTCTCATTCGAACCAACCTCTTTTAGGAATTTTCTGCGTACGCTACTGGATCAAGGGTAATTTTTCGATACTAACTTTTATTATCAAGCTATTTATTATTTACCTGCAGCACAGACTTTTGATTTCTTCGACGGTAAAATATGAGTGAAAATAAAGGAACCTTCGGAGCATAAAAGTTTATGATTGGCAGGTGGAGGGCATTGACGGATCCAGTACGAATCCCAGAGATATGGGGAAGGAGGTTTGTATGAAAGTGCGCAAAGTAGTTTTAAACTGAACCGGGGGGCGGGGGGTCTCAGTAGCGCAGTTGATAAGGCGTCCGTCTACGGACTCTTCCTAACATATACTGAGTGGAGGGTTTATTCCTTTTAGTACCGGGCTCCCTTGGCCGCACCGGGTCCCTGTGCAATCCCCCCTTCCCCCTATTGCCTGCCCTGCCCTTCGTAGCAAAAATTGGAACACTCCTTCGGCAAACTTCCTTAATCGGTGTTGTGAATCTCAAGAATTTGAGTTTTCAAATTAAACTCCTTACTTTTTAAATGAGAGGGCTCCCACGGATCTTGAGGCCTCCTATGTTCGTAGTGCACCACTGAGGAAAGTTGTCAGCCCTACGTAGGAGCCCTGAAATCTTTATGAAATTGCGCCAATTATAGGATCAAGTTGCCAATTTCGGCAATCACAAGAAACCGCCAACACACATCGAAACCAGTTCGTCGCTGCTATTTCGCAACCCCGCCCGGAATTGAGATATACAGGCGGGGTAGATCTTCGTTGGTAAGCTCCATTGGTCATTATAGATCCCGCCTCTGCGAAATAAAAGTATGCATAACTCCGTGGATGTAAGATATTATTACCCTTCACAGGGATAACACAATTGCCAAATAATGGTCAACACACAAAGCCACCGGGGCGAGTTTTTGTGAGTTTTCGTGGGGAATTTATTATACAGTAGAACCGGAACCCGCGTGCAGACACGTTAAACTTGGCTGGAGTGCATTTGGAAGAAACAGTTTTATCCTGAAGGGGAAATTGCCTTTGTGTCTAAAAAGAAAAGTCTTCAACCAGTGTGTATTGCCAGTCCTCTCTTATGGATCAGAGACATGGAGTCTAACAGTTGGAGCAATACGAAAGTTACAGACAACGCAAAGGAGCATGGAGAGGTGCATGCTTGGAATAACTAGGAGAGATCGAAAAAGAAACACTTGGGTGAGAGAGCAAACTAGAGTAGAGGACATCATTGTTAAAGTAAAAGGGCTGAAATGGCGATGGGCTGGGCATATTGCAAGAAGAACTGATCAACGATGAACA
>QLNU02015360.1:268207093-268226981 GCA_006491805.2 Dysdera silvatica | reverse complement strand
ACTAAAATCTGATGGGTGTTTATAAACAAAGTCATGTTTAGGAGGAACGTTGAAAAAGGACATAGCTCTACCATTAATTGCATTATTATCAGAACTCACACATATTGCTTTGAAACCAATTTCTTCCAAGCCTAGTATTACTTTTTTTAATCACAATAAATTTTTAGCATTTATTTTTTGTATTGGTAATATATGTGTGTAACATCTTTGTATGTTGATAAAAAACTCTACACAATGAAAACATATGCACTAGTTGCATATTTTTCACTATCGTGTGCATGGCCAACAATATTCCCTCCCTTTAAAACCATGACAGGTTTAATGTGAATTTCATCAATCATTAAATAAATAGTTAAATCTTGGGACTGCAATGTTTAATAATGTTGCTTAATGTAAGATAAAAAAAAATTGTGCTCAAATTGTTCAATAGGTGGGTTTAAGAGGAATGGGGAACATATTCTAGATATTGTGTACGGATGTGGCAAAATAATATGATTAGAATTTCTTAGAAACTTATAAGCATGTGGAGATATAGAATAAAGTAAGCTTGAGAAAATTAAAAAATCAATATTGTATCTACATCCCATTAATGGTCAATGATAGTTGTTCAAGCAAAGAATCTAAATTTTCATTTAAAGATAACAATGGTTTCAAAAAAAGTATCGATTCTTGTATCACATCGATTATTGAGTCTATTGAATTTTTTTCGACATTTCGATTAACCGACTCTACTTTTTGCAATAATTCAGTCGCGTCATTGACATTATGTAACAAAAAAGGAAAATTAAATTGTTTTACCTTTGTTAGTGGTATATCCCGATAATATGCAGTTGCATTCATTAAACTGTTGACGATAACATATTTGTGAATGGTTGGAGCTGGAGTAAGTTCTATCATTAAAAACAACACATTATCCGATGTTACTGTTACTGTCCATCCTTTTGGGATACTGATGAGATCGAGTTTATTTTTAAGTTCTTTAAAAGTTTCAAATAATGGCTCTTCATCATATGAGGCCTTACTCTATATGCTTTGCTTAATTGCTTCTTCTACATTTTCAAATTCAAGTCGCCTTCGTTTGTCATTTGGAGCTTCACGTGAAGTACTTGGCTTGGAAAGGTATTGTGGACAACCAGGTAAATAAGATGAAATAGAACCTTCTTTTAACTTGGGGGCTGCTAAGGGAAGAGTTACTGTTGAGCCGGTTTTCTCATCGTAATAAGTATTCTCCCTTATTATTTCCTCTGATGCAAAATGTTGTTCCCGAAGCTAAATAAGAATGAGAAAAAAAATTCTTACATGTACACACACAACTCCTACTTCACAAGTGAGCACATGTTGGCACGTTTCTTTCGATGATCACCAAAACATTATAGTAGAACGGAATTTGCCTTACATCATCATCAGTTTCAGCATCACATATAAACAAATAGCATTTAAATATATGACTATGAAGAAAAGTTTGTGGGTTTGTTTCTTTAAAAAATAATCATTCATTTTTTGTTTTAAAAACTTCTAAAATTGCATAAATATATACATATAAAGTAAAAATAATATCAAATTAATTAAAATCGGTATTAAAATACTTGATTCAAATTTCCATTTATTTAAAAAAATATAAACACATCTACCCTTTTAGTGAATCAAGATTTTGGAAAGGAAGAGGGAGAATTTAGTTCATAAGGAAAGGACTTATTTATGCATATATTTGATTGATATCAATAATTAAAAAAAATAAACCCTGCTATAAAGGGAAGGATACATTTGAACAAGTTCTGAATATATATATTGCGCAGAAAGTAGTTTCACAATTTCGTTATGTTTTCATGTTGCTAAAAACTGAAATCTTTAATAACTACCATTTTTATTTTCAAACGGTATTTCCAAAAAAATAAAACCAATGCATGCCTGCTTCTAAGGTAGTGTTCATATACGGATATATTAAATTTTTATCTATTAACTAACGTTTCAGTACGTAAATCTAATTAAAATAGAAATGCTTTTAACGATTATACGTTTTCATATTAAATTTCTTCACATAATTTTGCACATGAAAAGAAAGAAGAGTTGTAAAAAAACGTTTTTTATGTTAGTTGATATATCTATATATATTTATCCAATCATATATATAATGTTATGAAAATTTAAAAAATTTGAAGCATTCCGAAACACAATATTCAAGCTTCAGGTATTCATATATTTGTGTTCGCAATATGTTTTAAGTTAATTTTCTAATTCGCCTAAAAACAAACAGTATATGGATAATCACAACCCCCATTTCGTCTACATACAAAATAACGGAACATAACTTTTATAGCAATTAAATTTAGCCAAAAATTTGCCAAGTCTAAAAATTTCTTTCACACCACTTCATTTACGTTAATAAAAAATGATACAAGTTTTATCTAATATGAATGTATGCTATATTTACTTAATATTTTCCCCTCTCTTAGCAATAGGAAATGTATACATATATAAGCCTATATGTTTAGTAAGAACAAAACTTACCCTAGAACTTTAGGTTACTTCGAATCCATCTCTCTTTATAAAATTTATCCACTTCTTTCTTAGTTTTGCATCGTGGGGAAAATGAAACACAGACACACATGGGCCGTTGCTATAATTGCCGCGGAAACCAGGAGCTGAACAACGATATGGCATTGCTTTTCCAACACTTCCGTAGACAGAAAAATACTCAAGCAAAGGTATACAACATACTAATGCAAAATTTTACAGTAAATTGCACAAAAGCATTCAAAACACTCTTCACAACACAACGCGGAACATGGACTACAGAATCGGCCATGTTGGAACTTCCGGTTTTCAGTGTGTAGGCTTTCAATATAGGGGACGCTGGTGTAGTTCGCCACCGATTTGTCCAGCCCTACATATTACGGTAGATGTTCTTTATACTCGTATGTTATTACTGAGATAATAATGAAGTTATTAACAAAACCCGAGCCAATGAATGTGATGATAATGTAGTTCCATTATGGTGTAAAGACATGATGACATCATTTTTAGTAAATATGAAAGAGCTCTACAAAACGACGTATCCGTTATACTACGCAATATCAATATCACTATCAATAGCAATAGCAATATCTATGCACGCAGTAAAAAAAAAAATATAGAACTTTACAAAAGCCAGGCAAATCAATTATTACATAGTCCTTTCCCTTTTAAAACATATTCACTTGAAATAAATATAAAAGCATTATGTTATAAAAAATATATTCCAATCTTATTTCCTTAATTATATAAATACACAAATGGCCCATTGAAAACCCCAAAAAGCAGCACATTTTCATCCTTTCCCGTAAGTTTAATTTAAAGTAACGAGAGGTAATTATTTATATAATTTGAAAATTCCAAATTAGCATCCAAATTATACCAATGCTAATTTCATTTGAAATTAGTATTGGTATGCATTTTTAAACTTACGAAGTTATATCTGGCCACCGTAAATACATAAAATACAGTAATATAAATTTACAAACGTTTATTCTATATACATCTACTTAGATACTTAGAGAGAAAGAGAAAATATCAGTATACAATATCATTACTTAACAACTTTTATTAGCATATCAAATTAAAACAAATTAGAATTTTCAATTAAAACAACACTATCGTCCTTTTAGATGGTGATACTATATCTATGACAATGAATTTTTTACTATAAAAACAGAAATGAGGATCTGAAGTTAAAATAATTTTGAAACCAATGTCTCTACAAACTGATAAAAATAATATGAAATATAATGCAAAATAGTTGAATGTAAATAGTAAGGAATAAGAGATCAGAGATGCAATTTCTTTGAAAGTAACAACACTTAAAATCATATATCTACGTTTAAAAAGTGTGGGGAAATCCATTTCTCTCGGTCGACAAGGCAAAAATGTATTCCCATTAAAACAATTCCGAAGACTTAAACGAATAAAAACTAAATACATGAAAAGAGAAGTTTACACGAAGTTAAACAAAAGTAACAAATTGAATTATTAAACTGCAACTGAAAATAAATTGTTCCCCCTACCCTTTTTGAAAAGTCCTTTGTTTACAAACCTAACAAAAGCGGGATATTTTATTATTCCCTACATACTTTAAACACTAGATTTAGTTATTATATTCCATGTTTCGTAAAATGGCCTACTAGAACTCTGCCTATTACTTTACACAACAATCTTCATGTTATCTATTCTTAGTATATTCCAAAGATATATCTCATATAATGTTATATAATTTTTCAGTATGGTATATTTAACTTGGTATAATTTTGCAAATGTAATTTTATTAGCCCTTAAAAGTAATAAATGCGGTTAAATTTCTACTGATAAAATCTAAATTTGGAAACTCCTAAGTTTTCAATGCGGTAATTCCGAGTTTCTACATAGAACTTCAATAGCTCAACTGCCCTCTAATTATATGATTTTTCTTTAAAAAAAACATGATTCGCAAACTACATGCAGAAGCAAGGTTTCCTAATTGTGAAAATGCATTCATTATATGTATTATTGCAAAAAGAACCTCTCTTTTACGGTGTTGTCTTACTGGGTGAGCTAACGAGGCCAGAACCCTAAATTGGCAAAAAGTTTTTGTCTATTATATATTATTTATTGAAAAAAAATGTGGAAATTTAGAAGTTAATGTAAAAGGTCCCAAAAAATAATCAACCCCAGACCCCCTCCCCCTTCTCGAATGCATAAAGACAAGGCCCTACTCTTTTGTATCCCTTCTTTCGTTCAAAAGTACAATGGACAAAAATATATATCTTCCCTTTGACTTAAATGCAATTTCCTATTCAGAGAGTTTGACTGAACTCTCATTTGAATATATCTTTCACAAACACATATACTTACTTATATCCAAATACTTACTAAAATATCATCTTTAAATATTCTTATTGAATGTGGTCAACGTCTTATTAGTAAAAAAATTTATAACACACATTTTTTTGTGTGAATATGCGTGTATTTACTTTCCTCGACTTCGTATCAATACATATTTTGCTTATATATATACTGGGGTATATAAATATTTATACCGCATATCATCATAAAAGTGCATAGAAGTATATGTTATATATACATATATGGTCTCCGATATCTGAACCATGTGCATGTGTGACTACCGTATATAAAACTACCCATGAATTTTAAAAACCGTTACTTGTACTCTCCGTCCTCATACAATAACTTTATTACTGTCCAGAAAACTCTGTAATATATATAATGGTATCTAATGGTGTTAACCAACAGTTTGTGTGATTTCTTTTACATAATTATAATTTATATTAAGAATGTATATGTGTGCTTAATAAAGCTAGAAAAGTGCTTCCACACTTTTAATATTATTTTATAATCTACAATTAAGAAGTACGTAGATATGGAGTTTTTTTTGTATTGAAATATACTTATTGTCCTGGATGCTGCAAAAATTGAAGTATTTACTTCATTTAAAATTCCGAAAATACCAATTAAGTTAAAATATAGAGTGAGAGAAGAGAAAAGTTCTGTAAACCACCGAGAACCGAACCCGAGACTTTTCGGTTGCATACCGAATGCTCTACATTCTCTCTTACCTTTTCTCTCATGTCAATTTAAAAATATATAAATTTGTACTTGAGAATTGTAGCAGACAGTGGCTCCCTTTCCAAGTTATAATACAGTGAAACCCCTCTTAACGGACACCCCTTAGATAAGCTCACCCCTTTTACGGTGAGATAAAAATTCCTCGGCAGATACTGATTTCCAATAATATATTTCAAACCCCTGTTAGCGGTCACCCTCATATACGGACGCTGACAATTCCGTGATTCATTCCATTAGACCAGAACCCCCTGTATGGACAAAATACTAACTTTGACGAACAAAATTCGTACGGACAACAACTGAACTTCGACTTTCACTGCTCACAACAGGAAACTAAGTATAAACAGGATACGGACTAAGGAGAACTTTCTCTTCCATTAACAAAGAGTGGCAACTGACTCGGATTCGCCGATTCAAATGACCAATTGACTCGGATTCGCAGGTTCAAATGACCAATTGACTCTAAATCGTCGAGTCAAATAATTAAAGCTTAACAAAGACAATAATATATGACTAAATAAACTGGTAATAAATCATATAGTCATACGCGTAGAGTTATATGGGCCCCTGGGGCTCGATATATAGGGCTCCAAATACACTACTCCACCTAATTATAGGTTCACCATAAATAGATGTTATGTCTTGACTTTAAGGAGTAGTTCAGTATACTTATTTGCAGATCGGTAACGACTGATCTAAAGAACCCTGTAATGATGCAAATAAGTCTGTATGCGCATAACGTCAAGTTGAACACTACGCATCCGGGGCTCCTCATATATATAGGTCCACTTTGATTCTCTCGCTATAATAGCATTCAGTTTAGTTAAACTTCTGTTAATTGTCAATTTTCAGTCATGCTACGTAGTAAACAGTTGTCTGAATGCAAGAAGGGCATGATTGTAGCATATCAAAGGTGCGGAAAACGTATCCGTGAAATTTCAAGGGACATTGGCAGATCTCATAATGTAGTTGGAAATTTTTTACGAAATATGGATGCCCACGGGAAAGTAAATCGTCCAGGATCTCCTCCGAAACTTTCTTCGAGGGATAAACCGAAAGTTATAGGAGAGGCGTCACATTCAGTGGTTTCAACCAGTGACATACGGAGAAGATGCAACCTCAACGTCTCCTCGGAAACAATCAGGCGTGTTCTGAAGTCGATCCCGCACATTGTATGTGCAAATCTGAAGACTACACCTCTTCTGAAACCCATTCATAAAACTTGGAGATTGGAGTTCGCACGGAAAAACATGGACACAGATTGGAGCAAAGTGAGTTTCCTAGATGTTTTACAAAGAATTATTTAACCTTGTTTTCTCCCGTCCTTGCCTTTACATGTTAAACCTTTTTGTCTTAGGTTGTGTTAAGTGATGAAAAAAATTCTCACTAGATGGTCCAGACGTCTTTATCTCCTATTGGCATGATCTAAGAAAAGAGCTGAAATACTTTTCAAAGAGGAATTTTGGAGGCGGCAGGTTTGGGTTGCTTTCAGTGCCCATGAAAAGGTCCCTTTATCATCAAAAATGGACAGCGATGAATTTTAAAATGTCCTTAACAGAAATCTTATGTGTTATTTGAAACAATTGTGCCGCATTCTTCTCACTTACCAGCAAGACAACGGGTCTATTCATGTCAGCATCAGCACAAAGCAGTGGTTACATAGCCATAACGTGGAAGTAATTGATTGGTCGGCATACTCTCTGGACTGTATTCCCATGGAAAACATTTGGGGGGCTCCTTGTTCGGCAAGTTTATGCAGACAATTTAAATTAAGAACCGACTGAGAAATTACAATTGGCGATGCTTGTCGATTATAAGAACTTGAAGCCTACCATCCTCAAAAACCTTGCAACAAGCATGAAAAATAAAATTTTTTACCGTATTCAGAAAAATGGAGGTCCAATTAAGTGTTAATTTAATTTTTCCATTAACCATTTCCTATTTGAATTTTTTATTCTGAAATGGACCAATATTTATGTGTAAGACCGCATATTTAGTTTTCATTTCATTTTCCAATTTTACTTATAAAATATATTCATTTCCCTTGATTTGCACATTTTCTCTTGTTTATCTAAGGACATACAATATCAATTTTTATAAACAACGTCCCCAAAACTTAGTTATTAAGAAAAAACAAAGTGGACTTATAATCATGTGGAGCAATGTATTTTATGATAAAATTGTTTACAGTTAAAATTATATATTTTTTTAAAACGCAATCAACTATATAAATTTGCATTGAAACATGCAAACAGGTATAATGCATGAAATAAATTGTCAGAGAGAGAGAGAGGATTGCTCTTAAACATGAAATTCGAAATAACGATCAATAAACAAGGAATTTTTTGTGCTTGGAACAGAATCTTGTTAGACGGAAGCAAAACACATGCATATAAAATTGCTCGAATACATATTAAACTTGTTTAGTTTATGGACATAACTTCAAATTTGGAGACCATGTAATTTGATTTCGATGGCGGCTGACTCCTAAATTATCTTGGCAATCATCTTTTTTTGCTGCAGGCAGACTCAAATAATATAATTCATTCCTAATAATATCCGACCAGAACAAAACTGAGTGTAGTAGTTAAAGTACATCAAAGGAATAAATACATATTAAGGTTAAACATTTATCGTATGCATATATTAAACGTAAAGTATAATGGAAAACATATTTTTGGTTAACACCATTGGTCCATTGTTTGTTTAAATATTGAACTCTACATATCTCAAAATGAAACATATTTATACATTACATATTATATCTACAATGTCAATTTATCAACAAATATATCTTACAAAATGTATTGCAGTTTTACTAAACAAATCTCTTTACGTATACCCTCCTCTTCAATTTCTTTATTTATGTATGTTTTCACTAGCCGTGTAGTTTAGTGCAGATACAAAACAACATTTGCCATTTTTAGATTCAACTATTTTAAGCTGTGTTATTTTTAATAAATATGACAAACATGTGCTTTTCCTCAATGCATTTAAATTTTATATTAAGAAATTTTTTAATTGAAGTTTCTCATTCCTTTGCATTTGCATAAAGTACGCAACGTTATATGTATATCATGCAGCAGGACATCTACAGTTTCTCATAGTGTTGAATTTGCATAAAGTACGCAACATTATATGTATATTATGTAGTAGTACCTCTCCATATATCTCAGTCGAAAGTTCCTTAAAAAAAATTAAGATGTGTACAAATCATAATATATAGAAACGGTTTTTGTATGTAATAACGGGACTTCAAATCACGGAGTTCACCAAAACTTGGATATATAAATAATTTCGAATTATGAAAGTTCTACTGTAAATATGAATATATATATAAAATTTTCATTTGAATGTTTTAATAAAAACTAAATAAACAAATTGCCACAAAAATATCCTTCATTATCAATCTACACAAAACAACCGAAATAATGGCATTATTGAACGTGCTTTCCAAAGTTGAATTGGGGAAAAAGCGCGCGCGTCACTTAACAGACAAATAAAATAAATTCATTTGACGTGTTTTATGTAATCATAGTTTGAAGATTTTTTTAAGACCAGAAGGAATTTTATTCAATTCCATTAGACAAAATGGTTTACATTTGATTTTTCATTTCGCTTCTGACAATGTTAAATGGACATTACGCGATCAATATTAATGTCTTTACCTGTAACGTCATTACCTCCAAAATTCTTACTCCTAATTATTACTTCATTACTTTTCAATTACAAATCATTTGAAATTATAATTTCAAATAGTCTATAAGGTTGAAAAGTAATGAAGGAGTAATGAAAAACAAAATTTTAGAGGTAATAATGTTACAGGGGTAATGACATTATTATCGATCACATAAGGGCCACTTTCGGCTCTTTTAGTGGATGAATACGTCTATGTGTGTGGTACTCTGAAATATTTCTGTTTGTATGCTAATTAACTCATGATTCTCTCTCTTCGCTTGTTATCATCCTGTACGTCATCATTGCTGCAATTGTAATAATTTCCAATATTTGAAGCACACGTAAACCCTTTTGCGCGTAAACTTTAATAGCATTTGTACTAGTATATCAATTTTAAAGATGGATGAGTTGAAGAGGCGTACCCAGATTTTTCCGTGAGGAAAGCAAAGGCTACAAAGTAGGCGTAAAATAAAACTTCTTGGTGAAGAAATTATGCACCCCTTCATGAGAGCTATTTAGGACAAAATTATTGCACACCTACTATGCGTTCGCGCTCAGTTGGCGCGTGATACCGTTAGCAGACGGGTTAGTCCATTGCAGTTTAGGGAAGGCCGTCTTGGAGGAACTGGTTTTTCTGGCGCAAAAAACCAGTTTCGGCAAGACGCCCTTCCCTAAACTGCAATGGACTAACCCGTCTGCTAACGGTATCACACGCCAACTGAACGCGAACAAAGGTGTAATCTCGGGTAAGTGCATACCAAAAAGTAAAGTAATTTGCAAATTAAACTTATATATATAACCAAATCAACCAATATTAAAGCTATTACCAATGTTAGACACATTTGAACCTACCATGCCCGTATCTAGAGAGGGGTTTAGGGACCTGTTCCCGCCCAAAACTAAATTTTTAATGTTGTACTTGGCTGCGGCCTTACATGCTGTCATTGTATCGATACATGCTGTAAAAATTTTTGAACAACCTCCGAAATTAAATCCTGGCTACGGTCTTGGAACTTAGTGTAGTTAATGCTACATTGTTTGCCTGATGAATATGGAAACAGATGAGAGCTTCTCATTCCGACTTCACTATTATTAAAAATCTTGCCATTGTGAGACCCTTTCTATAGAATGAATCACACCGCACTTCTTGAAATCCATAGAAGAATGATAACACAGTATAATGTTAAAGATGTAGAACAGAGAAAAATGTAGAATATGCAGCAAGGTTTAAATCTGGCTAAACAAACGTAATTTACAAAGCACGCTCTAACCACCTGTCAACACTGCACAAACCGAAATTCATAACAATCCTGAGAATTCCCTTATTCAATAAGATTAATGGATTTCTGTCTTCTGTAGCATATGCGTGATGGGCGTAAGTTATGGTGCTGCTTATTCAATTGTTAATGACGAATTGTGATATTGGAAAGTGTGTGCTAGGTGGGTTCCCAAACAAACTAACAAATGACTCAACACAATGAACAGCTGGGAAAGGCGACATATATGGCTTTTAGAACCAAGAAGCTTGTAAACTATTATAAACTGTATCCGAAAATACATGAATATAATTATTGAATGATAATCTCAATGTGGAGTAATTTTTTCAAGCTTTATTCTTGGCAAATAAAAGGAAATTTCCATCACTTTCTCATCTGCTTTTGAATACAGTGGTGAGGTTAATTATAATTATAGAAATCAAATTTGTGTGACCTGTAAAAATTTCAATTCAAAGGTCAAATATAACTATATAGCATTTCTCTTCTTGGTAGGATTTCTTACGTAATTCACTAGAGCAGGGGTCTTCAACCTTTTTCAGTCCAAGGGCCAATTTTGCTTATTCTTGTTGGCCTGCGGGCTGAAATACGTTATCAACTATATTATAACTGAACAAAGTCAGCTCATTGTGTGCGGCCCCCCAGGATCAGCATTTGTTAATATTTTTTCATTTGGTATCTATATTAGTTTTGTGTGTGCACCCAAAAATATTTTCAAGATTTGCCTCTGCGACTGAATAATATACAGTGAAAACTGTCTTAGGCGGAACCTACATAAAGCGGAAACTTGCTCAACACGGAATTTTTTTGCGGTCCCTTCAAAAGTCAGTGGTAGTTAATATTAGCTACGGAAACTCTCTAACGCGGAAACGGAAAGCACTATTTAGTCCCGTCAAAGAGAGAATAACCTAAACTAAATAACTAAACGCATTGGTGTACACGGGGGTGGGGGATAGGGTTTATAATTCCCACTGCAATAAAATTTTGTGTATATACATATAAATATGTGGAGTTGTAGCTCCGTAATCCCCCCACCCAATTGTAAGCCTGTAACCCCCTGTGAAATTTCTACGTCAGCCTATGTGCCGTTTTAAGTGCTCCAGAATAGTAAGATTTTCAGAGCGTGCAGTCAGATGCTTGGGAAGATGCTCTTAACAACATACTCAAAATAGAATTTGACGAGTCCTAACTTGAATTTTTTTTCAATCACTGTTGCACTGCAAATCGATAAAACTACACCTAGTGCCCATATACGCTAGAAAATTAAAGTAAAACACGATTGAGGGGTAACCTTGTGTCACTTTAGTTCTATAGTGTTTTAAGATATTTTTTATGAAATATGAAAATGACAACAGAATAAAATATATAGATTTCAGACTCGGAGGGAGCAGGGACGCTAATTTTATGTGAAATAATTTGTATTTTTTCGTGAGCTAGCGGGCCACATAAAACATGTCGGAGGGCCGCGGATTGAAGACCCCTGCACTAGAGCGTATGCCAATTTATTATCTATTCAATCTTAGTTTCTTTCTCTTTTTAATAATTGTTTAATGACTAAATGAAAAAGTCGGCCATATCTATGAACATAAAGCCTTAAAAGTATATTTGCTATTTTCTATATAAGATGGGATTGTAGTCGTTCATTGAACATTTGCTAAACTTAATCAACAATAAAAATACGCGCATGAATATCGAAAGTGAAGTTTGTTAACATATTTTATTTAAAACTGTTTATGGAATCTCAAGATTGGTGACGTCATTAAAAGAGAGCCAAATGGTAAATAAAACCTCGTCGCACAACATATACAATATTTAATATAATTATTATTAGACTTGTAATTAATAATCATATTTTAACGAACCTTCAAATTGGTGGCCGTGGTTTTTGAAAGCACTTCCTGGCGCATGTGAAATGTGATTTTTGGACATTCTTCAGCAGCCGACAATCGTCTAAAAATGTTCGGAAAATGACTGAGAAATACAGTGGTGCACCACCCTGTTGGAAAACCATACCCTTGACCGTTCTAAAAATGAAATATCGTCCATTTTTGGAATTACAATTGTTCACATCGTTTCAAGATAGTCTCACGTGTTACATCCTACCAAAGAAATAATGTTTATGTTGTGCAACTTATGCGACACTCTCTCTGTACATAACTTTATTCCCTCTTCATTTAATAACATTTTGAAGCAAAATCTGTGACTATTAAATCTATATCTAAGTGCATCTCATGCGAAACGATTAACATTGAAAAATCTCGGTAAAACTAATGCTAACTCAATTTTCAATCAATCAATCAATTTCACACGATAAGACGTATAAGGTTTTAGAAATATTTTTGAATATTGTACATCGTAATGTGACAAATAGATAAGCCAAAATAAAGAAAATTAACTGTCGAGGCATAGCTTCGTTAAGTGAAGTTAGACTTTTTACGCGTTTGTTTAAAATAATTAATCTATGTTGAAGTAGTTAATTCTGATGGAACTTTAAATCGCTATGACAACTTCGGTGTATATTTCAAGTAATGATAAGTAATAACAAAGGAGTGGTGTTTTTAATTATGATGGTTTTTTAGGCATATTTTAAATTTAAATGCGATTATGGAAGTTTGTACCAAGCTTAAATTGTATACATGGATATATATTATACTAGCATTATACAAAGAAATCTGTTTATAACGATATCTTTTCATAGTCAATAGAGTATCGTTACAAACAGATTCCATTGTATTATATGTATTCGAAGCAGGTTTTGGAAAATAGAGTATGGAATAAATTTAAGCGACTTTGTGCGTTAATTAGTAGGAAATGTTTGCAATTATCTAGGATCTTGTACAGAAAATGTGGCCAATTCTCACGAAGTGAGAATAAATTAAATAGTTCTGTCCAAGTCAATTATCGTTCCGTTGGTAGTTCAAAGCTCAGATGTAGATATAAACGTATCCTTTACAGGGTCGTAAAATATCAAAAGACGTTAAAAATTAAAAATAATGATTTGTCGCAGCGATATAGTTAAATCGGTGCTGCAATAAAGGGTTATCTTTATTAGTGAAGAGTTTCTCTGCATTAGACTATCTAGTACAATAGTAGTACCAACTCGACTATCACAATTTAATTGCATTTTCTTACGTATTTAAAATGGGCATTTGAACTACATACGTAAACAATTGTTATTAAAATAATTAATTAAATCACACTGACCTTAAATTTTAATTATGTCTATTTTTCGTCTGATCTAGATTTAAAAAAAAAAATTAAGGAAGTGTTGGAAAGGTAAACCTAGAGTCAATATGGAAATCATTTGCTTACACTTAGCCCGTCTATTTATTACACTTTTAATGAATAATAAATTAGATTTGATTTATTGACGAAAAACAATGTAGTTTAATCAACAAAATTATCTTTTGGGGAGATTATATTCTGAAATTCGCTGACTACATGGGTTAATGTATAACTTATTGCTTTATAATCGATTTTCAATTAAAATGACGTTACGGTTCTCGTTTAAATGTGGCGAAATTCGTGCGATTATCTGTCATTTATCTATTTGTTGTTTAGAAAGGAAGTTTTTGCAAATCACTCATCTTTCTTCTTTAGAAATCCCGTCTGCATAAATCGATTTAATGTACAAAACCACAAAAAGCAACGTGTGTGTTAAAAACTAATACAGAATAACGTCTCATTCCCACAGCTCTATCTTGAAGAGACTTAATTTCAGTGACATCACATTCGACATAGTGCAAGACATGAAAATCTTTAAATTATTTTATATCTAATTTTTAATATGTATTTATCAGACGCCACTAATTTCCATAGGATGAAAATAGTTATTTTACGTATTACATTTACAGTTATTATACCTAATACAAAAAACGTTTATACCTTTAAAATACGCAAGCACTTTTATGAAAGTCTATTAACGTAAAAAGAAAATACATTTATTTTGGGTAAGTAACCAAATTTTTTCACATTCAACTAAATATACCATTTTCAACGTTTAAACCATTAAAAGTGCCAAAATTATATGTTCTTGGTCAAAGCGAAAATTATATGTTGTATATCAAAGTGTAAGAATTATATGATCAACAGGATTTATATTATTGATGCCAACTTTTAAAGTATTGGTGGATGATAACACAATTAATCTGGAATTGCTATTCAAAATCGAATTCTTATTTATAATTAAATATCTTTTATTTATTAAATTCTCATTCTTGTTTGAATTTAAAAATAATGAAAAATAAAATGTGGATATATGATGTTGAATACGATGTTATTATTTTTTTCTTTTTACCTATTTTTAAATTTAATACAATTCTGTTCATCTCCTTTTTGTTATTTGGGATTACATATACAGTTGATTTCTAATTATCCAATTTTGCTGGATCAAGGCAAGACAGATAACTGAAGAGATTGATAACACGGATGTAGGAAAAGAGAGAAAGGAAAGCATAAAAATTTTCAAATGAACGAACCAGTTTAAAAATAATCTTTGTTTTTTTACATATTCAAGAAGTTTACTATCTATGCATTACAAGAAAACGAAGAGAACGATTTACTGGAAATATGACAATGTATCTGCAATGTATCACCTACTTAAAATACGTATGCACGTAATTTGTGATCGACATTTGATTTCAAACGTATTTTCATTTCTTCGCCACAACACCATGCCCGTCTGGGGAAAAAAATTATCACACCACTATGCCCGTTGTTTCACGTATTTTAAAATCGTTTCACCAACTTTCAACCCTCTATACAATATCGAATAATAGGAACTCAACTGCATATATTATATCATATATATAATATAATATATGCAGTCATTCCTATAGTTATTGCTATGGTCATTCCTATAGTCTTTAGCTTATACCAGTAAAAATATAACATACGTAATATTAAATACAGCTATTCGTTTTGCAGGTTTTTCATTTTAATAGTAAAAATCTGGTATTTGAAAGCACTTTTTCTATCATATTTGTCACAACCAATTTTTGTCCGATTTGATTTCTTACTGCAAAAAACTAGGAATCTGAATAATCCCGATAAAGAGCCTTATTCTAGTATCTTCGTTGGTGGTATCTTATGTGTGTGTGTATGCAAATTTTATATGCTATCCTTTTCACACAAAAAGGTTGTTAAATTATTAAAATAACGAAAACTTATCATTTTTTATGCCTTCGCATGCAATGGTCATTTCTCGTAGAAATATATATGGCAAGTTATAAAATCTCGACTTTCACATTAATATGGTTATATGTAACTTACGTTATATAGTGTGCATTAATTAATATACTAATATAGGCTTGCGTTCTACCTCTTACTGACTATGGCATTACCTAGAGTAGTGTTTCTCAACCTTTATGAGACCGCGGTCCGGTAAATTAACGGTCGCTACAAATTTACTAGTAAATACCCTTCCTTTTTTTTAAAGTTCATACATTAAACTATCATAAGTATGAATAATTAATTATGGCATAATCATAAAGAATATCACTACACTCCTCCTATTAATATACACTTTGTTGATACATTTCCTTTCTAATTGGTCACTGGTACAGATGTCATTCCGTTTGGTTTTAAGAATAGAGGATGCACCGCGCATTATTGTAATCGGCTGGCAGGCACTTTTTATGACAGGTCATAATGAGCGTTATACCCTTTCTCAAATGCTAAAAGATTTCGATGTCTGAAAATTATCGATCATTCATGAGTATTCACAGACTTAAAAATACACGACTTGATCACTGGCAGTTGCTGCATATATGTTATTTAGGCATTCTGGATCTGAGCTTTCAGACACAAAATCGACTATTATGCTCCTCATGATGTTTCCACGACGAAATATTTATGAAAAATCTTGTAGAACTAAAATAACAAATCCCAGGAGAACCTCTCGCGACCCGGTATAATTGATACAAGGGCCCAGTACCGGCTGTTAAAACAAAAACTAATCTAGGAGTTATTTTAAACGCGGTATTTTGTAATGCACATATTTCTTTCGTGGCAATATAAAAAAAATACTTGACTTCTCAGCTCACAAGTAAAGTCAGTTTAATTATAAACTCTCTGAAAATTAAATAATGCTAAAAAATAAATACTTTTGTTTCAGATTTAACTAAACTCAAATGAGAGTAATTAAAAGCTATAAACAATGCATAATATAATTAGCAGTGAGATTTTGTTCTACTTATATCTTCCAATTAGCTTCATTATTTATTTTGTCTTCATGTTATATAAACATTTGTCAATGTTTTTACAATTCGAACAACTAAAATTTTTTGTTATATCGTTGAAAATGTGCTGTTGTATGTTTATTGGGTGTTTTGTTAAATCATATAATTATGATTGAAACAATGTGTAATTTCAAGATGTTCAAAATAAAGGTGTTTGAGCATCGATGTGTATCATTTGTGATTGATTTATCTGAACTCCGAATTACTTCCATTTGTTTGTTCCAACAACAAAGAGAGAAAGTTTTCAGCATTAAAACCTTCATTGGAGTCTTTCCAAACTAAAAACATATAAAAGCTTTTACGAAACTATCGTAGTTAAAAGAACTGCAATAGCTTTGTGGAAATTTTCATTTATTTTTATCACTAGTGTTAAGTTTATCGGCGATGTATAACTCCAGTTGGGAAGACTATAAGGCACAATAACTGTTGTTGGATGTTTCTAAAATTAACTTATTTGTACTGTTAACAAATTCATAAAAATTCGAAAACCAAAATTAACAGTTTTGAATAAACGCTCAATTCTAATTAATGCAAAGCCGCCAACATTCCAATAAAATTTCATCCAAAATTATCTTCTAATCTCTATCGATTTTTCGAAAATTTCAATCGCTATAATGGCCTTCGGAAATCTGTGAATACAATTATTTCCCAAATCAATATTTTGGCAAACCTTATTCCCCGATGCTTTCCGCACCCAAAACTTGCCAAAGGGATTAAACTTCATACCGCTGATGCAGAAAATGTGAGCGTGGTGCAGCGTTTCTAGAAAATTAAAAGAAAGAAAAATATTTTTTTTTTGTTTATTTTGTAGAAACCGTTATTTTATTCTTCAACGTTTAAAAAAACTTCTTTTACATTAAATAAAAGGATTTCGCTGCAAGGAAAGTAAACAAATCGGTTTTCAAATTTTAACTAAAAAGAGAAAAGGGGAAGAATATTCTTTTTGTAAATTACTTTGAATAAAGTGTAACGCTAGAGTTTTTCAATAACGTCTAATGAAAACAAGATTTTAACGTGGTAGTTCTACGTGGTTTAAAAAATACGTTAATTATCATCTGTATAAACGCCTTTTATTTTTACAATAATTAACAAAGCTGTTAGTACACCACAGCAATTTAGAGGTTAAATCGAAGATATTGTCCTTTTTGGATTCAATTGTTGAATAAGCATAATTACGTTGTATCTACACTAGTTTTCGTGAATTAACGCACGGATTTTCAAACATTCTTGATCCACAGCTCCCTTTATCTCTAACAAATTGTCCCACAAATATTCAAAAATATTCAAAATTTATGAAAACTTTATTTCATTATATGTTAAAAGAAGAATCCCAAAAGAGAATAAAATTCTATAAGCTTTTAAGCCTATAAAAATTTATAAATGGAAAATAGAGGTCGCAAAAAGTATTTCAAAATAAGTTTGCAAAGTGCCTCAATATGGAGTGTAACACTCCTTGTGGCAACGCAGAATCACAGCGGTGCTTCGTACTGTTCGTGACATTATATTCGAACGCAGTTGATAATACACCCTATAACAAAAAAAATCGACGCACCAAGAGGGAATTGTCGGATAAAAATTGGTGGATTTGAAGAACATACATAGAAAAAGAAACGATTAAAATTTCAGAACAATTGAATGATTTATTGCAGAGTTTGACCGTTACAAAGGGAGGAAGTCAATAAGGCGTTGGTCCACCTCTGGCCTGGATGCAAGCTGTCACCCGGCGTGGCATAGACTGATAAAGATCCCGGATGGTGTCCTGCGGAATTTCTTGCCAAATTGTCTCCAACTGTCGGGCTAAATCGTCAACATTCCTGGATGGTTGCAATCGCCTTCCCATAGCGTCCCAAATGTGCTCTATGGGAGAGAGATCAGGAAACCTAGCTTGCCAAGGAAGTGTTGGGCAAGCTTGAAGACAATTCATAGCAACACGTGCCGTGTGCGGCCGGGCATTGTCTTGTTGAAACGTAAGTCCAGGGTGTCGCAAAAGGAACGGTAACACAACCGGTCGTAGAATGTCGTCTACGTACCGCTGTGCTGTAAGTGTGCCAGAAATGACCACCAAAGGGGTCCGGCTATCAAAGGAGATGGCACCCCAGACCATAACGCCCTGTTGTGGGCATGTGTGGCGTGCGATAGTAAGGGCAGGATCCCCACGCTGCCCTGGACGTCTCCAGACACGTCTGCGGTTGTCGTCAGGACACAGTTGGAAACGGGACTCGTCACTAAAGACTATACGTCCCCAGTCAGCGCAGTTCCAAGTTGATCGAGCCCGGCACCACTGTAATCGGACTTGACGGTGTAAAGGCGTGAGAGGTAAGCGGCGTAACGGTCGGCGCGAGCGTAAATTCCGCTCTCTCAGTCGTCTGCAGAGGGTCATGTTGGACACATGTGTGCGGACCACACAGTGGATAGTTGATAACGACGAATCCGGTGCTGTGACAGCTGCTCTGACAATCGCTCTGTCTTCCCGTTCTGTTGTGGCCCTAGGTCGACCGCTGCCGTCCCGACGCTGACATCTGCCGTTGTTGACCCACTCTTGCCAGCACCGTCCAATCGCCGCATCGCTTCGACCCACATGTCCAGCGATTCTTCGATTCGTCCAACCAGCCTCTTTCAATCCGATAGCACAACCTCTTTCAAACTCTGACATATGCTCGTAATGAGCACGAATCTTTCGGCGAGGCATTGTTACAGTCGACGTAAGATATCCGCAGTCAAAATGCAACAGAAATTTTGACCACATATTGAGAATCGCTCCTTATATACACCTGCTGAATGCGCAGTTCCGATGCGCTGGAGTTCCCGCTATTCATTCATTGGACACCAAATTTTAATCATTTGCATGTTCGGTCAAAATGTCTTTGCATACGAAATTTCATTACAATCGGACAACTCCTTCTTGGTGCATCGATTTTTTTGTTATAGAGTGTACTAATAATGCAGTAGAAAATCACTTAACCGAAATGGTCTGCTGCGCATTATTATTTTTTTGTTTTTACATACTTTTTTCCTTATTTTCTTTCTTTTTTTTAACAGACACCCGTTTAATATTTTTGGCAAAAATGCTCATATTTATTTTCTATTGTACTATGATCTTAA
>QLNU02015360.1:268189183-268202063 GCA_006491805.2 Dysdera silvatica | reverse complement strand
AATGGAAGCATATTAAATTATAAAATAGTTCGGAAATATGGGACAAATATTTAGTAAATTAGAATTTCTGATTTCCTTGTATGCGCTTGTCGTCAAATTTTTGCAAAATACATATTATACTTACATTTGAATTATATGTCGTAACGGCAAATTTTCAACTCTTTTCGATCCGTGAATTTTTTAGAGATGCCAAGCAGCTCATTTGACTAGTAATAAGTGCGTAGGTTGGATACGTCATACTGGCATGGTTGCCCGAGGTTACTCTTTGAATGCTATCGTCGAAGAAGCTGGTTAGGGCATTACTTCCGATGAAGGATTGCTGCTGACGCGTCCGAAAGCTTGGCCGATTCGCTTTGCTTATTTTTTTATCAGTGTTTAACTTTTTATATGTAAATATTTTTTTCACTGGAACTTTGCATTTTATTCTAAGCACGCACCCTATTTTTACTATAACAAATCTTTAGGCGGAGATGTATTTGGGGCCCTCTTTATTAAGGTAGTAATGACAAACAGTGAGACGACTAAATACAATACTTGACAAGCCATAGATGACGTATCCTATATTTTAAACCACGCATTGTTAATTTTTATGTATATTTACCAAGAAAATCCTAAACACACTCCAAAATAGAGAATAAATATTTTTAGCATTTAAAACATTATAAGGATCAACTCAATCCATTAAAAATGATACAGCAATGAAATATTTAAGATTTTTTCTAAAGTTACATTTTTCACGACTGATATGCCAAATAAGTTTTGTTTTACTCCTATATGACTGACAATCAACTGATTGAAAGTCTTATAAAAAAATTTAAGATTCTTAATGCCACGCGCTGAGAGCAAAATATTGTTATAGTGTAGAATCGTTTTTACTATGGAATGAATTACAGTTATAGTATAAAAGAACTTAGTTATTATTTTCAACGCCATAGCGAGGATTTAATTTCGGGGGGGGGGTTAAAAAATTTTTACAAAATAACGTTGAATAAAGAGGTGTCACCTTTATTGTAAAGAAGAAATATAAATACATCATACAAAAATAAATAAGAAAATACTAATTTTGCCTTCAGACATCATTGTAAATTTTTACTTGTAGTTTTGCCATCAAAATTTTGTTTTTTTAATGTCCCCCTTTTAAAGAAAATGGCTTCTATATTTTTGTTTTCTTTAAAGTAATCTCAAATTCGTGGTTTACAAAACGAAATTTTGTCAGAATTTTGAGAATTATTTAAGGTTTGAGAGATTTTTTCCTCTTTTTACAAGTTTGACAAGTAAATACATATACGTATTTTTGCAGACCTATTACAAATTTTGTTTCGGGGGGAACCGGTCTCTAAGGTCCACCCTCTGGATACGAGTATGTTATTTTGCCTGTTCGGAAGGTTTGCGTTATTTTAATTTTTTGTTATGGTACTACTGGACATATACAGTAAAACCTTTGAAAATTTTACTCGTTATGGTAAACTCTTGTCTGTGGTTGTATTCTTTCGTAAAACCTGTAAATAGCAGGTACCTTGAGACTTGAATATCTGTCCGTTATTCGAAGGCGTTCGCCATTCGGGAGGGTTCGGGGATAACAATCATTGAAAATTGGAAAAGTGTCCGTTAAATAGGTGGTCACTATTCGATATTGTCCGTTAACGAGTTTTTACTCTATAACATAAAACCGTGACCTTAAGAGGGGGAAAGAAACCCGGGAACTTGGGGCACCACCGCCTTGGAAGAACACCGCGATTTTGAGGTCCGAAGGGATCTGGTGTTACGTTTGAGTGTTATTTTAATCTTCTTTATTTACAAATGTCCGAGAAATTTTCATTAAATCTGTATGTTTTAGATAATGAATTTCAAAGAAATCTCACGATTTATTGACTGAATGTCACGAGGATCACATTCTTTAGGGGCCACTTTTTAGCCAGGTACTTTTCATGCTCATCTGGTCATAATCACTGGTATATCCTTTCTCGAATGCTAAAAGATTTAGATGTCTGAAAATTGTCGATCGTACATGAATACTTACATATTTAAAAAACAAAGGCTGGTCGCTGGAAGTTGCTGTACAGATGTAATTTAGGAGTTCTGGATTTGAATTTTCCTACGCATCTGCGACTCTTGTTCTCCTTAGAATATTTCCACGGTAAAATATTTAGTCATGAAAAATGGTTAGAAAACTAAAATAACAGATTCCAGGAAAATCATTCGCGGCCTCATATAATTGACCTCAGGGCCCGGTGGTTGAACAACACTACCCTAAACGATTATGGGCTCAAAACACGTTTAATAGTTATTATTACGCTTTGGTGTTCAAACACTACTACATTAAAATTGTCAAATCTCCTTTTTTTTTAAGTAATTTAATGGTAATCCCGTACAGATTAATTTCAGCTAGACTTAAACCTTTACCGCAAATCACTGACGTACGCAAATTGCGATGATGGGGAGGCATAACCCCCATTAGGACGCAATTTTGTATAAACACATATGAATAAATGGAGTTTTAGCTCTGTAACCTCCCCTTATGAACCCCTAATCTTCAATTATAACCCCTAACCCTCCTCCAATGAATTTTCTGCATGCACTACTACCGGAAATACTAAAAACTGAGACCAAATGATTATTTTTCAATGATCGTATTTTAATTTAGTGTCGGTTCACAACCTTCTTTATCAGTGGCCGTGGTCAGTTCTATGATGACGTCATATGTATGTCCATCGTGCCGTTAACGAAAATTTGATCCCAATGGTGTCGTTGAACGTGTGCCGTTTTTCTGTCCGCCTTTTAGGCAACTGAGATCCGGCCTCCTCGGAAAATTGTAAATCCTAATGCACCGTAACTGCGCCGTAAAACGCAAGCAGTTGGATTCCAGCATCGTGAATATATTTCATTTGGATTATATTGAAGAACCAGTTTGTATAAAGTAAAATGAGGCGCTTCGAATATGCCGTAAATTGTTTATATATACAACGAACTCTCTCAATAACGCATTCCAATTAGCAACTATTTCCGTTCGACGACGACATTTCGTAGTCCCGGCAAATGCTTCATGAAATTACACATATTCCGATTAATGTTACTTATTTTTTTCAACCACGTTTTTTTCCCCATCCCTCGGAAGTCATTAACGGAAGAGATTGCTGTGTTTAAAAAAGTGCTTGGAAATTAAAATACACTTTTTGTTTTGATCTTCTGCTAATATATCTCTTCAGTATTTTATCACCCAGCGACATTGCACGTTTGCTTGAATGGTTAGAATTAGGGCTAAAAAAAAAAAGGGAGCAGGCGCATATCTGTCATTTTGTTGCCATTGTATCACGTGATCGTGGTTGCAAATTGCATTTATTGGCGACATTTTGAAAGTTGCGCCAATGTTTACAATAGTCGGATAATCGCGGATTGTGGATTATTTTTATGCCAAAATAGCGATCATTGCGCCAATGTGGAAAACCTTTATTGCTGAGGTAAATGAAACCGGAATTCTACAACAAAATGGCGGCTGATGCGTCGGCCTAGAATTCTAGGGGCTCTAGTTAGAATTATCTGCTTGAACTTTCTCTGTAAAGATATTCATATAAGATATTATTACCCTCCGCAGGGATAACACAATTGCCAAATATGGTCAACACAAGAAAGCCTCCGGGGCGAGATTTTTGTGAGTTTTCGTGGGGGAATTTATTATACAATAATTTTTGCCACCCACGTATTAATTACAGCTCAAACTAGAGCTTTTCACTTTTTCTTCAAAAAGAAAAAGAAAAAAGCTCTAGTTTGAGCTATAATATATACGTGGGTGGCAGAAATTATTGTATAAAAGATATTCATCTACACCACAATACATATAAATGAGCGGTTAAGACTCGTTTTAAGCTATTTTGCCTCAGAATTTATTCATTTGTGAGTTTTACGGCGCAAGGACAGCAAGGGTCATGCTGAGCCGGGACCTACAGTTTTCCGAGGAATACGAACCTCTTATAGCCAGTGAACCAACCCTCGGACTGTCGGAGGGTCGAACCTGTGATAACGGTGTGCTAGGCGAATGCGCTACCACTGCAGCCCTCCTCCCACTTCTTCCGATCTAATCTTGACCCATCCATTCGCAGTTTTAAATACTGAATTTCCATGATTATACGTTTCCTTTAGCTGTGAATGGCCCATATTACGACGGTAGTATATACACTAAAAAGGATTTTCTTGTAGAGATAGCATACTTCAGGAAAGAGGAGTATCCATATCTCCTTAAAGGTAACCGCAAGCTTCTCCAATATTCGCTTTTTTCTTTCCAACTATTGGTATCATTCGATAAAGTCCTTACCTTATATCTCGCTTCTTTCCAAAATAGTTCGAAGAGATAGAAAACAAGAAAAGTTGTGGATCGAACTCTCGACACCATGGCATTCCACTCTTAGTACTGACTCAGTGAGAAAAAATATTTATTAATTTCCTACCCACATGGCTTGGTATATATGGTTAGCTATCTGTTATAACAGTTTTCACTCTAGTGCCAATAACTTTTGGTATCTCGCGGAGATTCAAGTACGGTAATTTATCAAAAAATTCTGCAAATATATACTTTTTCCCTTTCTACTTTTATCTAGTTTAGAACTTCCCAAGACAGACAATCAATATCTGAAAATAACAGAGTACTTTTCTTGTTCGGGGAGAAATTTTCCCCAGGCAATGAAAAAAAAAAGTCTTCTTTAAAGTTCGTATTCTTAAAAGCTATTGAACGCGGGTTAAAGCCATAGCTTATTCCGAATTGAACTCAAAAATCAAATATTTCAGCTGTGTTACAAAAAATTCTATTCTAATATATATGTTGCAGGATTCCAGTTGAAGGTGAGCGAACTAAAAGATGGAGAACGAATTTTATACTTTACAGTTAATTACTTAAATTTCCGGTTTGCTTTCTTTGAAATTGACAAGACGGTCGAACCTCGTTAAGACGAACACGCTTAAGACGAATTACTTTTAATACGAACCGTTTTCTGAAGTCCCGTCAGATTGTATAGGAATATACGTGCTATTTTTTCTTTAACACGAACATGGTTAAGACGAAATACTGTTTACCACGAACTGATAATCAGTGGCCTTTGTAAAATTTCCTCTGTTTAATACGAACAAAACACGTTTTATAAGATAAGAGCTTCACATTGATAATTTTAAGAGACTGTTGTTGCCAGACTGAACATGCGTGAGTAGCGACTTTTATATGTAATTGTATAACAAAGATTTTCTATTGGATTTTACGTGCGATAAGAACAGAAAAATATTTTCTGTTATCACAAATGTGTTAGAAATGGCATAGAAAAAGAAGACATCAAACGAAAGAAAGGGTTGAATTCGACATAACCGATGCATGAGCTTGTGATGCTATTCACGATTCCGTTACAAGTGATGAATATGACTCAATGGACGACAACACCATGACGCCAGGTGTTTCAACGGACGCCGAAATAGTTGAGTCCGTTAACGGCACGATAAAGTACTTGTCGGAAAGTAATTACTATTTTTAGGATATTGACAAAAACATTGACAACTCAGCCACTTCAAACCATAATCCTGTTAGTATAGTGGAGGCTTTCACTGCGTTACAAACTATGCGTCATTTTGTGATGCAACAGCCAGATTCTGGGGCTTCTCTAGAAACTATGAACAAATTTCATGTTTTTTGGCGACATTGTGCCGATAGAAAGTGAAAACAATCTGTAATTACTGTATTTCTTATATGCACTACTTCAATTCAAAATTTTTTTTGGCACAGTACGTAATCTGGAACAAATGAATATTTACTAAACCATAATATGTACATATAGGGAAACAAGGATTTTTCAAATCCATCAACAACACACGATATCCACGTTAAAGGTACTATGATTTGTGTTATAAAATGTGTACTTTACAATAAAATAGCCCTGCGGTGGCGCAGTGTGGTAACGCGTTCGCCTAGTGCGCCGTTAATCCGGGTTCGACTCCCAACAGTGCCAAGAACACTTACTCAGAGATCTCATAAAGATCGCACTGCTCACTGTAGTCCGGGGTTTGGTTCCCTAGGCCATAAGAGGTTCGGATTCCTCGGAAAACAGTAGGTCCCGGCGCAGCATGACCATTGTAGTCTTTGAGCCGTAAAACCAAAAAGAAAGGCAATAAAATAATAATACTAATAAAATAAAATACAATAATAAATAATTTAAGATATACATAATTGTAAAATGTGTATGTGGTAACCAGAGACGGGATAAATAACTTAGTAATACGATCCCCCATTTATTACGGATAATACGAATTACTTTTAATACGAACAGATTTTCTGTTCCCCTTGGTGTTCGTCTTAACGAGGTTCAACGGTATTTTAAAGGTTTAAAAAAATGTTTCAGTTGAAAAATTGGATATTGCAATATAATAAATCTACTCTAGTAACAAATTTACCAAATGATTCTTATACATGGTCTTCAAACTTTTTCTATATATATATATATATATTTGGTTAAAAAATTATTTTCTTATATCGAAAAACGCTAGAACTATTCAGTTGTTTTTCTAAGAAACGATATTTTACTCCAAATTAAAAGTTAAACTTTAAGTTTAAACTGTAATAAATAAGTCGGAACTCAATTGCAATAGAAAACTAAAAAGTTATCACTTATTAATTATTAAATGCTTAAAGATGAAAATCCGGAAGTTTTGTAAGTGATGTTCCATATTACTCAAATATTATAAAAGTGATATTCTATAATTATATAGAGGTCAGTCTCCGAAGTTGTCCATAGCTGTTCACTGCTGGAAAAATGACCATAAATTTAATTTCCTAGAACCTACCATCATTTCCCAGCCGAAATCGCTTTTTAGAAGCTTTCCACATAAAAGCTTTGAAATTTAACATTGTGAATGACCAAAATAGTATGCCGTTTTTCAGCCTGGCCTGGTCCACCCTACTACTCTCACTATGGCCACCCTTCACGCATCGACGTCAGCAGACGCCCCGGCTAAATAACAGCGCTTCCAAGAAGTGGCAACACGGCTTTGTTTATAACTTCTTGAAGAAGACCAGCGAAGCCTGGTGGAAATGGGCATTGTGTAATTAAATTTTCGTTTTATACGCAAATATAACGATGTTTAAAAAGTTCTATTAATTAGTAACAACCAGAGCCATATATGGGGAAAGTTCTGTCATGTATTGTTGTCGAGCTCAGGCTGCTTGATTGGTTAACTGATGGGCAAGTGACTGACAGACAGCCATTATGGCTCAATCATCGCGCGCTCTCAGTACTGTGTTAGCATACTCTTGGCTGGTACAGATAACGAGTGTTTTAATATCCAATGTAATCGGAGGCTATTCATTGTGAAAAATGGTTATTTGTTGCACTGTAAATTGTAAGAATCGAAGTGGTCAAGGAGTAAAATTATTTATACATTCCAAATGGAAAAAATGATCAAGAACGGCGCAAAATTTGGTTAGCCAAAATAAAACAAAAAGATTTTAACTTCGTGAAAAGTACCTGTTTGTGTGAAGTAAATGCTTTTTTTTCTCTGGTAGTAAAAAATGTGCCATACGCTTTATAATTTTTTGTTCACATCTGAGAGTATTACGATATGCGATAATATCGGGAATAAGTTTGACCCGTAATTTAACCATTTAAAATAAAAGTATCGGTGACTATAATTAATTTTTTAAATAACTTTTTGGTTTCACATTTATGTTTTTAAAATAATGGCAGCTTTAAATTGCGTGGATTATCCGTATTTTATCAATAATAAAAAAAAATGTTTATCTACGCATTTACAATTTTAAGTACAAATTTAAAAGCTTTTATATCAGTTATTAATTTTTAAATATTAATGTTTTTTCATAAAATAACTGCAAACTTGAAATTGCATGCATCGTCAATTTATTTTATCTGTAATAAAAAAAAATATTTATCCATGCATTTAATAATTTAAGTACAAATTTAAAATATTTTATATGTTATTAAGTTTTAAATATTAATGTTGTTCAGGCACATTAATATATATTTAAAATAACTGCAACTTGAAATTGTCTGGATCATTAATGTTTTATGCTTGGTGAAAAAAGTTATCCATGCATTTAATAATTTAAGTACAAACGAAATACTTTTTTCTTAGGTATTAATTTGTAAATATTGTTCGTTCAGGCACACTTTGAACTTGATCAATTTGAAAACAAAATTCCTGGAAAATTAAAGCCACATGCCATTCCTACTATTTTTCTCATTTGTCACAATTTATCGCATTATTTCTGTTTTATTACATGGTGATTTTTATATCCTTGTTTTTAATAACTAATGAAAATTATATTTGACAACGAAATAAAAAGCGAACCACGTATTTTCAATCATAAAACTAGTGGTTTCCTAAACTTTTTACAACATTGGAAGGTATCTCATGGAATTTGTATTACTTTATATGAAAATAAATGATTCGGTATAGAGCATTGTGCTTTACTTTTTGAACTTTTTAGGAACATATCTTGGTCGTAAAGCAAGATATGGGTCTATAATATACTCTATATTGTTGTTCAAATTTTGTTATGCTTTTCTGTATGACGTTGAATAATAGTAAATAATATAATAATGAGTAATTAAATAAAATAAAGTAACTAATAAGTAATTAAATAAAATAAAGTAAATAATAAGTAATTAAATAAAATAAAGTAAATAATAAGTAATTAAAGAAAATAAAGTAAATAATAAGTAATTAAATAAAGTAGATACGTTTTAAAAAAGTAAAAATATAATAAATATAATAAGTAAATTTAAAGTGAAGTAAACTATAAATAAGTTAGTAGTACAATAGTTAAAAATATTTATAAAGCAATAATAAATAGTTAAACAATTTAAAACAAAAGTTACAATAATACTTTCTTTTAACTACCAGCCTTTGAGGAAATTGACAGTTATCCACCTGAAGGTAAGTGCTTTTTAAGAAACCTCAAAATTATCACTTCTAAACGCAATTTGAAAAATACTGAGAGATTATTTACATGTTTATAAATGCCCTTGTGGAGAAAAAAAAATTCGCAACCCTATATAAAAGCCTTTACGCGCTAATTTAAAGTCCTTTTATGTCTTATTTTAAAGGTAAAATACAAAATTTGCTCGAAAATGTAATAGTAATTTTTTATTCCGTTTTGAGACTAAAAAATACGCCGATTATAGCAAATGCAATGGTGTAACGTTGTTCTGAACGAGGAGTGGGATTGAGCGAAAATGGCGCCATGCACTTCCTGTGACCGAACTCTCTATATATGGCTCTGAATGTATCTGCTGGATGCTGCTGCTGATCCCCGCTTTCTGCGCATGTGGGTGGACTCTGCAAAAATTCCTATTAGTATTTCCTGTTTTAGATATTTTTTAGAAGAAGTATTTTAGAGAAAGTATTTTAATGGAGGTATTTTAGAGGAAGTATTTTAGAAGATGTGTTTTAGAGGAAGTATTTTAGAGGAAATGTTTTAGGGAAAGTATTTTAGAAGAGGTATTTTAGAGAAATATAATATACTATTTTGGAAAAAGGAAAATGGATGGAGATATTTATAGACTGTTAATTATGATAGTAATAGATTCTTCTAGAGAAATGTAAGTAGATTTTAATATTTTAAAGGAGGTATTTTTAGAAGAGTATATACCGTTTTATAGGCAGGTATAGACTATTTCCGCTTAACTACTAACAAATTAAGTCGTAAACGCGTGAGAAGCTTCTTCTAGCTAGATGCTAGAATATTCAGCTGTTTATAGCGTGTTTCGGCATTACTAGTACCTCCAAGCGGCAACGTACTCTGCATTTATCCATACACATGCGCAGAAGGCTGGGATCAGTGCAGCAGCATCTAGCAGATACCATCTGTCCCTAGCATCTAGTCTTAAAACTGGTTATCAATCAATGGTTCTCCAATCTTCACAAGTTGTAAGCACGTGTATAAGCGGTCTCTACGATAACTGTTAATAAATCATGTTAATTGTTTAAATCTCGCGCTTAATTTTGTGAAATTATAGGTGATAGTACTTGCATATATATATACAGTCGAGTTCCTCGAATATGAATTGCCATCGTTCCTCTGAAAAACTTCGTTATAAGGAAAATTCGTTAAATAGAAATTAACATAAATTGTAAAACTTAATTTCGATAAAATGAAAAAGGTTGAATTTGGACAGTAAACATTCATTTTAGTAGACGCTTTTTTTTCCAACAAGTTTAAATATTTTTCATATACAAATACGTAAATATTAATAACAAAAAGAAAAGACCAGGCTTACCTTGCATATGTATGATCCTCATACAACATATTTGAAACAGAGAAATAATCACTAATTTTGCTTTGTACAAGTATCTTATAAAAAACGTTTTGTTCATAGAAATTCTCACACTTTTGTAAATATCGGAACACGTCATCTATAACATTTTCTTCAACAATGCAACACGTATGTGCGAGAAGCAAATTTCGTGGCTTAGCCACACCTGCAGAGTGATACATCCCCGCCGATTCGAAGTTCCCAGTTTAGAACAATAGAATTATTTATCACAACTGACCCTATGTCCACTATACAGAAGGGTACCTCACCTCCGTCCGTCCTTGCTTAAAATCCTCAACTATCCCTTCTACCTAACCATCCCGCTGAAAAATTGTAAAGCAATTAAAAACACTCAAATTTTTATAAAAACTTCGTTATATAGAAAATGATTTTCTTTATGGAATCAATTCACATATTAATGTCGTCTAAGTTCCAAGATAGTCGAAAATTCCTGTTAAATAGAAAACTTGTTAAATAGAAAACTTTGTTAAATGGAAGTTCGTTATATGGAGACTCTACTGTATGTATATATATTGAAGAAATTGATATCTCAGAAGCAAATGAAAACATTGTTAAGACAATAGTTGAAACTGCTGGGGAAATTGGTGGTGTAACCTGTAAAAAGCACAATAGCAAATTATCTGAGAAGACGAAACAGCTCATGAAAAGGCGAAGAGATATGAAGGTGGACAATCGAAATACCAGTTCCAGGATTGAGTACATAGAACTTTGTAAAACTCTGCGCAAAAGCATGAAAGAAGACATAAGAAAATTCAACTGTGAGCTAGTAAGGAAAGCCATTGAAAATAACAAGAGCCTTAGGGTTGTTAAAGGAAGTTTATCTGTTGGGAAGAAACACATCATTGCATTAAAAGGAGAGGATGGCACCGTAACAAGAAATAGGGAAGAAATACTTAGAAGAGTTGAAGAATTCTACAAAAAACTATATGAAAGTAACAGTGGATTAAACGAAGACATTGAAATAGTCGAAGGAACAGCTCCTAAAATCTTAAAAGAAGAAGTTTCATTTGCAATAAAAAATATGAAGAAAGGAAGAGCCCCTGGTGATGATGGTATTACATTAGATATCCTAAAAGAAGCTGGAGAATATGTAGAAGACATACTTGCAAAATTCTTTACCAAATGTCTTAACAGCGGTAACATACCAAACCAATGGGATTCTGCAACAGTAATTCTTTTGCATAAAAAAGGTGATAAAGAGGATTTGAAAAATTACCGACCAATTAGCTTGTTACCTGCTATTTATAAAATCTTCACAAAAGTGCTAACACATCGCCTGCAGAAAAAATTAGATGCAGCTCAACCAAGAGAACAAGCTGGATTTCGAAGTGGATTCAGTACAGTGGACCATATTCAAGTATTAAGAGAATTAATTGAAAGAACACATGAATATGAACTTCCATTGTGTGTTGCATTTATTGACTATGAGAAGGCCTTTGACTCTATTAAAACATCAGCAGTCATCAACTCTTTAAGATCAACAGACATTGAGGATGTGTACATTGACATATTGAAACGTGTGTATAAAAATGCAAGTGCAAAATTTCGGTTACATAAAGATACCAAAACTATCAAACTTGGCAAAGGTGTGAGGCAGGGAGATACCATTTCTCCAAAACTTTTTACTTCAGCTTTACAGATGATTTTTCAGCAGATAAATTGGAATAACAAGGGAATAAAAATAAATGGTGAATACTTAAATCATTTGCGGTTTGCTGATGACATCGTTATTTTTTCAACGAACCCATTAGAACTCCAAGGAATGGTACTGGAGCTCTCAACTGGAATTCAGGATAAAACTGTTTCTTCCGAATGCACTCCAGCCAAGTTTAGCACGTCTATTGAGTTCTTTCATAATGTTGCCTTCCATTAAAATCAATTGGATAAAAGTAAATATATGAATCAGTAGTTTCTAGTTCAACATTGTCAACTTGTATTTTTGTTTTCTTGGGAAACTGCCAACTGCCAGCTTTCAAAGCCCATCCCTAGTCCAACTTTACTCTAGTTGAGGTATTCAAGGCACTCTCTGGACAGTACAGTCTCTGGACTGTAATCCCATGGAAAACGTTTGGAGGCTCCTTGTTCGGCAAGTTTATTCAGATAAATTATGACACCACTGAGAAATTACAATTGACGATTCTTGCCGCATAGAAGAATTTGAAGCTTAATACCCCCAAAAACCTTGCAACAAGCATGCAAAATAGAATTTTTGACCTTATTCAGAAAAGTGGAGGTCCACTTAAGTATTAATTTAATTTTCCCATTAACCATTTTCTGTCTGAATCTTTTATTCTGAAATGGACCTATATTTATGCGTAAGATCGCATGATTTTTTTTCATTTCATTTTCCAATTTCACTTATAAAATATTTTTTCCTTCATTTCTTTCTTCGTTTCTTCTTGTCTTTTTTAAAGACATGCAATATAAATTTTTATAAGCAACGTACCCAAAACTTAATTATTAACGAAAAACAAGGTGTACCTATAATTATGTGGAGCAGTGTATTACGTTTAATAATAAAATAAAAGGTCTAAGGAAAAACAAAACATAAACATTAC
>QLNU02015360.1:268170381-268186407 GCA_006491805.2 Dysdera silvatica | reverse complement strand
GATTACGACACCACTCTAGACGACTCTGTCGATGGTGTGGGGTTAAAGGCAGACGTCTTAAAGGTGTGTGTGTTGTTACGCAAAAGGGTCGTTGTGAGTGTAACCCCACCTCATCCAAGCCTAGTGAGATGGTAGAAGGTGCTACGGGTGGTATGGAAGAAATTGTAGCACGCTGGATGGCGGACAATGATGCTGTTGTGTCAGCTCGAACCTCTCGCACAACCAACCAATCTTCCCTTGCATTAGTGCGCCTTGGCCATCCAGAGCCATCATTTCGCCGAAGAGTTCCTCGCAGAAACCATTGCTGCCAACACCTTTGCACAGCAGTGTCCGTACGGTGCAGGTGGCAGCCTATTGCTCAGTAGGACCAGCCAGCTTCAAGCATCCCGACTATGCGACCACGTTCGAAGTCATCCAATTGGTTATAATGTCTTCAATAACGTCGTAATGGCATTACCGGTTACGTCTACAGGAAACTGCCACTCCGACAACGAGAAAAAATAAACCATCTGCAATTTTTACATAAAATATATAAAAGCACAAAGGTATGGACATATCCGCCTATCCGGAAAGAAAGGCAGGACAGTATCGTCAGTGCATAAGGCTGGAGACGTTAGACGTATGAAGACGGACAATAACTTTTCCATTATTTATTTAAGCTTTCTTTTATAGCTCTTGCGTTATTTATCTGATTGCCTTACTAGCAATTCGTTTATTAGAATCCTCGTCTACGATAGGTTCGTAGCACTAAATTCTGGCTACGTAGATACTTAAAGCACGAGTCATAAAATAGAGAACACTTACAATAGTTTTTTCATTTGATATTTTATTACTTGTAAACATCCCAAGAAAGCATAATGTATATGCCTCGATATCCGACGCAATCATAGTGTAATTTTAATATAAATGAAGAGTAAAGGAACGTAAAAGCTTTACAAATTAATAAGTATATGCAAAACCGGGGGGGGGGGGTAAACACGTTTATTTGAGCGATATAATTAACTGTTTCTTATGAGATCAAAATTTGTTGTTATCAAACACTCGTTTTACATTAACCACCTCCAATTTTTAAAAATCATGTGCACAGGTCAAAGTATAGCTATTTTAGTTTTGAAAAAGTCACTTTCAGAAAAGATCCCGACCTTTCCTTTAAAAGTCAGCATTCGTTTTACCTTAACTGACTAAATCAGAGTTCTTAGAACACCTGCACCGATGTTCGCCACAATGCTCCACTTTCCTTCTTCACGGCTTATCTTCTCTCTATACATCGAAGCTTTTGCATTCAGTGGTAGCTCCTGTCTGCGCTACATTTGTTCTTTGTGGTCACAAAGTGTTTTATTTAATCCCTTGTAACCACAACCCTACACCCGACCAGGCCTGAAACCAGGATGAAGGGGCAACGGTGGCGCCCTCTCAGTACTGGAGGAATAAACTATCCCGGAAATTATTTAGCGTTTTAAATTTATTGACGCTGTGGATATTTATTCATTTAACGCGTTTAAACTGTGTGTTTGACCAGTACCGGACTAAGGTTTTCGGGAGCCCCTGGGCTACTAAAAATGTTGGGGCCCCTATTTACATTTTAAAAAAATGTACGGTAACACCCCGCATCTAGTGTTGACTTTTAAAATTAGTCTTAGTCTAATTTCTGTGCAGGCATGAAGAAAAGCATTGAATTATTAATTTTTAATATTTATTATTTAAGAACCACAAACTTGTATTACATTAAGAACCACACACACACACACACACACACACACACACAAATGGTTGACTACTTGAAGCATATCAATGAAACATACACATGGGCAACATTTTAACTTGCTTTTATGACTATTTTAATGTTTTTAAGTAAAAGTTAGTAAGGCATGATACTTGCGTAATACGTCTCGCTGAAATCTACACCCTGTATAGCCTATACAACAGATATATTTAAGTATATAGGATAGTACATCAAACATTAGAAATGAATACTTAAAAAAAGTTCACACCTAGTTCTCAAGAGTTTAAGTTTTACAGTTTTTAAAATTTCTGTTTCCTTACTTTAAGTTTCGCAAAAGATTGCACGACATCGTCGAACGATAATCCCTCAGTAATATCATGCTTTAGTGTCATGATGGCAAGACCATTAAGTCTTTATTGCAACATCGCCGATCACAATTTATTTTTTTATTAAAGCCATTTAAAAAAAAAGTGCTCTGCTTGAGAGTTGGCTATTGGTATTACCAAATGTAGTTTCAGGGCGGTAAATACGTTTTGGAAAACATAAATCATTACCATACACCTATTTTGCAATGTCTTGGCAAGTAATGTCTTTTTTCTGCTTGTGTTTTGTGCAGAGAGTACATTCACATTTTTGATAAACTCACAGAACTATTAAATTTCACTACGTAAAGATTATTTATCCAAATCCTCATTACAAAAATCTAAACAGTTATTTAGAGAGATTTCGTCGACAGCATTAAATTGAGTATGATAATTAACTAAGAATTGAAACAGAAACTGAAAGTTTTTATAATAAAACGAAATAAAGATTCATCAGCGAGTTCCGTAAAGACAGAATTTTTTTGTCATTAGAGTAGTTTTTTAACAAAATAAATAATAAAAAATTTCGGGAGCAACCTGCTCAAATAAGGCAGGCTGAAAAACGGAACGTTGATAAATAGTAAAACGAACATGGGATATAAAAAAAAAAAAATGTTGTTGATTTTTAAGTGGCGAGGGAATAAGGTTATGGAGGAAATGAAAAATGGAGGGAGAATTGTTGGTGGATGTGAGAAGAATTATAACCAAGAGCACGTTCGTTTGTACAAGTCTTGTAAGGCTCTGGAAGTGTTTTCGATTTGTTCATAGCACGATGTTCAAGTTTATAACTTTCGAATGATTCCAAAAAGAACCTGCTACTGCGCTGGTTTGTGAAGCTCTTATGTAAGATCTCTGGGGAATTTCAATCAGCTTCTTTACTTGATAAAAGGAGCAGGTAATTCACGAAATGTTGTTATTATTTATTTTAACAAAAAACTCGTGTCTTTAAGTTTTTATAAGCTAACGAACGTTTATTAAGTTCGCTATGTAACTAATCAATGATCACATTAAATATTTCTGCTTCAAATATTTTTTCATCCTTAAAGAAGAGATTCATTGGTGTGAACCATCGGGATATATGTATGTTTTTTTTTATTTATTTCTTTGATCGTAATTCAACAAAACTTCCAAGAGATTTTTCATTTAATGTTTTAGCTTTCGTTTCATATTTTCCCAAATTATTTCTTCCATTGACAAGGAAATGGGATAGTGACTGAAGAATGTTACATCTATATAATAAACCTACTGAGGTATTTTGTAATTTAATACTAACTTTGTCAAATATTTCTAAGGTATCATGTCAAAGAGCACACATGAAAACAGATTCAAACTTTTGGAAAACTTTTTTTTTAACCACAGGCCCCTTTGCCCAAGTGGTGGGAACTTGGTATGACAATTAGGGTGGGGGCACTCTGAACTTTCTGGGGCCCTGGGATGTAGCCCCTTTATCCCCCTTAATCCGGCTATGTGTATAACACATAAGGACCTTACGTACAGGCCAGCAATTTGAACACATTTGATAACGCATTACTTCTACGTTTACAAGTGTAACACTTATAGTGCATTTTTAATGATATTATTTATAGGTCAGAACGGGGGAAGAGGGCAAATGTCCCGGCCCTACGATTTTTAGGGGCCTACTTTCAGTTGGTAAAACGGGGTTTAGTATATAAAACCAATATTGTAATATGAAAGTAATTCAGGAGATTACGTTGTTTTCTTTTGTTGTCACTTGTATAGATCTGTGTGCTGATTCATACAGCACATGCATTTAGCACTAATTATAAAAATACTTAATGCAGTTTGAAATACAGCCTACATTTTCTATTTGGCCTATAACCACTGCAGCACAGATGACAACATGAAGTTCATTTGATTATTTTTGTGTTGCCTTCTTAACTAAGCATTTGTATTTGTTACTACTGTTTTGAACAGCGGTGTTTAAAATAAAAGGATTCTTTTCTTCTTAATCCTTTCACCGTAAAAATTTGATTGAAGCTATACAAATGTTTGATATTTAAATCGAATATAATCCATTATAATAAAATTGAACAGTTAGTTAGACATTTGATTTATTTAGTTTTAAAGAAATTGTAAACGAACGAATTAAAAATCAATACCTTTAAATGTATTTTCAACTCCATTATCATCCCATAATAGTGATTAAAAAAACTAGACTCGGGGGTGGTGGTGGGGGGGGGATGTTCTCCAAGGAAAATTAAGAATTTAAAAGTTGTCCATTTTTTAAAATTCATTTAGTAATATCATAAGTGTTACCAAAATAAAAAAAAAAGAAAACACTTCAATTTTTATGGCAATCGCCATTAAGTACATTTGTTACATTATGTATTAAAATGACTGCCCGCGTCTTTATTTTTTAGAGTTGTTAGTACTGATTAAAAAAAAAAGAAGACACAATTTTTCCACATTCCCCTTTTCATTTCTGGTTTTGTATAAAAATGGAAATACTTCACTTTTTTCATGTTGCGACAAATTTCTTTTTAACTTCGTTTTTATTTTGCGAAAGTGTGGAGTTTTTTTTTAATTCTTGGTTAGGTTTTGGATTTTCATTTCAGTTGATTCATCTTCTTCGTTCATGCATGAATTGATCGTTAGCTGAGGAGTGTCTTGTCGTTTCCAACGATTGCGCTTGTTACTTGCATGTTTGCTTTATTTATTTATTTATTTTTGTAGTTGCCAAGGAGAAAATTTTGGTTTTGTAATTCTTTGCCTATCTGTTGCTTTGGAGTTGTGTGCTTTGCTTATTGCGGGCTGATTTAATTCGCAATGAGTTGTCAATACTTTACTTCATTTTCCTTTTTATAAAAAAATTTACATAAATACTGATGAAAATGAACTAAATTTAATTAAAATGGCATGGCTTGCAATTTCACCTTCCTAACTGTGTTTGCATATCGTTGGTACCATGCTAAATTAACAAATGTGTAAAATGTAAGTTCCGAGAGAACTACGTTTAAACATTTATCGCCATTGAGCTTTAACATATGCAGAGGCAACGTAAACCCAAGAGGGGGCGCGATGGGGCGATCGTTCCCATTTGATCCGGAATTTTATAATGGAAAATGAAGTGAAGGTATTTGCCATTCTGTGATATAAGAACAAGCCTCCGTTATTGAATTTATTTCTTGAAATACCTGCTTCTGAACGTGTTTTCACTTTCTGAATGCGTATCACTTCATATCACAGAATCCGACTGCATTTGTTAGGGGGAAAATAAAAAAAAAAAAAGAAAAAAAAAAGAAATGCTTTTCCAGGTCTGCAATCGTACTTGTTACACTGTGCTGAAAGCAAACGACTGTTTTTTGGACGCTGTGAATGTCTGCTCTTGAATGTTTTTCCTTTCTCTTCAATTCACACCACCGGACTGCACTTATTAGGCAAAAGCAGGCCTATAGCTAAGCCGGGGACAGCAGGGGTGTGGCGTCAGTTGTCCCATACTTGTGCCCCAGTTGCCCCATTGAGCTATTTACGTATACATAGAGCAATTCCCGGATGCCCTGTGTCCCATATGTATTTTGCATTGCCTCGGTGGCCCCTTCATCCTGGCTACAGGACTGGGCAGAAGATTAAAATGTGAAGGAGAAAAAATGCGTTCTAGCGATGAGGGATCGTATTGCTATCCTGTGATGTGAGAACTGGTTTGTTTTATCGAGTCTGCGTCTTAAAATGCCTATTCTTGAACGTTTCTTCCTTTTCTATACATGTGCTGCTTCATTTCGCAGAAGCAGTCGGCATTTATTAAACAGAAAATTAAAATTTAAAAAAAGGAAAAAAGAAAAAATGCGTTCTCATGTCCAAAATCGTACTTGCCATTCTGTGTTAAAAGCAAAAGACCGTTTTACCGAAACTGTTTCTTAAAATATCAAAGGCATAATCAAACGGGGTGATGGGCCGATCGATCCCTCTTGATCTAGGAATATATTATGGAAAACGAAGTGAAAATTATCAGACACGTTGCTGAAAATAGGAACCGGAAACAATTCGCCAATTTTATTTCTATGCGTAAATCTCCTAGCTGCATGAGATGCAAGTACCCTCCGTCGCATAAATCTGGTAATAAATTAAATGCATATAGCGTATGTCCTTTAGTGTAATCATCTCTATCGATGTGTATTTCCAGGTCTTGATTCAATTTCTCGGGCGCCCGCAAATAGATTGTGGTAAGGGCGAATAGTCGAATTTCGTGCAAAGTCGGGTTCTAATGGCCGGTAAAGGAGCGGGTTCCCATCTATATACACCGTTAGCGTGATAGTGCTTGAATTCTAACGAGTTAGAAGTATAAGTTCCATTGAAGGTGTCATTGCTCACAATGGTTAATATAATCTTTTTAGGCATTTGACCGATGAATACATTATCTTGAACGAAAGACATACTTCCTTGAGGGGCCGAGTAGACTTTTCATAACACTCGATTGATGGGATACTTCGCCGATGATTTTTCTAAAGCTTTTGCATGACCTGGGGAAACCCCTGGACTCACTTTAATTTTTCTCACAAACAAGGACCCATGTTCTATGGCGATCTTGTACTTTTATCTTCCGTATCAAATACGAGGCAGAAGGCAGGCTTGCTTCGGTTGAGCTTGATTTTCACATCCACCAAATTCAGTAGTACTTTGTTTTGATGAAACATATCAGAATGCAGGTTCCCGATCAAATCTAGTGTATGGCTATTTTTAATGAGTTCATAGCGTTTTAATAGCCCCCTATTTTTCACACCAGGCTTTAGAGGATTTGTTTCGTGAAGATACCCGGCTGTATCTTTTTAGAAACATTCAGTTGTAAGCGTTGTCTTCTTCGCATCTTCTCCATAATTGAATAAGGTTTCGATATAGGCTCGATACGAGTAAGTGTTAGACGAGGATGAAATGACGCGTCCGTTTAGACTGTTACCGATTTGAGAAACAGGGAGTGGAGAAATAAATTAATGGGTGTCACAGGATTTTTCTCATCCAGATCTGTTCCATCTTGTTTTAAAATCTTTACTTTTACGTAGAGTTGAGTTGTAGAGAGATCCAAGTATTCTTCCCCGCTTCCAGAAACGTTAAATTACAAGGGTCCGTTATCTCGAATATTAGATAGTGTATAGAATTCTACCCACTTTCCGCCTTCTATGCTCACTTGAGTAGGTGGTAGAGCAAATAAATCCAGTTCCGATTTCAGGCAGGTGGGGGAATCTTGTCGAATGAAGGCTATCACGGGACAAAAATATCACATGCACGCACTCTCCGAGTTTTCGATCGAATGATTCGTTTTAGAGGTTTACGCTTCCTTTTATTTCCACGACCAATCATATTCTTCATTTTAGTCGCTGTTTATCCACTAGCATGTTTCCACCTTCTTTCATATGTTTAGTAATCGCTGCTTTCGAATCTTGACCTTGTATGACGTCATTCATAAAATCGGCCCCACTCCGAAGTGCTTGTCTTCCTATTCCTGCGGCACCTTTCTTTAACAGAGGGACAGCCCCTCTAATTAATGAGCGGAAGATACCTCCAAGTCCATTACCTTCCTGTAGCGGGCTGCCCTGATAATAGACAAGTCAAGATCCGGCTTGGTTAACGTAATATTCTTCTAATGTCTTTGTACAACAATAATATGGCCGATATATCTTTCACAGCTGTTTTAAACGAAGGTGTAGTTTCACTATCGCGGGCCCTCTTAAGAATGAGACCTTTTTCCCGGTATGCGTTCTTATAACGAATTCTATAGTCTGAAAATTTGTCCGCACGAGAGGTATGTAGTGGGGTCTATCATAAGAGGTGCAGACCATTTCTTCGTGACGCCTCTCGACTTTCACGATACGTAGCAAGGGAGCCAAAATATCTCCAACGATCTCATCTTCCGAAATATTTGTGTACACGTACAGGAGATGATGATTCAGCAGAGGATCTGATATGTAGGGGCTCTTCACCACCCTCTCCGAATGAGTTCCCGTAATATTTCCTTGTGCGATTTCGAGGACGGGTTTGGGCGGGGCTAAAACTTCTCTCGTTGCAAACCCCAAGATTTCAGCAAGTCCTTTCCGCAGTATAAGTTTCGAGTAGGCATAAAACTTTATTCGGACTCTCCTGTTATTCCGGTTGTAGTTAAAATGAATGAAGCTACCCATTTGTTCCATCAAGGCTTTCACAACGTCCTCGGTTATTTCATAAAAGCCACACGGGATATGGCATTTTATAAAATCACCATCGCCTCGGTCACATTCGAATTTATTGGAGTCGTCTGTAATATTGTACCAGGAGTGGGGTTAGATAAACTCGCTAAGTCCAACTTCCCATTTCCCAGTAAGTCCAATGGGTTTAGCTAACTTTACGAAAAGGTGATCGAGTTTGTTATCTCCATGGTAATCGAGACTGCTATCGCTCGGTAACGTGAGGTAGAAACTGATCTTGCTGACTGAGGGAAATTCTCAAAGTTGTTATATTTTATATACATCCGCAGCAGGTAACCACGCGTGTCGAACTATGAAGGATATCCTCGAAATGATACAAGATGCTCGATCATCACCCCTCTTTCGTTGTTTTAATACTTTGTCTATAGGGTATAACTCACTCTTTTTAACCTTTAGCAATTCCAATTCATAAAATGTTCCCTCGATCTCTGCTTCCTGCAAATCTTTGACTTTATATACTACAGGGATTTTGGGTATGCGCTCGCTCACTATAAATATTTCTCGAGACCAATTCGATTCATATCTTTTTTCGAAGGTTTGTTTCCGCTTTGATTTTCGTACGGTATCACCAACACTAAATTAGGCTGCACCATAATTCTCCCTGGAAACGAGGAATATCAGATAGATGAAGCCTTCGAGAAAGTGAAGGAGAGTTTCAAGGAATTTCAGACACAAGGTAGTGGATGGGTGTTGGACCAGATTTTGTTTCTAGAAGTCAAGATCGCACAATACCATCCACTGGCCGGCACTTCATATATCCATCTCCCAAAGAAGCTGGAAAGCAAAAAGGCCGTCCTCATTATTAAGAACGAGGACAACAAATGCTTCTTGTGAAGTGTACTGGCGGCCCTTCATCCGATTGACCGAAAGGAGCATGCTGGGAGAGTCTCTCACTACACACCTTACGAAGCAGAGCTCGATGGGAAACTTGGGCTATCCCGTAAAGATCCAGGACATCCGAAAGATAGAGAAGAGTAACAATATTTCAATTAGCGTATATGGCTATGAGAAGGAAGTCTTCCCACTTTACATCACTGAGGAAAGGTATCCGATGCATGTGAACCTCCTTCTCATATCTCACGAAGAAAAGCAACACTATTGCCTCATTAGAAATCTGGATCGACTCCTCGCCGACAGCACCCATCATAACGGAACAGTGTTTTACTGTGATTACTGCCTGCACCGGCTCTGGAGAGAGGGCAGCATGCTGAAGCATAGGGATGAATGCAAGAAGCACGGGCTGCAAAAAATAAAACTCCCTACAGAAAAAGAAAAGTGGTCCTCCTTTGATAAATGGGAATATCAATTGAGAGTTCCGTATGTAATATACGCTGATTTTGAGTCCTTGATCGAGAAGATCGGAGGCGCATCAACATTGAACTCCACCACAGAGGCAACCCACACACCCTGCGGTTACCAGGGTCCTTACGGTGCTTAAAAACCTTAGAATGTGCTGATTTTTTATTTTGGTTTCTAAGGCCCGTAAAAAGTGCTGATTTTTTATTACTATCATTATTTTTTTTCTATCATTTCCAGTCCTTAAAGTGTGCTTATATTTACGACGATCTCCGAAGAAAAATACTCATTTTGCCATTTTCTTCTCAAGACGAGCCCTCCCCCCCCCGAGAGCCCTTTGCGATTTACGCAGGCGCAGCTTCTAGAGTAGAGATGGATCGTTCGTGACCGAACGGGTCTTTTTGAACTATTCACAAAAATGACCCGTTCGTTCAGATAACTTTTTTTGTGAACTACCGTTCTTCGTCATAGTTCTCAGTTCGCTATCTACAGGGGTTCTTATATTCCGGGATTTTCGTAAATTCCAGGAATTTCAACTTGCCTTTTCTGGGATTTTTTTTTTAATTACAAAAATTTCATTTTATTTCTTATAATTTTCTATATTCCTTCGGAAATCAGTGTTTTTACCAAAAATATTACGTAACTTTTCAGGGAATTTTCTGGTACGTTCAGGGAATCTGGTTTGGATTTACAACCACTCCTGGATCTAGTTCGTCGTTCGCGATCTTAGTGCGCGGTCACCGTTCTTCGTAGTTCGTAGTAAGTAGTTCGTCATCATCGTTCATGGGTCATTGTTTTCGTTCGCAATTCGCGACCTTGGTTCGCGGTCATCGGTCTTCGTACATAATTCGCGATCATGGTTCATAGATCGTAGTCTTAGTTCGAAGTCACCACTAAACAGTCAAGGACGTATCGGAAAAGGGGTCCGGAGCCCCCATCCTTTTTCTAGGCTGCTATTTGAGCTACGACTACGATATTCCATATTCAGAGAGTGTATTCGAGGGCACTTGAAATGTTTCATGTCAGGACCTTATCGGAGGGTCCCGGAGCCCCCATCCTTTTTTTAGGCTATTTGAGCTACAACTACGATAATCCATATTCAGATTATTGTGCATTCGTTAGTTTAGTCTGATGTCATCGATATCTTGTTGAATTTAAGAAATAAATAATATACAATTTTCAGCAATTGGCTTAATATTATGCAGAGTAGGGGTGGATCGCGCTAAACTCCCCTCTCTTCTGTACTAAAAGGCGTTTGCGCATTTTGCTTGATTGTAAGTATGCAAAAAAGACACGTAATTTGACCAGCGGATAGGGACCTGGAAAACCATGACGTCATCACAGTTCCAGCCAAAGAGGATAAGGGGGCTCTAGCCCCGCATGAAAAATTTCATGGATTATTTTAAGAAGTTTTAGGCCCCACATTTTGTGAATCGAATCCAGTGAATGAATTTTAGAACCCCCGGTGGATTTAAGTCTTATTATTACACATTCCTCTTGCTTGCATACTTTTTCAAATATTATTTTCATCTGTGTCATTATCCACCATAGACACTTCAAAAATGGATTGAGAACTTCAAAATAAGGTAATCTTCCATATACAATATATGTACAAAAAGTATAATCAGTTAGGAATTGGCCTCTTTTGGAAGCAATGCCAGCATTATGTATGCAATCCATGCTCGCAATTGGATGATCTACTAATTCGTAGGACAGTAATTGCTACTGATAAATTAAAAGCCTTAAGCTCTTACAAGCTTCACGAAGGCGAGTGGACGCGAGTGCACTAATCCTGTCCTTCAGTCCATCTCACAAATGCTAATTGGACTGAGATCTGGGGAAAACGCACACTGGCCATTTTATTCGGTGAATTATCTGTGCTGTTTGGGATATTCGTTATGCTCCTAGTTTCATGACAATAAGTAATATAATTCATTAAGATTAATTCTGGACCAATTACACCTGTATATTGACATATGTATAGATTAAATATTTTATCACTATGTTTTCTGGCAGTGAAAGGACCTTTAGAAAAAACATGGACGCCAATTCGCACGCAAGCAACGAAAAACCAATACTACCACCCCACCCAATACTACCGTCCCACTACCACCAGGGTAAAAACTTTTTTCGATGATATTGCGGATAATTTTCTCTACTGCTTAAAAGAAAACAATATTTAAAACTTATTTGGACGAAACAGAAAAAAACCCAAAATAACATGAATAATATTCGTATTGTGGTAGTAGTAGTATGACATGAAACGTGGGCTGGTTTTTCTTTAGATGGCCATACGAATATCCACGCTTTTTCAAGCGATTCTATCACTGCAACAAGATGCCACTGTGAAAAACCTAATACGTTGAGCGTTCACATGCGGGTGCAGTCAACTTAGAGCTTACTTTGATGGGTGATGCTCGTCGTCATACACAATATTGAATAACTTCAAAGAACAGATTATTCAGAGAATGCCTTGCATTTTCTCCAAACCTCAGTCGGAGTGAGCATCTGTGAGAAACTGTTCCAAGAACTTAGACTCTTATTTGTCAGCATGACAATTGCTGTTTCCCAAATTATTAGATCACCTGATCGAGAGGGAATCATATCATCGATGCTAAGTCTGTATTGGTTTAAGAGAGAAGTGGCCGCATTTTTAACTGACTACGTAGGCCATGTTAAAAGCTTACCTCGTTTTATATATATACCTTTGAGAAGTATTTTTCAGCTTATAAACGATAGGTTATATATACTTTTCAAGAAATCTTCCAAGGAGTCTCTGATTACTGTCTTCGTTATGACTACCGCCTTAGAATCCGCAGGGTTATAAGGTTGGGTCCTAGTTCGGTTGTATATAAATATATTTGTGGTTTGGCGGTGACGTTAAGCCGTTAGTCTCGTTCTAGATGACCCCCACAAGGCAGTCCTTGGACGTAAAATTTACAGATATATTTTTTCTTACGCTTCATTATTCTTAAATTTACTGTTATGTAAATTTTTATAAAAATATATTGACCAGTTTCCGAAATACAGTAAAATCCAGTCAGTCCGAAGGAACTGAGTCTAAGGATTAGTTTAGATTATCAAAATATTCGATTTGTATTTAATACTTACACAAGTGTTAGTACGTGCGCTGTTTTTTTAATGTGACTCATTCTTTCTACGAGGGCAACATACAGCACACCAATTATGGATACAACATAGCAAATGAATTATGTAGAGCAACATGTCAAATGAATTATGTAGAGCAACATGTCAAATGAATTATGTAAAGCAACATAACAAATGAATTATGTAGAGCAACCTGTCAAATGAAATATCTAGAGCAACATAGCAAATGAATTATGTAGAGCAACATGGCAAGTGAATTATGTAGAGCAACATGGCAAATAAACACCATTAGATGTCATGTTGATGAAACACGGACGTAATGAAGGGGCTTCATTTCGCCGTTCTGCCTTTTCCGGAAGATGTTACTAGTTTTTAGAATAAAAAGAAGCAAATTTAATAAAAATCATATGTATGTAAAACCATAATTTTTACTGCGCTATTTTTTAAATTACACTCTAAAAAATTATTTTTTGTTAACATGTAAAATAAATGCGCATATTTTGCACAAATGTGCCTTTTTTTTTTTTAACCAGTTCGAATTAACTGAAATTTCGTTTTCCGAGGTTCGGATCACAGGGTTTTACTGCATGTTCATTTTCTAATTTCGTGTTTAACTTTCGAAAGATAGTGTATATATTTAAACGTAGAGAGTACATTATCGCTGCGAGTATATTGATATAATGTGACGTAATTAGTTACAATTAACTTATATTAAAACAAATCATATCTTTCTAGCAATGATACCTCAAACAATGGCCTTATACCTTTTATACCCTATTGGTGAAGATTGTTAACTAAATAACAATGTTCAACTGTCACGAGGACACACAGATTGCTTTAAGATCCTTTGAAGGTACAGTTAATTTGAAACCATGGCAACTTAGCTTTCTTATCTGTTCCAATTCAATTTATCTTCGTTTCGTCAACGAAAATCACCGAAGCCGCGTTGGTTTCAGAGATCGAGAGAATACGTGCTCCAAGACAAATTGAAGACACGCTCTATGTTTTATCTTGGAAAAAGACGGATTGAGTGTCAGTAATTTAAAAGGGTAAGTGTAAATCTATTTTCATTTCAAATTATTTCATCGTTATTGAAATTACAGGAACGTTAAGAATAGTCGCAAGTTGTAATGAAAATTTAAAACTTTAAAACTGTAATGACTAGTTTTATTTAGTTACGTTAATATTGAATTTCACTTTTCAAAGTATACGTAATATTTAACCTTTTTACACGGAGCGTTCTCGATGTAAAAAGAACGGTTTAATAGTAAATACTTTTATTCTCATTCAGTAGAGTTCTGATTTTCGGGAATAATTTGGGAAGGAGGCAGATCCGGATGAAGGAAAGAGGAAGTCCGGTTAAAGGAAAGAGGAAGTCCGGATAAAGGAAAGAGGAAGTCCGGATAACTCGATGGGTAATTACGTTACAAAGGGCAGCGTGATGTTACAAAGGCCGAGTAAGCGGTCACCTTAAATGTGAAGTTAAATACGCGAATGGAGGATCGCGAGCCGGTTAATTCGATGATCTCGATAACTGGAGTTCAGGTAATCGAAGTCCAAATAACTGAAAGTCTACTACACTATGTAAATAAATTATAAACAAACATATAAAATATAAACAACTTTTGATTACAATAAGCGTTTGTATAAATTTATGCAAATAATGTACCAACGGTAATTACATACATATACCAATTACAACTTTTGAAAATGGTGAACAATTTTGTTCGTGAAAAAAATAATCATTTACAACCTGTAAATCAAATACAAACTCAACATGGAAATTCATAGACTGCGAGTTTGTAAACTAATTTGCATACGTATAGTTTTATACACATCATTTGTAGTACGTAGCCTGTCATATGGATTCAGTGTTGGGATGAAAAATGCTATTTGTGACTATGCCTCGAGAGAAAGAACCAAATGAAAAGGATGTCAGAAAAATATATTTGCTGCATGGCAAAGGATAGTCAACAAGAGAAATAGCCCGTAACATAGGGCGCTCACAAACTGTTGTCCAAATGTCATCATAAAAGGTGACGATTATGGAACCAAATAAAGATCAGGTAGACTACCAAACCGTTACTCCGAGACCACAGGTATGTTCATTGAACATTGTTTAAGCTCTTTCCACTCGTGAGCAGGTGTCTAATCGCAAACTGTACTATCAACACTTGTATCCCATCAAACTGTGTGGAAAAGTTTAAATGTAAATTCGAACATAAAGTTCAGAAAAATGAAAAGCAAACTTACTGCCAGTGATAAGTTAAATCGGCTCGATTGGTGTAAAAAAACCTGTGAAATGACACCATGAATGGAATGAAATAGTGTTTTTTAATGAAAAAGTTTCTGTCTGGATGGTCCTGATGGATATTCGTCATGTTGGCATGATCTACGCACTCAGACTAAGATAAGGCTGAAGTAGACAGCAAGAAGGCGGCGGAGAGGTGATGTGGGCAGCATTCGGAGTAGGAGGAAAGATCGGTATCGTAATTATTATTTCAATGAACTATGAACTCTAAAAAATATCAGGAATTGAAGTATAATCACTTAATCTCATTTGGGCCTCTTTTATTTTAGGCTGTCCGAATTGAAAGTACCAACAGGACAATGCCAGTGCGCATGCATCGATGTTCATCAAGGAGTGGTTTGAACGAGAAAAGGTTGTTGTGATTCCACGACCCTCGCGTTCTCCAGATCTGAATCCGGTTGAAAATGTGTGGGATTTGATGGCAAAAGCTATATATGGGCCAAACAAGAAATATCATCATATGAATGATCTTCAAATTGCAATTTCGAATGCCCTGATGAACACAGACTTAGGTGTTTTAAGAAAACTACTTCAAACAATGCCTGACAGAATGATACATATTACTGAAAAGCAAGGAGAACCGACTTGCTATTAATTTCTGATTTCCTGGAATTTTCCACGTTGAGTTTATATTTTGTTTACAGATTGTAAATGATTGTTTTTTCTTACGAACAAAATTGTTCATCATTTTAAAAAGTTGTAAATGGTATACTGTTCCTTTACGAAAAGAAGTCCGATGGAATAGTTAGAAATAACGGGAGGTGACGTTACAAACGGACTATCCCATTACAGAAGAGGAGGACTCACATTTCAGACCTTGATTTTGGCGCCGACAAACGTTCACTAAAAACAAGTTCTGAAATTGGAGTCGGCCTCCTCTGCTGTAATCGGTTAGACCGTTTATAACGTCACCTTCCGTTGTTCCTAATTGTCTATCGGACTTCTTTTCGTGAACGAACAGTATGTATGTAATCACCGTTAGTACATTATTTGCATAAATTTATATCAAACGCTTATTGAAATCATAAGTTA
>QLNU02015360.1:268156536-268170281 GCA_006491805.2 Dysdera silvatica | reverse complement strand
TATGGATAAGGCAGCCATTTTTCAAGTGATTCGGGGTGAGCGTCTCAGATGACGCCTCGATTAATATTGAATGTGAAAAATCTTCATCCCCTTATCTGAACACAGCCTGTGAAATCCTTCTTTTTATGAGTAGCATATTCGAACTCCGACAAATTGTGCAGTAAGGTATTTTCCCCTACTTTAAATACCTAGTTTACAACTTTGCAAAACATAAATCTGTCTTGATCAGAAGTGTTCTTCAAGATATCCTTGCTTTAATCCAACCGATTAAAAATCCAATTTCAATGTCTTTGAAGCCAAGTTTTGTGTGCGTTTCCATTTTCAAATTCTTGGTATTAATTTCAATCGATCGATCGTTTGTAAATATCCCCTAACCAGATGTTTTAGCCCCAATTTTGATATCTCCGAATGGTAAATACAATGATGCGAAGGTTTGATAATCATGAAAATCTTTATCTTCAAAACTAATTACTGAAGTGAACCGTAGTGTACCTAATCCCCTACCCCACTACCGAGTTCCTAATTGTCTGGTTGCAGCAGTTTCTGTCGCATCCAACTGCGCACATTTTTTGCCTTTCTTGACAAAAGAATGTCCTTAGTGGAGCGCGAAACCACACTGTTCCAACTGACTAGTTCTATCATAGTCCCGAAGCATGGTAAGGAAAACGAAACAATCTTAAAGTAGAAATTTAGTTACCTTTGGCTGTACTTGAGGGACAGAGAAAGTTCCAAACCATTAGCTTCTAATTCAGTTTACTACCTTCATCAACATCGTCCGCTGTGTGATTTTCACGAGAATGACCGTTTAAATAACTCCAGACACTCGGTGATTTTGTTATTCGAATTTTTCCTTTCCCAGGAGTGGCCATGAAAAGGGTTTCGTGCCTAAGTTGAATTCGTACTTCCCATATCTCCATTCTGTGTCATGTTTCCGATACGTTAGGTACAGCATACTTACGTCTACGGTGATTTGTTTGATACTGAGTTTAACATGTATATAAATTTTGATGTTCCAAACGTAACCTAATGCGAAGTTTTAAAAAGAGCAGTGGGTAGGGTATATAAGGATTAAGTCGATATATGTAGAGAAATTTGAGTGCGTTAATGGGAGGCGATTTCACCATCATCAAATTCGACGACGTACGATTATCTAATTCTTATATAATTATATAACATTTATGTATAGTATAATAATTACATATTTTATGCATGTCCCACACACAGCCTTCCTCTGCCAAAAACACCGGCACTCCGCAAAGCGCCGCTTCGAAGCAGCCCCGGCAGTGGCCACTACATAGGTGGATGACACGACGAGTCCCAACTTTCGCGCAAGACTGGCTGTGGTGACGGAAGTGCGGAACCACCTTTAAATTATAGGTCCAGCTTGCCAACCCGTCTGGTATGCGTAATGAGCTTTAGGTAGATTCCTCTGTATTTCTTTCACCGTACTACGTGTATGTGTGATAACAGAGAGACCTCCATCCTGCAGTGGATTGAAAATGGTTGATTATGATGATATAATAATTATGTATAATTCTAAATGAAATTTATTAACGAATACCTTATTTAGAGAATATTCAAGTATTGGGAATTCACTTTCGTCGAATGAAGATACTGGATAAACTTTTACCTTAAAAAGCATTTAAAAAATGTACATTAGTACTTACTGATTTATATCGTTTGCGTATTTTTAAATACTAATATTTTGGTACGTCTTGGTGGTAGTTAAATATAAAAAATTGAATTGAAATGCTAGTGCGTTTTTTTTCCATTGGAACTCCTATCTTTCGCAAAATAATAATTTATAAAATTTCTTATTGCTGTTTGGCCACTTGCTTCGTATTTACATACAAAGTACAAGTGCCTTCCAAAATCAATTGTTTCAGCTAAAACAACTTACGTACTTCAAAATACCTATACTTTTTGACGAAATGATTGAAAAATCCCACATTTCTCGTTATCTTCTGGATGTTGATAATAGTTCTCTGTCAAAGAATCAATCTATTATACTTATTCTCTCTATTTTCTTTCAAAAAATGTTGCACGTGTCGAAAAAATTGAGCAGTTCTTTAAGGCTATACTTTTTTTAAGTCCCTTTTATTCCTTACACGAAGGAAACATTTTTTATCCGTCTTCGTGCTTACATTCAAAATTCATAATTTGACGATTTTACCGTATGTTCAATTATCATTCTTTTCCATTAAAATGCTCTTTAACTGACACCACAATTGACTATCATTTCTTTTCAAATTAAGTGTACTTTTTGTATCTATTTCGTCCACTTTGTTTTCGAACTATCACTTCTCACCTGAAGGTTTTCATATATTCAACTTCAGGCTTCAGATGAATCCGAATTCTGCACTTTTTTATAAAACGAATTTCATTTGAGGCATTATTTTTGCTACTCATGCCGCTCTTTGTTCTTAAAACTGCAGCAATTTTCTTTTACCTTCTTTAAAAGTTCACTTTTTTTTTTCTTTGAGGATGCTCCAAGTTGTCAAGAGTTGCTTCGATGTACATCTTAACTTCGATAGTGTCTTTTAAAAGGATTATTTTAGTTTTAAAAATAGTATCTCTTTGTTTTTATTCATATTTTATTGATTTACGTTCAAAGATATTAGCATAATTGCCTGAAATACGGACTTTACTAATTGTGAATATATTTTTTGTTATTCATTTTACTACTTTTTTTTTAATTGAAAATTTAAACAATTTCCTGCTGTTTACGTTTTCGGCAGGCCTTGATGGCATAGCGTTAACTCGGTTCTCTATCTCGCTGAAATCCTAAATCTGATACGCTGTAATACGATTGAACGTGTGTCATTTTGCTATACCCGTATTCTGGAGTTCGATTCCACGAGGAACAGATGCGGGTCTTTCGGAAACCTGTCCTGGCGTAACAAGAATGCTTGGTCGGTCCTTGTAGCATAAAATACGAACATAATTGGCTTGGTTACTGCTTCGACTACAAACAGATTATTTTCTTCAATGTTTTTAATATTCAATTGACGTTGTTTTCAAAATTAAGGCTCAGAATTTTTGAGAAGGTGCAAACTGTTGTCTATATTGATGAACCAACTGGATAGCTTTTCAAATGCAGAAAACCTCGATTTGACCATTTATAAAGGACTCCTTTTAACTCCTCATCCTTAACTTCCATTTGCTTTCTCGTCTTCTACATACTTATAAGTTCATCTTGTTTACCTCAGCATGCTCTTTGCCGATCTTGAGCCATAAAATCCAACCAAACGTAAGTAATGACACATAAACGATTCTTTTTGAGGGTTTCTCTTAAAGTGAGTCCTAAAATAATAATCTCGTACGGTGTGTGTTTGGATTTTTTATGCCGCAAGAGCGTCTGGGCTATACTACGCCAAACATGGTAAATAAAGTCAAAAACAGTTGTAAAAACCAGTTCTCCTTAAAAAGTTAAAGATAATCTCGTACGAGACATTCGGCTAACGAGATGTTAATATGTATCGCTGTGCTAGTGAGGAATAGCTTTAGACCGTGTATGTGTGTGTAAAATGTTTAAAAAAATATTGATGTTTAAATTTGTATTTATAATTCCTTTTTATATATTACTATTATGGGGAGACTTGAAAATTAGGAATAAAAATTCATTTAGCACGCTACGGGAAACATTTTCCCTTAATAAATTTGAAGAATCAGATACACATTTTAAAAAAACTATTACTTACAACGCAATATATTTATAGTCTATAAAGGTTACTCGTAATTAACGGAAGGGACTCGCGCTATGAGCGCTAGTAAAGATGTGTGGAACCAGCTGGGCTAGGTACCTAGTGTGCCATCAAATGGGTGTAGACGGAAGCTGCCTTACTCTCCATGAAATAAATTTTATATGTGATTGCAGCAGAAAGAGGTAACTTGAAGACTTCTAAACTTGTTTATAATTCTATGGCCCAAGGGTACTTATGATTATGCTCCGCCATCACTTATAATGCTGAACAACCTCTCAGCCTCAAGAAGTAACTGTGTAAGAAGTAAACTGTGTATACAAGAAGTAACTGTGTATACAAGAAGTAACTGTGTACAAGAAGTAACTGTGTATACAAGAAGTACTGTGTATATAAGAAGGCGTGATAAGTATACAGCCAATACCTGGAGATGTTTTCGTGGTGACGACCACTCGAAGATATCTCCTTTTAATTGTGAATGGTTGATCTTGACTTATATCTGCCAGTCGTTCAGTGGTAAGATTGCATGGCCTTGTATTCCCTCCAATCTCTGAGTAGACCTGTTTGCGAAACTACGATACTATTTGCAATTACGCGAGACTTCCAATTGTTACACGTAACTAAGTGAAAAGTCTATCTAGGCCCTGCAGTGATAACGCGTTCTCCTAACGCCCTGCTAACCTGGATTTGACTGTCATCCGTGCCAAAATAGAACGTTTACCGACAAACTGCTCATTGTAGTGTAGCGGTTGGTTCCATAGTCCTTAAGAGATTCAGATTCTTCGGAAAACTAAAGGTCCGGAACACCATGACCGACAAACAAAATAGTCTTCGTACGTGATCGTACTTGGAAACGATCAGCTATATGTGTATATACATGTATACACACGTTTTATAACAGAACCCATCTCTTAAAAAGACGGGGAAAAGATATACAGTATGGTGACAGCATAATCATCCTTTCTCAAAGTTTGAAATATTGTGAAACGTTTCTTTAAATAATTCGAGCCTAATTTGAATTGAAGTAACCTTAAAAGCCCATTTACTTTGAACTCTAGACAAGTATGCCGTAACGGCGCAAAGTAACACGAATTGACTATTCTATGCAAATAGCTTGGAACTGAAGTAATTGAATAAAGAAAGGCCAAGTTCAGATTTTTAACAATGTATGGAATGATTCTGCAGACACCGAGTTTGCTAATTTGATGTAGTCCACTTTTCAAAGGTATAGAAATGAAATTGCTTGACGCTCTGACTCGTGTTTTAACTTAACTGCTGTAGCTTGGCGCATTCTGTGTATGACCTCCAAGGAGTAGTCGCTGGGCAATCTCATTTTTCAATCGCCAGACGCTCTACGACAACGTGGAGTCACCAGGTTGCGGCGCCTTCTTAAACCCACGAAACTGTGTTGTTCGTAAACAAATCGTGATAAACTCGGTTAAGCCCTCAATCCCCGCGCCAGTCCTGGGACGACAACAATACAAATAAAGACTCCATCGTATTCTGCCAAACTCGAATAAAAAACTCCTGCCCAGTCTTTGACGCTAATTAATGAAATGTAGATTCGCAATTTTCGCCCATTCATATATTTCACTGCAAGATAATTTTCATATTCTACGAAGTCCATTAATTTTGTTAGTTGTGCATTTTAAGCTTACGTAATCAGTTCATAAGGATGTAACCACGTAAGTGGTGTTGAACTGCCTCAGGGCCATGGAAGAAATATTACTTGTGGACTCAGATTTAATTTCACAGAGGTTTCGTGTAATTTTTCCACCTTATTGTATACTACGTATCTAAAACAATAATATCACGTCTTCAAGTTTAATTGCCGTTAAAATTCAAATGTTGGATTATTATCGTGTTTATAGGGTGGTAAGCGAACTCGGTGCTAATGATGGAAGTTCCAGTTAATTAAATTAGTTAGTTAAGCTAAACGTTAAGTTAGTTTAGCTTAAGCTAAGCTATATTAGTTAGTTAAACTAATCTCAGCCCACTGTAAAAACAGGGTCGTGCAGAGGTTGTGATAAACGAGGTAGTTCCCGCAGATTAAAAACTTACAGACACCAAATGAGGTAACGTGGGGAGTGTACTGTGGGTCTAGAGTCTAGACAGACGTTGATATGTTAGAGTTGAACAGGAATATACAATTAATAGAACTGAAATAGCAAATTTTAAAAACTGTTTTTAGTGACGGGTGGGTGGCCGGTCCAAAAATCAGGTATAAAAGGGGTACCAAAATTTCTCTTAAAATTTCGCTGGAAATGATTAACTTCTCATAGTAAAACGTATATTGAGAGCAAATTTATACACGGGCTGATACTAGCATTCTGTTCACGCAAGAATTTAGTGGCCTACACTCCCGTCCAAATGAAGAAACAAAATAAACTGGATTTGAAAGATTCGCATTGTCTAAATTCAGACACGTATAAACAAGAGACTTCGTGATCGCGAAACCTTGGACAATAAAACTCGAATTACCTATTTTGATATTTGGAAATTAAATTTTGCGCCTACTTTTTACTTCATCTGAAGAAACGCCGTAGTATTTACGTTTCAGAGGCAAATTGGTTTGAGGATTGTAGCAATTTCCCTGGAGCACGAACAGGTCTTGTTTACCATATTGCCCATGCTGCCGTTATTAAAATGGGCTGCAGCTTCCCTTTATTATTTTTTTTTCTATCCGAAATGATGTATAGTCGGTAGTTTTGATCGGTATCAGCTCTGCCGTGTAAAGCACCTCCTCCCGCTAACTTCACCTCCCCGTGGACGGAGGAGGTAAAACTTATCTATACTACTTAATGTAGTCCGCCTTTTGCAATCTTTCTTTCCTCCAAATACTACTCGGTATTTGGCTGCGTTTCGTCCCGTATTTGATAGGAAATTCCATAGATTTCATCAAAATTTAGGGCGTTGATTTTTAGGAAACCAAGTATGGGGGAAGGATTATAAAGGAACTTTTTAAAGTGTGGATGCATGTGTTTATTCAGCTGCTTTTTCTAACATAGGAGATAATATGCATACAATTTTCAGTATGAATAGTAACTTTGCAACGGTGTGAAAAAAGAACTTGCTAATCTAAACGGATGTTTTTGGCTGAAGGTTTAATCGCATTAACCAATCAAAATATGGCAAATTTATTATAAATACTAAAACCCTAGATCAGGGATCTTCAACCCGTTGACATGTTTTGCAAACCAATATAGGCACTAAAAAAAAAAAAAGCAACTAAAGCGAATCCAGGGAGATCCGCTTTTGTTCAGTCCTAATATTGCTGATACAGTAGTGCGGCCCGCGGGCCTGCAAGAATAAGCAAAATTGACCCTTGGACTGAAAAAGGCGGAAAACCCCTGCCCTAGATGATGAATTAATATTGTAAAATAATTAAAATTTTATGTTTAGTTTGAACAAAGTTGGGTTTATTTGTAAAGCGCTATCCGATGCCTGTATGTTTGGCTTTATTTTCTTAATTCTACTAAATCATTTACATATATATAAGTAGAGATGAAAGAAATCTCCGAGTTTGAATCACATTCGTAAAAAGTAATTATTCCACCACTACCACATGTTACACTGAAATCACTGAATTGCATTCAACTCCGAGTAAATCTGGTCGTATATCGTGTGGTTCTGAAATCACGTTAAATCTTCGATCCCGTTTCACGTGTCGTTCTGAAATCACGTTAAATCTTCGATCCCGTTTCACGTGTCCCGTCGCATGTTTTTGAAACCTGAAGATGTAATCAGCGAACTAAAGGAAGTAAGTGGTAGGCATTTATTTCTTGGAAAAGCATGTACTATCGACTGCAATGATTCGGTATTCAAACAGGTATTCAAGAGTTTCTTCAACTCGCTCTCTTTTCTTAAAATTTAAATAACGAAAAACACAAGTTTTCACGTCGCAAGAACTTTGCATTTACTCGATTAAGGGAACAATTGACTCCCGAAATATTTTTAAACCTTACGCCAGTGTTCATATAATGATTATTGAAAAGCTTTTCCCGCAAAAACGTTACAGCATAGTTATCTAAAAGAGTATTTTCTCTCTCCAGAAAGTCAAAAGCACGAAATACCATGCGTGAAAATTGAAGAGCAAAAGCACGGAAGATCTGATACATAGAATTAGTGCCGGCGTTTTGCTGTATTAATAAATTGTCGCCAGCTTTTCAACATTTGTAGAATGTGCTTATATCTTGCCATCACATCTGCTGTTTGAAGGAGATTGACCAGGAGATTGGATTTCGGTTGTAATCCTCCTCCCGTAATGAGTCTGACTGCGACTGCTCCGAGATTCGGCCGATTGATGTTCACGGCTAAGACACTCCTTCCTTCTGCACTTCAAGAACTCGCGACCAAGATCTAATTAATTGGATTTTTTTCTGGTTGGAGCCAGAGTTGTAGTGATGACATGATAAGAGAATTCCAACGATCAATCTTACACCATGTGGTTGCATTTTGTCAGTCAGAATGCCAGTCCTTGCGCCACTCTTGTCAGATCTTCAATCCGTTTTAGTTCGCTAGTTAACAAAGCTGGGGCACTGGATCTTTGCGTCAAACATACGTTTCCAAATCTTTGTTTTCTCAAAGATAAGGAAAACTTTTATATTTTTCTTTTGATATTCAAGAACGTGACTTTTTATGTAATTCCTTTCTCATGCTTATCGTTGACTAAATCATTCATAGAGTACGAACAACTCCGAGTTGATGTCTGTAACTCTTAAGTGTCTGTAGAGAATAAAATAAATTGCCGTCTGTTTTTCATGGCTCCTTGCCAGCGAAGTTGAAAGAATTCTGTTCTTTATCATTGCCTAGTCATTATTGATCTTGATCGATGTTTCCCTATATTGCCATGGAATAGAACTTTGTAGATTCTAACTGATGTTCTCTTAACATAAAAAAAACATTCCGTTGTGTTCGTCTTTAGTAAGCGTCGGAGAGATGACAGATTATTGAGGTTTAGCAGAATGATGCTCAAACGTCTTATCGGACTTAAGGCTTTTAAAGTGTTAACGGGAAGTGAGAATGGGTATGATATAGTGATATATCTTAAGCTTTAAAACACATCTTATATGCATGTTTGTGTGTGTATGTATATGTATGTATGTATGTGTGTGCGTGTATGTATGTGTATATGGATGGATGGATGGCCTGCAAAAGGGTTGCTGGTATCTAACTGGAAGGAGACCCACACGCTGAACGTATGTGACGATGTGTGGAACCGGCCAGGCCAGTAACCTAGTGTCCTACCCCGCCTTCAAGTGGTGCAGGCTGAGCTTTCTATTTATGTGGCAAATTAATATTTGCTGCACGGATAGAAAGGCGGAAGGGGAGGGCTAATTCACCAACCCGTCTAGCCAGCGTGGTGAAATTATGGCTAATTCCTCCATTATGTTGACACACCAGAAACCATGGCCCCTAGTCTCCAGGTGCTGGAGTGCTCCTGATCAAGGCAGCGGTCAGTGTGGCATGAAAGCAGGGGGTGCTAAGAATCACTGGAATGGCCCAGGCTGCCGTTTGTTATTGACCTTGGCAACGTATAATGGACGATCCCTTGCTTCTGAAGCAAAACTTCAGGAATTGGAAGAAGAACTTGACAAGATCAAATGGGACATTGTAGGACTCAGTGAAGTTAGAAGAAAAGGTGAAGAGTTGGTGGAACTTAAAAGTGGACATTTGTTTTATTATAGAGGAACGGAAACTGGAAGAACAAGTGGTGTTGGCTTCTTAATCAACAAAAGAATTAAAGACTGTCTTCTGGAAGTTGAAAGTACATCAGATCGAGCAGCGAGGCTTGTTGTTCAACTAACCCAGCGATACCAACTTCAAATAGTACAGGTATATGCACCAACATCAAGCCATACCGACGAAGAGGTTGAAGAATTTTATGAAGAAATCAAAGAGTTACACACCAAAGGGAAACAACATATCAAGCTCATCATGGGGGATTTCAATGCAAGAATTGGACAACAGGAACAAGGAGAGACATCGGTTGGTAAATACGGATATGGGGAAAGGAATGAACGTGGCGATCAACTCATCGAATTTGCAGAAGCTGAAAACCTTAGCATCATGAATTCATTTTTTAAGAAGAAACCGCAAAGAAAATGGACATGGAAACACCCAAATGGGGGAACTAGTGAAATTGACTATATCCTGGCAAACAAGAAATCAATTATTGAAGATTGCAGTGTACTGAACAGATTTAATACTGGAAGTGATCATCGAATGGTGAGATGTAAAATGCACTTAAATACTAAACTAGAAAGGCAGAAGCTCATTAGGAAACAAGTATGTAAGAGGGTGGATTTAAAGAAATTAAAAGAAAATACTGAGGCATTCAAGTTGGAATTAAAAAATCGCTTTTCTGCACTGGAAGGACTTATTGAAGAAGTTGACATCTCAGAAGCAAATGAAAACATTGTTAAGACAATAATTGAAACAGCTCATGAAAAGGCGAAGACTTATGAAGGTGGACAATCAAAATACCAGTTGCAAGATCGAGTATGTAGAACTTTGCAAAACTTTGCGCAAAAACATGAAAGAAGATATAAGAAAATTCAATTGTGAGTTAGTAAGGAAGGCCATTGAAAGCAACAAGAGCCTTAGGGTTGTTAAAGGGAGTTTGTCTATTGGGAAGAAACACATCATTGCATTAAAAGGAGAGGATGGCACTGTAACAAGAAATAGGGAAGAAATACTTAGAAGAGTTGAAGAATTCTACAGAAAGCTGTATGAGGGAAACAGTGGATTAAACGAAGACTCTGAGATAGTCGAAGGAACAGCTCCTAAAATCTTAAAAGAAGAAGTAGCATTTGCAATAAAAAGTATGAAGAAAGGAAGATCCCCTGGCGATGATGGCATTACATTAGATATCTTAAAAGAAGCTGGAGAACATGTAGAAGACATACTCGCAAAATTCTTTACCAAATGCCTCAACAGTGGTAACATACCAAACCAATGGGATTCGGCAACAGTAATTCTTTTGCATAAAAAAGGTGATAAAGAGGATTTAAAAAATTACCGACCAATTAGCTTGTTACCTGCTATTTATAAAATCTTCACAAAAGTGCTAACACATCGCCTGCAGAAAAAATTAGATGCAGCTCAACCAAGAGAACAAGCTGGATTTCGAAGTGGATTCAGTACAGTGGACCATATTCAAGTATTAAGAGAATTAATTGAAAGAACACATGAATATGAACTTCCATTGTGTGTGGCATTTATTGACTATGAGAAGGCCTTTGACTCTATTAAAACATCAGCAGTCATCAACTCTTTAAGATCAACAGACATCGAGGATGTGTACATTGACATGGTGAAATGTGTGTATAAAAATGCAAGTGCAAAATTTCGGTTACATAAAGATACCAAAACTATCAAACTTGGTAAAGGTGTGAGGCAGGGAGATACCATTTCTCCAAAACTTTTTACTTCAACCTTACAAGGATTTTTCGCAGATAAATTGGAATACTTTCTTTCTTTTTGGTTTTACGGCTCAAAGACTACAGTGGTCATGCTGCGCCGGGACCTACTGTTTTCCGAGGAATCCGAACCTCTTAAGGCCTAGGGAACCAAACCCCGGACTACAGTGAGCAGTGCGATCTTTATGAGATCTCTGAGTAAGCGTTCTTTTTGCACTGCTGGGAGTCGAACCCGGATTAGCCGCGCAATAGGAGAACGCGTTACCACACTGCGCCACCGCAGGGCTAAATTGGAATAATAAGGGAATAAAAATGAATGGTGAATATTTAAATCATATGCAGCCTGCTGATGACATTGTTATTTTTGCAACGAACCCATCAGATTTCCGAGACATGGTACAGGAGCTCTCAACTAGAAGTAGAGATGTTGGACTCAAGATGAAACTACAACAAACTAAAATCATGTTCAATAATTTCGTAGAGAAAACAAAAATACAGGTTGACAATATTCAGCTAGAAATTTCTGATTCATATATTTACCTTGGCCAACTGATTTCAATGGAAGGCAACATTATGAAAGAACTCAACAGACGTATTAAACTTGGCTGGAGTGCATTTGGAAGAAACAGTTTTATCCTGAAGGGGAAATTGCCTTTGTGTCTAAAAAGAAAGGTCTTCAACCAGTGTGTATTGCCAGTCCTCTCTTATGGATCAGAGACATGGAGTCTAACAGTTGGAGCAATACGAAAGTTACAGACAACGCAAAGGAGCATGGAGAGGTGCATGCTTGGAATAACTAGGAGAGATCGAAAAAGGAACACTTGGGTGAGAGAGCAAACTAGAGTAGAGGACATCATTGTTAAAGTAAAAGGGCTGAAATGGCGATGGGCTGGGCATATTGCAAGAAGAACTGATAAAGGGTGGACAATGGAAATTCTCTACTGGTTTCAAGGGACCACCGAAGACCTAGAAAACATCCTCAAATACTAGATGGGTGGATCAAATAAGAAAACAGGTTGGGGTAACGTGGAAGCGAATTGCTCAGGGTAGACGTGTGGAAAGCACTTGGAGAGACCTTCATCCAGCATTGGATAGATAATGGTTGAATATTATGATGATAGTATATATATATACACACACACGCGTTGAATTCCCCCTAATGGACTGTTTTTGATGCGTCCGAAAGCTTGAGTGATCTATTTCAGATTTGCGTTTTTACCAGTGTTCAATCTTTTGTACGCAAATTTCTTCCCCGATGCTTTGTATTTTTTCCCAATTGTTTATGCTTTCTCCCCGAGTCTATTGAATTTTTAATATACATGTACTGTGGCTTCCGAACTGCAATATTTTCATTGTACGGAAATCTTGACTTCAAGAAGATCCAGGGGGTGTTTTATAAGAATTATTCTTCCTCTTACATTTGGTGAAAGTGTCATTACAAGTAGAATTAATAACAGAATAATCATCAGATAAAATTGTAAATGTGGGCTACGAAGGAAGATTTTATTTTCCTATTTTCAGAAAAATAAAAATAAAATATAATTTTGAAATAATGAAAACGATAATTCAATACCATTAAAATAAAATCTATTTTAAATTCTTTACAAAAAATTCTTTGCTTTCACCCTTTTTATTAACATCTCAAACCCATTTTCTTACTATATCTACGCTGAAATTTATGTTTAAATTCTGCATCAAAGTTTAGAGAGAGAAAAAGAGAGAAAAAGAGAGAAAATGACAGAGAGAGAGAGAGAGAGAAAGAGATGGAGAGAAATATAGAATGAGACAGAGATAGAGAGAGAAAGATAGAGATGGAGAGAGAACGATAGAGAGAGAGAGAGAGAGAGAGAGAGAGAAAAAAACAAAGAGAGAGAGAGAGAGAGAGTCATTTTTAAAGAGAAGCGTTTTTTGTCGATATTTGAATTTAGAATGGTTTTAGTAACAAAGCGTTTACCACCATGAATGGCGAAAGGAAAAGACACGAATTTTAAATTCGATATAATTTACTGCTGGATATTTACTAATGAGCAAGCCAATAATACATCAAATTAAGAAGCAAATTAAAAAAAAGGGCAGAATTTAAGATTAACAGCTACAACGAAAGGTAAAATAAAACTCCGAGCTATCCTGTTGCTTTGTTATTCGAGAACATAAATGTATTAAATATAAGAGAATAGAAATTTATTTAAGGTATTATAATTCGGAATAGGAATTTATTGTTAATAATTCATTTATTATTATTTTAAATGAACATACATATAAGGGACGTAGTATTTTGTTTTAGTAATGCGTGTTTACCTTAAAAGCTATTTCCTACAATAAGCGTTTTATTCAAGCAACGCCGCCATCTTCGCATAAATGTTACACGTGTCAAGCTTTGTTCTTTTGGGATGAATTTTCCCAATCTTTAGTAAAATAAGCATTATCGCGGACCAGCTGTCGAAGTTATTCCTGAACTTTGCTCTATGTACGAAAGTGAAAACCCGCGATGTTTACACCTTAATGTGAACTTTTAAAAATCCATCATCGCGCAATAATGGATCAACCCTTGGACACATATAGATTCTGTCGCGAATAGGCGTGATGGAGAACGAGGAACGTTACCAAGGCGACGGTGCTGCAG
>QLNU02015360.1:268115462-268144063 GCA_006491805.2 Dysdera silvatica | reverse complement strand
GTCAGTGCAGTGTGTTGCCATTAAACTGTTGATTATTACCCTTCTCAGGGATAACACAATTGCCAAATAATGGTCAACACACAAAGCCACCGGGGCGAGTTTTTTATGGGGGTTATCTATTACAATTAATAAATTTGACATCCACGTATTTTATCTCGTACTAGAGCTTCTTTTTCGGTATAAGAGAAAAAGAGACATCGTCCCCGCCCTGGATTCGAACCAGGGTCCCTCCGTTTAGCCCGGAGTGTCTTGGACCGCTAGACGAATGAGGACAGGAACAACGCTCTCTTTCTCCGTATATAAGGATGTAAGATATTTAACTAATTGTAAGTAAGTATTAGTAAGGTATAAGATCATTAGCCCACTTGCGGTCCAAGTGACTGCAGCGATTTTATAGTTTAAATAGTTTCAAATAATTCTAGATGATAATAGTACAAATACGTATAATATATTAAATTTACACTAATCTAGTTTTTCTAAGTTAGTATAAACCAGTTAACAAAGGAAATTATGAACAGGAATTTAATTATAGAGCAAGGTACCAGAAAATATATTTTTTTTTTGTAAAATTCATAAAATTTGTGAAATGAATTAATATGAGTCATTAATGATCGATTTATAAGGACTTTAAACACTATCATATATTCTGAAAATAGTTATATTAAAGCAATAGTACGTACTTTAATATTCAAAAGTCTCTGCCCGCAACTAACGTAAATAATAAAAGTATTTTATTATACACTTCGTGTCATAAATATCAAGAGGTTATACAAATAGAGTAGAAATTAAATGTCAGAAGTACAAGAAAAGGACGAGGGATAAAAATAAAAAATGTAAGAACTAAAATGGAATCACACAATATAAATTACTATGGGTTAAAGTTATGGAATGAATTGCCAGAGGTGATAAAAGAAAGCAAAACAAAAAGGGCATTTAGAAAAAGATTAAAACTACAATTATTAAAAGATAAAGACCTGGGATAGAAAGGTTTAACCAAATTTTTCAGGGATAGACAACTTAATTTTAGTTTTATATCTGCCCCTTCCATGTCACCTGGTAAAAGATAAATATTCTACATAAGACTATATGTATCTGAATAATATGTAAACATGAAAAAATAAAGGTGTTTGCATGTCATCTGTTTAAATTTGTGAAGGTTCCCTATTCAAGTTTTATTATATACTTTTTTTTACATATAGAATACATTTTACTTCATGTACGAGCAGTTTAATGCATTATTGAACGAAGAATGTTTCAGTATTTTGGTTAGCAGTTTTAAAAGTATTATGCATGCATCTTTTCCAGAAAAATAGTAAAGTACATTCTCAAACGAGGCGAATACACGTTATGCGCCAAATGATACCTCAATAATTGTTACGAGATAAAGCTGACACGTTCTTAATGAAATTGGCTAAGAACGCTCTAAATGTAAATGTACGATGCGTTTTAAATGACAAATAAAGGGGGTCCTTTATTTTTTCTGAACAATAGTGACAACGTCGAAATTAAAGCTGGGTTTAGTTTCCTTTCGGCGTTATCCTTTGCAGGAATGATTAATTCTCACATGACTTATTCTTTCCGTTGTGTTCCCACTTCAACAGGTTAAATTGGACGTCGCAACTCGGAGACTAATTTATTTCGGCTTTCAAATGGGTTAACTTTAAATTTAGCTTCTTAATTACTTGTTAAAAGTTTACACTGGGATGAGCAGACCTTTGGCAAAAGTTATTTGATGAATATAGTTTAAATTTGTAAAAGCAATTACGCGTTGCATTTAAACACAACTCGCGGAATTGTATTCAATCCTGAAGTTTTGCATAACTATTCAACAATTGTACCAAACATCTGTTTTATAAAAGTTCGTTCTGGCGGGAAAACGAGAGAAAAAGAAAATTAATAGGACAAATATATTTTAGAATACATGGAACAAATACTATTAAAATTTCACGAAAATCCATCTAAGGAAGTATTGGAGGATATGGTTTAAATTTATAATATGTTACCAATAATTATTACTCTTAGCGTCCTTTCAAATTTTCATGTTTTAAAATTTATGAATTCTGTTCTGATAGAAGTAACTGCACTGATTAATGACAGGAAAAAATCTTGCTGTGTGGCTCACAAAGACTCCACCTTTGTACCACTCTTCAGCCTTCACTTGTAACGTCTTCGAGTCAAGACTGTGCTCATAAACTCCGTAAATGTGATATTCCAGCGAATCCGAATCTCTTAATAACAATGCGGATTTGTACGCGCGAATCAATATCTTTGTTGTTTCTTGCAGAATACGAGAAATCCCTTGCTTTTTCTACCGGAAAGAGAGCCCCGTTACTAGCATCGCTACTGCTCTCTTTCCATTTCCCAAGCAAATCGTTTGTATGGTCTCCTGCGGTATAAAATAATAAGGAATAAAGTATTATTATTATTATTATTCCTATGGCGATGATTATGGATAACGGTTTTAACACTCACGTTTATCTGAAATAGAGCTTTCTTTAAAAAAAAAAGAAAGAAAAGGAGACCTCAGACCGGAGTCAAACAAGGGACCCTCCGAATGAACCGAAATACTTTAACTTGTTCGACAACCAGGACACCAGTACGATGCTCTTTTGTTTATTATATCAAGGTTGTAAAATGTAATTACCCTTCACAGGTGTCAAAACTGTTATCCAGATTAACCCTCGCGAATAACATCACAAAAACATGATCCGGTGGTTTCCTGTGTTGTCTCATTGTGCATTAGCAATTGTGTTAACTCTGAGAAGGGTAATAATAACCTACAAAAAATGATACATGTTAATGAATTATCTTATGAAGAGATAAAAAAGGCTATGTAGTTTATATGCTCGTTGCAAAACATAGCGGTATATTAGATTATCTCTGTTAATAGTAGGTATGGAGTTTATTTCAGAAGCGTTAATAGCAGTTAGTTAAAGCAATATCTGCTGGATCTGATTTCCGAAAAAAGATCAAAATTGGATTCCTGAAAGCAGATAAAATTTTGTTTCGAAAGCTGATTAAAATTTTAACTTTCGAAAACAAACCGAAGTTTTGATCAGAGTAACATCCAATTTTTGAAAACAGATCAAAATTTGATCTCTGAAAGCAGACCAAGATTTGAGTTCCGAAAGTGAATCGAAATTTGATCACGTGCTGAGTTATGAAATTAGCCATATAGTATAAAGCGGAAATTTCTAATATCATTACACACTATTAGCTGTTTTTAATGTTGCTCAAAAGTATATATGTACACTGCCAAATAGCATTATTTATTTTACGTTGCTTATTCTTTTAACATTTATTCAGTTTATTCATCAGTTTTAAAGATTAATTCTGCTCTAATAAAAAAACATAATTTTTAAGTTGAGAGATTAAAAATCGTTGCTTTACGCAACAGCTGCAGTTCTGAATGACAAATGACCAGATGATGAGCCGCGGAAAACGAAGTTTTGAAACTTTCTTGTCTGGTTGGTTTAAGGAAAAAGAAATCAGTTCGCGGAACGAGAAAAATGTGCTAACGAGCAAAGATATACGGAATAAAGCAAACGAAATAGAAATCTGATATTAAGTATATAAGAGCAAAATTTCAGGACTGAATTTAATTTAAACTAGGAAACGAAAATAAATCTCGTAACAAATAGATGCGATATCTTAGTGTGATTTGTAGCAGGCCCGTAGTTCGACGCTTGTTACGGGGAGGGGAGGCCTCAGAAAGTTACAAAGGGGGCTTAAAATTCGTAAATGTTTTGATATATTTTATTAATATATTTAATAATACTAAATATATAAGTAGACTAATATATTTAAAATTAATAAATAAATTTCTTAAAATAAATTTTGCATTAAAAACTTATAAATTTTAGTATACCTCTCTATAATTTCCCCAATCCTTATTATAAAGTATATGAAGACTCAAACCTATGTAAAAAAAATTACATACACAAGATCTACCGTAGAGAGCTATTTTGAATACATTTCTAACATCAAAGAACAATTTCCATTATCATGTACAATTTAATACAAAACAAAAAATTTAAAATAAAATTCTGCAATATTTTATTTTGAGAAAAAATATTTTCCAGAAGGGGGGCTGATTACATTTCTAGGGGCTCATTTAGCTCCATCCTGGCTATGGCTCTGATCTGCATATTACTAAAAGGAGTTTTCTAGATTAAAAATACATTATATTTGTATGATACACGGTATGATAAAAGGAGAGGACTGTATAAGCGGACCATGCCAGCCATAGCTAGCGTGGTAAGAGTACGATTAATATCTTGAAATATATGAAAACACGAAACCATACCCCTATTTTGTGCATGCCTGATTTCCCCATGATTAAGGCGGTGATCAATGTAATAAAAGAGAGGAGATGTTAAGAATCATCCGAATGGTTGAGGATGCTATTCGTTGATGACTTTGGTTAAGTACAATAGACATTTTTTTAGGAAAGCTTCTGAAGTTCGCGGAACAGAGGATTAGGCAACTGATAGGTATGAAGTGGAATTGTGAATTTGTTAAGTTAATAAGACTGACTATTTTTTAATTGATTTTTTAGGTGTATTCTAAGTAAATTTCTTTGAAGTTTTCCAATATCGGCATATTAAGTCGGTCTCACATTACATGCGAATAAGCGCGAGTACAAGCAAGACGAATGACTTGAAAATATTGGTTTTTCTCTTGCATCATGCGTGAATTCTTACGAATATGAAAAATTAAACAGTCCCACATCATTCGTCCATGCTCGTATTCTCGTTTATTTGTGAGCGTTGTGCAACAGGGGCTTTATGAATGACAACTTTGAATAAAATATACTTGTAAAACTGCACTCCGATGAAAAAGCATTGACTTCTGAAAAAAAAACCCAAAAAAAACAAAAACTTGCCTTCGTATTTCACAACTATAAATTTGAAGCTCAATTTTTGCTCTCCCCGATTTATTTATGAAAGTTCTTTTTCTCAATATAAATCAATAAACTCTGAGAAGGCCGATAAAAACGTAATTAATTAGGCTGCATTAAATGCAAAGTTAAATCGCTTTTTCGTTCCTAGACAAGCATGAAACAAAATTTGCGTTTGCACTCCATCCGGCATATGACGATAACTTTTATTACCATACATATTTAATTAACATGGGCTCATTTTCAGCACAGCGCGGATAGATTAAAGCGATGCTTTAGAAACCGAAGACGCATTGCAAACTCACTAAATTATCAAGAGAATTAATTTTTATCCAAGATAATTCCCATCCCATTCGATACCCAGTAAAGCATTTACTGTAATTATTCATTTTGTCGAAAATTCTTAATCAATGTAACGAAGTTAAGAATTCCATTACTGCTATTTAATAAATGAAACAAATTTTTAATAATAGGAGGGAAAGAAGAACAGGAAAACATTGTTGTTAATCATTATTTTTGAACGAATTCCCCTTGGGGAATTTTATCCCGGCCTTGGTTTGCAATTTTAATTAAAAATAGGCACCCCCATACGGATGATTGTGCTTTAAATTTCGTAAGAATAAATAGAGTTGTTTACTTAGGCATATACAACTTTTCTTCTGTGAATACTTTTGTGAGATTAATTTTTCTCTTCAAAGATTTTTGAATATTTAAATATGACTCTGCGATATTTTCTACTAGTATATTTTAATGTTCTATGCCCCTTCTTTATTTCATGAACCTTGATAACTCACCTTTCACACATTAGAAAATATGGAGAACATACAGGCTTATATCTGCATATTATATACAGTATGTTATAGTTGTGTATATTATGCACATACTATATGTTACATATATGCACTCTGTATCGATACAGAATATATAACTTTGGAAATGTAACGGAAAAAAAGCTGGATGTGGAATTATAATATTATTTTTCAACGTTCCCAAAGAAAGATTAGACATTATTCTTAATTAAAATATAAACTCTTCTTTTCAATGCTATTTAGTAGCAGAAGTTATAAAAGTGCAACTTCATACATTTCTTAAGTTGCATCATGAAAGCTCATTAGGAATATAGAATATTTCTGCTATTCCATTCTACTGTTTAGGAAATCATTTTTGTTAGATTAATAACCAAACAAAAGAAATTAGACGCCAGGCTAAAATCAAATTTAATAAAATGAAACAGTTTTAAGCGAAATAAAATTATTTCTGTAACTTAGGATAAGCGTAATTCTAAAATGCTATGTATGACCTTTCTGCCAATGGATGCGAGACCTGGAGAATAAAAAAGGACGCCAGGAACAAAAGTGAAGTTTTTGAAATGTGAATCTCCTCGAAGAATAACAAAAATGAAGTGGACTAACAAGATCTTTTACCACGAAGTCCTGGATAAATCAGATTAAAAGGTGTTATCAGCAATACAATACAGGGAAGAAAGTTAACGTATCCCTGAGAGACAAGTAGTGAGAAGTGAAAAAATACAAATTACCTCAATTTTTTTTAGCATTGGAGAAAAACACAATGGGAAAGAGACCCAAAAGCAGAAAAAGAAGAAGATGAATTGGGAAGGCGGGTGATTTAAAAATTTCAACTGGACTTGACACAGAAGAAATTATGCATGGGAGCAGATATAGAAAAGTGTGGTCCATGATGATCATCAAGCTTCCACTGGTCGCAACAAAGCTATTGTCTAAATTTGGACATCATTCAAATATGGTCGTTATATTCTGAGTGCTTGTTTAAAGATATTTTTTCTATAATTGAAAACAATTTTTGTCTTTCTATTGATTTTTATCAATGAAATTGAAATTTTTGAAAACGGCACTCAAACTTAATTTTCATATAATAAGTAAATTTTTAAACGTGTGAGAAAGTCCCTCAGGAAGGAAGCTTCTTCCTTTCTCTTAAAAGATTGAATAATAATTTGAAAAACTAACGTTGAATCCTTTAACATACTGTATAAGAGATTTCGCGTTAACTTTGTTTAAGCTCAATATAATAACTATTATTTGTAACATTTGGCAATAAGATGTAAAAAGAAATAATATTTATTAAAAGCGTGAATGGCATGTCCCCGAGTCTTACCATAAGAGGCTGAGAGCGTAAAGATGACATAAAAATGAATCACGAGAGCAATGAATGTGATAGAAAAAGTCAGGCAAAAAATCTTGGATTGTGAGTGTACGACGTGAGAAGGGGAAATTATCTTTTTTAAAGTGTTGTAAGGAAGGAATTTACCTCAGAAAGAAAAGAATAAACGTGACAAAAACAAAGAGGAAATTTTTAAAAATATAGAGTCTTGAACGGAGTAGAATAAAAGACAGGAAGGAAGAGAAACCCCGAAACCGTACCTTTAACTCCATGTACGGAAATAACAAAAAATAAAGGTAGTTCGAGAGCTGCTTGGTGACCACATCAATACTAGCGGCCACAATCGATGCACCTGAGAATTGCTGGTCTGATTAAAACCATCGATTCGGGGGTGGGGAAGATGTCAGGGAGGAAAAAAAGATCTTCAAACATAGAAAATAATACTATTTTAATTAATTGTGTACAAATAATTTTTTGTGAATTCATGGATTACACGAATGTGAAAGAGTATTTCATTATTTTTCTTTGCTTTTCCTACATTATAAGGTAAAATTCTTTTAAATGGTCCTGCAACTTGAGGAAGATAAATTTGTACATAATCCACCCTGATCAAGGTGAAAAATAATTATGGTGAAAAATGTTTCTGATAAGAGACGTTTTATCATTGCAAAAACGGGATTTAAAACGATTATTTATACATTTAATGGAAACAACGCCTAAATTAATTAGCATGAAGGTAAAGCATTAATTTTTGTCATTGATTTTTATTGACCTTTGATAGCTCAAGCAGAGCATAAGGAAAAAACCTTCCACAGTTTAACGGCCCGTATATTCAGAAAAAAGAATCACAAATCAATATAGCAGTTTAATGACATACAATTAATTATTCAGGCTTAAAAAATCCATTCGTGCTTCATGTTTGCTTAATCAATTTCGCGGCATTGACTAACTGAATATAAAAAAAAAAGGAATCTCTAGGCAATATCTTTTTTTTATTCTAAATTTAAAAATGTTAAATACGCTGCTCAAAAAAAGGTAATTGCTGTTTTATTTTACAAAATCGTTTTTTAAAACAAATTTATTTTTTAATTTGCAGGCGCTTCTAATCTTTACTACTTCTACTTTAAGTCGAGATAGCTTTAAGCAAAAGCACACTCGAGCACGTATCTGTTAAAAATAATAATAAGAAATCATTTAAAAATAATTATTAGAAGGTAACTTCTTCCCATTTGCCAATATATTTGATACAGGATTCTCTTTTATGTGAAATCACGAGGAGAAAACAGCTAAAACAAAAGGGGAAAATTCCACTTATTGCTTTTATTTTTAAATCAGATAATATGTAAATACTAAAATTTTGTTAATGATCTTTATTGATTAGTTATGAGTTTTATGTTTTCAATATTTAAGTAAATATAAACGCGAATACAGCATTTTTGCTTAATCAATCTAAACTGATCTTCTTCAAGCTGGATAATTTCAATACATTCAGTACTAGCCGTTTAAATAAAAAATCGAATTTATTTTGGGATGTATTTACTTTCGAGTATTGTATTTAACTAAATTATTTTAGTTGGTAAAATATTTCTGAAATTGTGTCATTGAATTTATCAGTTGTTTATTTTTAATTGCTAAATATATATTAACAAAAGAATGTAACAACTGACCGGCAGGACTTACCATAACTAGAATTTTTGTTACTGATCGAACGTTGAACAATTGACAAAATTTTACAAGTTAGATATATACTCGTATTATAGTACACACACACACACACACACACACACACACACACACACACACACATATATATATATATATATCATCATCATCATATTCAACCATTATCTATCCACTGCTGGATGAAGGTCTCTCCAAATGCTTTCCACACAAGTCTATCCTGGGCCATTCGTTTCCACGTCACCCCAACCTCTTTTCTTATTTCATCCACCCATCTAGTTTGAGGACGTTTTCTAGGTCTTCGGTGGTCTCTTGGAATCCAGTTCAGAATTTCTGTTGTCCATCGTTGATCAGTTCTTCTTGCAATATGCCCAGCCCATCGCCATTTCAGCCCTTTTACTTTAACAATGATGTCCTCCACTCTAGTTTGCTCTCTCACCCAAGTGTTCCTTTTCCGATCTCTCCTAGTTATTCCAAGCATGCACCTCTCCATGCTCCTTTGTGTTGTCTGTAACTTTCGTATTGCTCCAACTGTTAGACTCCATGTCTCTGATCCATAAGAGAGGACTGGCAATACACACTGGTTGAAGACCTTTCTTTTTAGACACAAAGGCAATTTCCCCTTCAGGATAAAACTGTTTCTTCCAAATGCACTCCAGCCAAGTTTAATACGTCTGTTGAGTTCTTTCATAATGTTGCCATCCATTGAAATCAGCTGGCCAAGGTAAATATATGAATCAGCAATTTCTAGCTCAATGTTGTCAACTTGTATTTTTGTTTCCTCTACGAAATTATTGAACATGATCTTAGTTTTTTGTAGGTTCATCTTGAGTCCAACTTCTTTACTTCTAGTTGAGAGCTCCTGTACCATGTCTTGGAGTTCTGATGGGTTCGTTGAAAAAATAACAATGTCATCAGCAAACCGCAAATGATTTAAATATTCACCATTTATTTTTATTCCCCTGTTATTCCAATTTATCTGCTGAAAAATCATCTGTAAAGCTGAAGTAAAAAGTTTTGGAGAAATGGTATCTCCCTGCCTCACACCTTTACCAATTTTGATAGCTTCGGTATCTTTATGTAACCGAAATTTTGCACTTGCATTTTTATACACACGTTTCACCATGTCAATGTACACATCCTCGATGTCTGCTGATCTTAAAGAGTTGATGACTGCTGACGTTTTAATAGAGTCAAAGGCCTTCTCATAGTCAATAAATGCCACACACAATGGAAGTTCATATTCATGTGTTCTTTCAATTAATTCTCTTAATACTTGAATATGGTCCACTGTACTGAATCCACTTCGAAATCCAGCTTGTTCTCTTGGTTGAGCTGCATCTAATTTTTTCTGCAGGCGATGTGTTAGCACTTTTGTGAAGATTTTATAAATAGCAGGTAACAAGCTAATTGGTCGGTAATTTTTCAAATCCTCTTTATCACCTTTTTTATGCAAAAGAATTACTGTTGCAGAATCCCATTGGTTTGGTATGTTACCACTGTTGAGGCATTTGGTAAAGAATTTTGCGAGTATGTCTTCTACATGTTCTCCAGCTTCTTTTAAGATATCTAATGTAATGCCATCATCGCCAGGGGATCTTCCTTTCTTCATACTTTTTATTGCAAATGCTACTTCTTCTTTTAAGATTTTAGGAGCTGTTCCTTCGACTATCTCAGAGTCTTCGTTTAATCCACTGTTTCCTTCATATAGTTTTCTGTAGAATTCTTCAACTCTTCTAAGTATTTCTTCCCTATTTCTTGTTACAGTGCCATCCTCTCCTTTTAATGCAATGATGTGTTTCTTCCCAATAGACAAACTCCCTTTAACAACCCTAAGGCTCTTGTTGCTTTCAATGGCCTTCCTTACTAACTCACAATTGAATTTTCTTATATCTTCTTTCATGTTTTTGCGCAAAGTTTTGCAAAGTTCTACATACTCGATCTTGCGACTGGTATTTTGATTGTCCACCTTCATAAGTCTTCGCCTTTTCATGAGTTGTTTCGTCTTCTCAGATAATTTGCTATTCTGCTTTTTACATATTACACCACCAATTTCCCCAGCAGTTTCAATTATTGTCTTAACAATGTTTTCATTTGCTTCTGAGATATCACTTTCATCAATAAGTCCTTCCAGTGCAGAAAAGCGATTTTTTAATTCCAACTTGAATGCCTCGGTATTTACTTTCAGTTTCATTAGATCCACCCTCTTACTTACTTGTTTCCTAATGAGCTTCTGTCGTTCTAATTTAGTATTTAAGTGCACTTTACATCTCACCATTCGATGATCACTTCCAGTATTAAATCTGTTCAGTACGCTGCAATCTTCAATAATTGATTTCTTGTTTGCCAGTATATAGTCAATTTCGCTGGTTCCTCCATTGGGGTGTTTCCATGTCCATTTTCTTTGCGGTTTCTTCTTAAAAAATGAATTCATGATGCTAAGATTTTCAGCTTCTGCAAATTCGATGAGTTGATCGCCACGTTCATTCCTTTCCCCATATCCGTATTTACCAACCGATGTCTCTCCTTGTTCCTGTTGTCCAATTCTTGCATTGAAATCCCCCATGATGAGCTTGATATGTTGTTTCCCCTTGGTATGTAGCTGTTTGATTTCTTCATAGAATTCTTCAACCTCCTCGTCGGTATGGCTTGATGTTGGTGCATATACCTGTACTATCTGAAGTTGGTATCGCTGGGTTAGTTGAACAACGAGCCTCGCTGCTCGATCTGACGTGCTTTCATTAAACTGGAATATATTCTTGACGTTGATTTTGAAAAAAAAAAGTGACCATGTCCCAGATTTGACTCGAATCAGCGACCCTTAGCTTGTCGTCACAATTCTCTGAGCACTTAGCTGCTGAGGTCGACACCACATGTTTAATTTCACACAAATCATGATACATGTATTTCATACAGTCTCACAAATCATGATACATGTATTTCATACAGTCACACAAATCATGATACATGTATTTCATACAGTCACACAAATCATGATACATGTATTTCATACAGTCACACAAATCATGATACATGTATTTCATACAGTCACACAAATCATGATACATGTATTTCATACAGTCACACAAATCATGATACATGTATTTCATACAATCACACAAATCATGATACATGTATTTCATACAGTCGCACAAATCATGATAATTTACTGCCCAAACGCTTACAGTGTTGTAAGCAGCTTACCTATTAATTATAAAACCGGCATGAAGTACGCTTGCAAATTATTTCCAATGCCAGAGCTGTTCCAAATACAAAGTTTTATTTTAAATGTAAATTTAACTAAAAGCTTTGATGGCTCTTACTTGCTGGGATTTAAAGATACTGAATGTTTTCTTTCCTTTTTATTCAGTTTAAATAAAGTTAGTTAATGCGAAAAAATTAAACGCCGCAACAAACAGCTGAAAGGGAACTGTTGGTCTTTGTCCTCAACTTCAATTCAAATGTCAAGAAACAAAACAACGGATTTTTGTATGTATGGGTATCACCGTCCTCTTATTCCCAGCATTCTTTTAAACTTCCTGTTTCATCCAGGAATAAAATACTTTTCGAATTTATCTGCTTCAGTGAAAGTTGCTTTTAGCCATTTGTAATTCTCCAGAGGAAATGAACGCCATCGGATTAGCAAAAATCCGTTTTAGCGCCACGGAGTGGGTTACGCAAATTAACCACTTTCGTGGGAAACTCTTCTCAGTTAATAACGCAATAAAACAACAACAAAAAATGCTCCATTTTTATCCAGGACGATATATTTTCGGAGGCAAAAAGTATTACTGAACTGAGAGAGGTTTGCGAGAGCAAGCACCCCATTGGGGGTAATAACCTATTTTTTGCTGTAACATTTCGTTACAATTTACTTTCAGGAAAATCCATTACCTCGCTTTAAAAAGTATAGATGCCTTTCCGCTTATATTTGTTTCAAATAAATACAATGGTGTCTTAATTTTAAAAATGGTTATACATTCTTTTGCAAAAAGAAAAGAAAAAGCACCATGAAGAAATTGTCTGTTTTTATTGAAATTAAATGTGCATTCAGCGCATATGCAGGTAAGGAAATGATAAAAAAAAATTCAAGGCTGTAGGACCCATCAATGGCTAGGAATTGCACATTGAATGTTCAAATCAATAGTTCGTGACCATCAGCGATGCATGCTTCTAAACGTCTAGGTAAGGAGTGATACAGGCTCCTAAAGTCGTCTTGCGACACATTCTGCCAGGCATTTTGTAAGGTAGGTGTATGAGCAAGTGATATGCCAGCTACGCCATTAGTGCAACCATGTAGTTTTACATGTTGGCATTGTGTAGACGTGACGTTTCTTGGTATGTTTATCCTTGCGTTGATCCGATAGGGGTGATAAAAAAGGACTAGATCGCATACAGGAGAGGTCAGAAGGTCAATAGCAGTTCTCGAGTAATAAAGATTTGATGGAAGGCCTGGCAGGACTCTAGAACTATAATATTTTATTCAAGTGATGATTTTGTATTAGGATTCGGTAGAGCCGATGCTGACAAGCGAAAGATTACCTTTGACTTAGTGCACAATGGTACCAGGTTTTATTTCAGTCGTTAACAGCAGATCTGTGTAGCCGAAGCCGATATCGACGTAACCTGCTCATTGCTAATAGTTGATAGTCGACTTTTATGGACAATCTCGGCCAGGAGTTTGGTTCATCGAGTAGAAATATTGTTGGATGCTGCGCTGCTGTAGACAGCCTCGATTGGGATACCGAAGGATTCTATTTACCCGGTGATGTATTTTGTTTTTATTGCTTGAATATTTAAGTCGAGTCCTGAATATATGCTGAGATTTTAATACTGAACTAGTTGAGTTGGAAATTATGCTATAAGAAGAACGAGAACTGAGGTATTTACTTGCCAGTGAAGTAGTTAGTTGTTTTTTGTATTAACTTGGATTTGTTTGTTGGGTAAAAATTAGTTTACTAACAATTTGTTAAGTCTAATTCTAGTTATCTGTTTTAGTTAGAGTTGAGCCCTGGCTATAAAAGGTTTGGAACTGTTATTATTTTTCGAAGAAGAGTCAGGGCAAAGCGACGGACTGTAGCGTCCGGGTCAGTAATAATCTGATTTTCCTGTTGTGATCTTTTTTACTCATGAATATATTCACTTGCCCTTTAGTTAATGAGATCTTATTTCATTCTCAGGCTCCTTGCTGAAACGATTATTTATGTTGGATTCACTCTAGTGGAGGATTTACGCACTATGTTCTTGCGCCATATATATTTGCTGGTTGTTACACTTGTAACTACGTTCATTGAAGGTGAATAAAAGTCTGACACTATTTGGTATTACTTAATATGGTAACACAGAGCACCTATCTGGTTTGTTAACGTTAGATTCAAATTCTGCTCTTGCGCCGTAACTACCTAATTTAGTAATAGTAGAATTCGTTACAATTTCTCACTTGTTGCTCCAGTTCTGCAACATTTTGCGGTACCCGAATCTTGCGGCTTACCATCACCCATAGATGTTCGATTGGCGAAAGGTCTGGTGAGCTAGCTTGCCAAGGAAGAGCATCAACAGCACGGAGGCAGCTCATAGATTTTCGAGCCATATGGGGCCTGGCATTAGCTTGTTGGAGAATGCCCCCATGCTGTTGTGTCATGAAGGGTAACGCAAACGGCTGCAGGATGTCATCAACATATCGTCATGCTGCGCTGAGACTTAGAATTTTCCTAGAAACCCGAACCTCTGCTGCTAAGGGAAGCAAAACTCGGACTGCGGTGGACAGAAAACCGGCACTCGTCCTAATATACCGTTAGGAATCGAACCCCCGGTTAATGACACGATGAATGAATCTGTTACCACTGCGCCACCATAGGGAAGTGGACTTTTTTCTTGACCCAGGTGATCCGAAATTCGAAAACTCTAGAGAACCAATTTTCGGACTACAGTATGCAATTAGATCCTGCGGTGGTACAGTGGTAATGCGTTTATCTAACCATGCTGTTATCCGGGGTTCGACTCTCAACAGCACAAAAAAAATAAGACTTACCAACTGACTGTTCACCATAGTCCGAGCGTTGGTTCCCTAGGTATCAAGAAAGCTAGATTTCCCAGGAAACTGTAGGATCTGGCTCAGTTCGCGAATAAAAAGTACGGTTAGTCAGTAAGCGTTTATTAACGCAAGAAGTATCATTGAACTCCAAAGTAAATTTTATCAAATTCCAAAATAAGTTTAATCAAGTTGTAGGCAATTTTTTATCAAAAGTTCGAAGTTTAAATTAAAAAAAATGTCATTATTTTAAAAGTAAATAAGAGTAGTTAAGGCAAATTGCTAAAGATGAAAAAGTGTGGTTAGCCTGTAAGCGCAAAAATGACTATCATTTTTGATATGATTTTTCTGCTATAATAGCTTGGCTCAACTTTCTTTAAAATGTTGGAATCGATTGATGATCAATCAGTATTAAGAGCCACGAAATACATCATCCATGACATTCTGCAAATACCTTCCAAGAACAATCGAAAATATAGGTGTGTCGAAATCTAGCCGATTACAGAAGTAAATGACTAAAAAATGTTACGGCTTACACCAAATAAAAAATTTTCTTGGCGATAAAGCGCAAATATTGAAATATCGGGAAAAATAACGTTGTGTTCTTTCGCGTTGCTGATTTGCGGTTTTTGCAAGGTACCTTGTCAATATTGCAGATTACACAAAAAGAGCGCATGCTGAGAAACAAGACGATATTTGTCATACACGTTTTGAAACGTGGCTTAAATATGCATTGTACTCCACAAAAAATAAAATCAAAAGTTTCTTTTTTTTGCTGCTACGAGAAGAATTTAAAATTGTTTTAACGAAAAAGTACAGAGGGTGTTTACATATTTTTGAACGACTTTGTGGTCGTCTAATCAATGTTCAAAATGTAAATATTAAGTATTTAAATATTCGATCTGTAAGCCCTTTTTCTGAACTATACGTCTACATCGCATTTTCCATGATAGAAGGGCTTTTCTTAAAATCTTTAAGGGTATTGCCTTCTACTCCTCTTGCACTACTTTCCAGAGGCTATCAGTTATACAATTGATAGCCTTTGGCTTGCGCTTCGAAAAAAAGCTCTTTTTTTCAGCAGTCCAAAAGCACAATAGTCCATAAGTAAAACGTCAAGAGACTTCGCAAGAATATGTTGAAAAGGTACATATGCAACATCTGTATCAGTCTTCATGGTTTCAAATAAGCCAACCATAAATTTCGAAGTATGGCTGGTGGCTTTATCTTGGTGCAGTTTCACTTTTGAAAGTCGTTGGGATATAGAATTGGAATTTCTTCTCTGAATATCAGACGTAAAATATCTGTCTGATAGTATGATGAATTGATTTTAATCCTTTTCCTACTCTTCTTAATTTTAATTTCCCATTGTGGGAGAAATCTGTGACAATCATAAACCCCTTACTTTGCATTCTCGGAACCAAGTTTGGACATTTTTTTTCTCCCGCGTTTTCGATAGTAAATAAACCCTTTTTTTTTTTGTTACAGTCATTTAAATAAACTCATGCTTCATCAAGGGTCACAATATATTTCCATTTATCTCCTTCTGAATTGTTTTCACAAAGAGTTCTACAAAGTATTCTGCGTTTCCAGCCACATAACTAAGAAAGAGCCGTTGAACATTATGTGTTTTATTTTTTTTTAAGCTGTAAATATTGATTTATTATTTTGTGTATTGTTGATACAGATGTCTTTAAAGACTTTGCAATTGATTTTTGCGTTGGCGGATTTTCTCTTGTTACTAGAAATTTCACTTTTGAAATATTTGTAACAATACGTACCTTTTGGCGGGTAGTTGTTTTGAGTATTTCATGTAGAAGCACTGATGAACGGTTTTTTTCTTTCCAATTAATAATGTTGCTTATTTTGCACTTAGAAATCTTAATACCATCTGTTCCACAACTTTTTTTTAATTACGAAATAAGAATTTTTATTTTCGGAAAACCCAAAAACATATCCTTCGATCCACACATTTAGTTTCGACATTTTGAAAGCAGAATAAATTTAAAGGTCGCAAACGATATTTTACACTGCGAGTGAGACTCTGTTACTAGATATTTCAAACAAAAAAAATCATTTTTTTTTATCTTTCATCGAAATACTTTTCAAAACGTGTAAACACCCTCTATAACTTGATGAATAAATGCAGTCGAAGTTTTTTGATTATTCAGATAGTGCAAACATGGTTTAAGAAACTTGCGACCAGGTTCAAAAAAAAAAAAAAATGTTCCGGAAGTCTTCACATATGCTCTATTCAGGCAAGTTCAATGCGTTCGAAGATTAAGAACCTTTTAGAAATAGGCATCAGTTACTGATATGAGCGTGAAGATATATTCATTCTAACCTCGATTCATCGATTTTTACGGGACTATTGACAATAATCGTTAAATCGAGAAATTCGTTAAATCGGGGGAATACATTTATCGGAACCAATGACGCACTCATTGTGGGGACGATGGGTCCCGAGCCCTTCCTTAGACTGAAAATTGATATGTAAAATACGTTAAAAAAGTAGCAATATTAAAAAATACATATTTTTTGCATTTTCGGCCCTTCCCTGAGCAAAAATCCAAGGTTTGCAGTTGATTGGAATTGAAATAAGAAATTATTGAGAGAAAACTCATAAAAATGCTTACCAGCATTCTGAAGAATACATGTTAATTTTAATAAACATAAAACACAAGTATGTGCTTAATTACTGCTTCGAAAAGAAATCTTTGATTGACGTTTGTTTTTTTAAGAGTTGGCATTTAACATTGCCTTTTCGATTTTTTCAAATGCATCGACAAGATCATCGTTAACGTTAATTGATTGATTGTTTGGCTTTTTTATGGCGCAAGAGCATCTGGGCTATACTGCGCCAACGTTAACGTTAAACCGCAATAAATGTTTCTTTGCGCATTGTAAACCAGCATTCGCTTCAATTGAGTAAACTTAATTGAAGTTGATTTTCTAACTGAAATTCTACTTCAATTGAGTAAACACAATTGAAGTTGATTTTCTAACTGAAATTCTACTTGCAGCTACAGGCTAACAACGAAACTTACTGTTAAATCGAAGAAAACAAACGTTAAATCGAAGAGAACATTAGACTGAATGTTACTCAGTCCGGGCCAATAAAAGCAATCGTTAAATCGAAGGCAAACTGTATTTCAAAATACATTGATTGTACTGTAGAATCCCGAGTGAGTACATTTCAATATCAGAAGTTTTATTTTTTTTCTGCATGCTTCAGTAATAATGGAATAGAATAACTTTTAACCTTTTTAAAAACCTAAGTTGCGTTTGTTTGTTATATGTGTAAGAATGTAACACCAAGACATCCATCTTTCCTTTCTAATCTTTGCTTTCTAGAATATCAAACCCAGGAATACGAATCGGTAGGAAGAATCGCAGTCATTTATATGACAATGGGATTCAGTCTCGGATTTACCGCACAGGACAAACGCAATTTCTCTGAACCACAGTATAGACTCCAAGTCAGGAAGAAAGGAAGTATGCAAGGGGAAAAAATGGGAAGGGTGGCCGCCGGAGGCGGCGCTGTAATCCCAGAGACTCTAATTCCGCAAACTGAGGTCCATGGACTAGTGATGGTTTGGAGTAGCCTATCATGTGGTTTGCAGGATCCCTCAAATAATATCTTTTTCGATTTTTTTCTGGAGGAAGGTTCCCATCATGATGGTCCAGGTGAAGCAATGGCGACAGGTGAAGGAATATTCAGTGGTCTGTGAGTAGTCAAAGTTGAAGAACCACCGCTCTAAGTTATAAATTTACGACTAAAGTTATATTAATATAACTATTGCTCATGATTTTAATCAATACCGATTTGTCATTATTGAATTTGGCTGGAATTTCTACCGAAACTTCTTAATTTCTTGGAGATCAGATTAAAAATGCCTTTCAAGATTCTGTAAATATAACCAAACAATTTTTGCAGCTAGTTGAATATTTTTTCTAGCCTTGACGTAATAACACTAGCAACTTAGTAACAATTATCTGCAACTGTAATTAATTCCAAGATCTTCGAGCTAACCAAATTAATTGATTATTTTAAATTTAACTGTTACTTATTTTATAACGGAAATTGCATAAAAGCTATACAAAATGTACATAGAAGCTGTACAAAAATTACGCAGAAGCCAACATATTTCATACAAGTTTAGTTCTGTAATTAGGAAGCGCTATATTATTTGAAAATTTTATTAAAAAGCAATATATATTTTAATTGAATTTTCCTTTCGCCTCAATAACATGAAAAATACCATTTCTCATAACAAAACTTGAAATCCGTCTGCCCTTGAATCGTCCATTTTTAATATATAATAAATACTAACTAGTGAAATAACATCTTACTAAAAATTTACATTTCTAATTGCTATCATGATAGTTAAAAAATAAAACATACTAACATCTTCATTTTCAACACAGCTTGTATTTTATACAAACGATTACTCACTGCCCCACAACATAAATTGTCTTACACGAGAAACTTAATTATTATCTACAGTTATAAAAGACTGGAAAGTAATGGAACTTGAACTTTAACTCTGCCACAAAAATCTCTTTTTAATAGCTTTGTTATTAATGGTAGTCGCTTAAAGATATTTAACGAAAGTGATTAAGAAACACTGTTAATTCTCTAATCAAGAAAAGTGGTTTACCGTCTGCTTAAACTCGGCGATCGGGAAATTCTTTTTAATGGAAGTTCGCTTCGCATATTTTAATTAGTTTGACATTAGCCGCATATTAAAGATCACCGGGGCGCCAAAAATTTAAGCTTAACGGCAAGGTATTTAGTCAGCTTTTGAACAAATTTTTTCTGAAATAACATTCACTAGGTAAATATTTATGGCAAAACGGTTTTAGTACCTTCCTAAAAATGTGTAAGTCAACGTGCAATCGATTATAAAAATTTTTGCAAAAAAATTGAGCGTAATTAAAAATTAAAATACGTTAGCAAAAAATAAAAAAAATCTACGTACTCTAAAATAATGTTTCGATCGTGGTAAAACTTTGTATGAGCGATAAGGGTGCAAAAGAGATGATTAAATTTGTATGGCAATTTGGCTTTTTATTTGAGATCAACAGACTCGGAAACGTTGCATTTTTATTATGCTGTATATATCTGGTGGCGATATAGGTGAATATCCGGTTTATAACGTATAATCATACAATTGTTGAACATTTTCTTGTGGAAGATTTTACCAAACTTTCTATAACTGCTTGGCTAGTTGACGTACATCGGTGGATAGTTTTAACTGGCATCCCGCCATGTTCCATATGTATGCTATATTGGCGAAAGGTCTGGAAATTTAGCAGCTCAAGAGAGTGAGGGAGAGCTGAAACACCCCGAAGACATTCCCGGAAGATTTTTGCTGTGTGGGCATTATCTTATCAACTCCACACCAAATCGGCTGCATAGACAGCAGGAAAGGTCGCAGGATATCTTAGATGTACCGCACTGCTTCCAGAGTGTTACAAAGGATCATTGCAAGTAGAGGTAGTCGGCTATTAATGACTCCCCGAACCGTAATGGCATATGTGAGTCGTATCCAGCTCCATAATGAAGTGAGAATAGGAGTGTTGGCTAGACTCCCTCCAGGTATGTAGTCTCCCGTCATAAGCTGAACATCAGCGTCATCATTCCTGAACACCATACGTCGTCAATCGGATGAACTCTGTTCTGCTAGGGAACGATACTGCTGCGATGTTCAGGGATTAGTGGTAATAGTCCTAACAGACGCCGACATTTGGATCCAGGCTAAACCAGTCTTCTTGCAATGACATCTCGTGGTGCTACATGAGATAGGAACGAAAGTAAACTTCTTAAGATGGTAGACGCTACAGCTGTTGGTGGTGTGGTTGCACTTAATATCGAATGATTCTCTTCTTTAGTTGTTAGCTGAAGACAGTTGCTTCTCTTATAACCGAGATGTGTGTCCAAAAATGTGTGAAAAATACGCTCCTGCTTCCTCTAAGACTTAAATATATGTATTCTATTCCATTCCATTCACATATTTTCGTATTTCGTAATAAATATCTTAAAACGCTAGAAAACTAAAGAAACATAAAATAAATCTATTCTCAGAAAATTTTACGCGGCATTGTAAAACGTTTACGAGAAACATTTATTACAAATTTATAATTTAAAAATAGCTATAGGTAAACGCTCCATCTAGCTAATTTAGGAAAAGTCTTGAAGAAGATATCTCGATCTTTTAACCAATCTCTTGATTCATGAATATTTTTTTATTTACGTTCTTTTTGAGCAAACATGCAAAAATACAAAACTATTCGTTCCCTAAAAATAGCTCTCATTTAGCTATTTTTACTGCAATTGCGAGCTGCTTGAGAGAATCGATCAACCTCTCTTATTTCTAAATAGCTTTTCTAAAAATTCGTCTTTTTGATTTCGTAAATGGAAAAATCTTTTTTATCTGTAATTGTAAAAAATGTATTTTTTTGTACCTTTGCAACAAGTACCATTTTTTGTGACTTTTGGCTATCAAGAAGATCAACAGCAACTATTAAAAATCTCCAAAGAACTGGATACCTGAAATGCTTTCGGAGGCATGTTTCATATTTTCATTTCACTACACGTTTGGCCTTTCTTTTGATGCCACATATGTAGCATGATCTTTGCTCCTGTGGTATACATTAACTCTATCTTCTCTTTTATGCTACCATGAAATATCTTTTAATAACAGTAATAGAAAATGTTTCATTACTTTAATGGGCGATGAAAAACGCAAGTCAGAAATCAATTTAACTTCTTGGATTCAATACGTAAATATCCAAGATACAAGTTTTTTACTAGAAAGTCCGAGGAGTCGATGAGTTACTAAAAGAGTTAACTCGCTAAAATGAGTCAGAATTATAATTGACACACTCGAGAGAGAAATAACTCAGTTACTTTTGCTAGATCTAGCTAATTTTAACAAAATCCATCTTATGAACATGCATATGTATAGATAACTATTAGTGATATATGATTATTTAAATTATTTTTTTTGTTAAATGTATATTTATATATTGTTAAAATATTTCCGAACTAAGCTTTTAAATAACTAACATACAATCTAGGTTATTCTAGCTATTGTGGGTTGAAATATTTCTGGACATGAACTTGAAAAATGTCGGAAATAGTGCGCAGTTCTTTTCCTTGCCTTTGAATTATAAATTCATTTCAACCGGATTTATTGAATAGGTAATAATATTTTTCTTTTTTTATTATTGTTTTTCGCTGTAACTCATTTTTTCTTGTCTGTTATTTATTTAGCGAATTAAACATTAGCCAGCCTTTTTTTACCATATTAGAATCTCAGTAACAAAATTAATCTTCTTGTTGATGACATGTTGTAAGTGTACAGTAAAACCTTGCCCACACAAACTAATTGGAACCAAGTTTAGTTAAGATTAGCAAAACGTTCGGACTATTGAGATTTTTATATTTTCGCACGTTTCAACACGTGCTGCTATAAGATGATTGGCTCTGAGCCCTTTCCTTATTAAATTTTAGGAAAATCCGTCAAAATCTGATTTTTTAGATGACGGAATTCTGTGTGGAATAGTCTAAAAAATGATTGCATACAGATCTCACTGAAAAATAATATGCCCTAAAAACATATGAAACAATTGAGTAAAATAAATAATCAGTTATAATAATGGGGAGGAAGATTCCTGGTTGTGAAAAAACTTAAACAAACGATGTCCTGAATGGCTGACAAACGGCGAAAAAGATTTTAGACATCGAGTTTAAAGGAAGACATAAGTACGACACACATAAAACATCATAGTTTTAACTATACTAGTTTAAAATTGTATTCTGTAGAACTAGATGAGATGGGCGGGACAATCTTTAAGGTGGCCCAGGTAGGTTCTGAACAAGAGGAAAAAAGCACAACTGCGGTAAGTCAAAGAATAAAATAAATGCTACGTACATACATTAAATAATACATGGTTGTGCTTCTTTTGTCCAGTTTGGATTATTTGGAACCTTGGATTATTGGATCCGGCTTAACAAGGTTTTACTGCAATATAGTATCATTGGGTAGAGCATTTCACCGGCAATGAAAAGGTTGTGGGATCGTTCCCTACCGGACGCACGAAATCTTTCTTTTCTCTGAGTGTAATTTTCAATTTCAATTTGCAATTTAATAAGCATCATTGTCTGTAAAAAAAGCGAATAATTTATCATTTTTATAGCTTTTTTTAGCGGAAAAAATTAATTTCACTTCTCATTTTGCCCCCTGAGTAATATAACTGCTAAATATGGTGTAGGACAACCTGAATTGTCCATGCATTATAAAGCAAAAACCGTCCAGCAATCTGCATTACATTAGTTATTTATTTAGTTTTTTATAATTTAGTTTTATAGAACCCAAAATTATAGTGTCTTGTGAGCGCCGTTATTCAATCTTTTGGTCTCTGGTTCGAATATCCAAGCACGCAGAATAACCTTTATTGTCCTTGCGCCATAAAAATCGAACCAATCAACCATCGAATACCCAAAGAAATGTGTCGTTTGGCGGTTATGTTAACTCGTCTGACCTGTTTTGTGCGATGGCTGCGCTATAAGCAGTTTCTATGTAGAATTTCAAACCGGCCAATTACATAGCTGCTGTATATGTCGATAGAAGAGCCTATTTGCATTTAGACATTAATAAGTGGAGACTACGTGATTGCAATTTGCCTTAACCACGTTTCCAGTCGCTATCGACAGCATTACATCAAACGCAAATGTTTCCATGGAATGGCATTAGATACTCAAGCTTCAAACCTATGGCAGCAAATTTCCATCAGGGTATATAATGCATAATTTCGACTACTAATATGCGTCTTAATACTGCGCCATAGCCTGTACCGTTTGTAATGAACGTTGGTGTATTCTAGCTTATGGGTGTTGAGATTTTGTGTACATCTGAGAAAAAATTCTGCAATCCTTTTCCAGTGAGCGGTCTCTTGCAATCATGTCTGATCTCTGCGATCTACTCCTTGCGATCATAATTATGAATCTGAAATAAAACGAGGTTAATCACAAAGGTTTTAAGATATGAAAAATATTTTTTTTGTGTGAGGAACAAACCTCTCAAAAAGTTACAATTTTAATACGAGTATATGATACAAAAATTTTAAACGTGTTTCATAATCATAAAATTTTAAAATGCTATATGTGAGGAAATCTAATACATTCCAACGAACAATTTTAATAGATGGGACTTTGAGGGATCTACTTTTATATTTTCTTTGTTAAATTTCACTGTTTTCTTCCGAACTTTGTGCAGCAAAATCAAAAAAAGAGGCGAAGGACCAAGCTTCTACTTCGGTTCATCTTGTAAAGTCCTTTTTATTATGAACATTCTAATGTTTGTTTGTTTGGATGTTTTATGGCGCAAGAGCATCTGGGCTATACTGCGCCAACTCTAATGGGTGTTATGAAAGCCTATTTCTACGTAGTTTTGAAAAATTAAGAGCCCCTTTCCAGACTTTTATGTTACAAATTTAAAACATTTTTATAACAACATATTTGTATCACTTTTACGTTTTATGATTACGTTCTTTGCGCAATTCATCCTGAACTTTGAAACGTTGCCTTAAATAAAATTATAACTAAATGTTTCAAAAAGTTAAAGATGCTTTGATAAGGCGTTACAAGTTAAAATATGAGCATTGTTAGCGTATCAGGCTTGTAGCCAAGCCGGGGCCAGCAGGGGCATGGCCCCAGTTGCCCCATCGAGCTATTTATATATATAGAACAATCCCCAGATGCCCTGTGCCCCATATGCCCTTTGCCTTGCCCCAGTTTCCCCTTCATCCTGGCTACAGGCCTGTACAACGCCTGGTGTTATACGAGTATCACACAGGTATCCTTCCACTTACGTGATTAATTGGTTCTGAGAAATAATCGCGTAACGCAAATATGCGTAAAAATTTTAACATGGGTGAGATAGGGATTGGTTCTAAGAAAAAACTCGTAAATGGCCACCGAAATGGAAATTGTAGCATTTTTTTTTTTTTTTAAATCGCGTTATTGCGAAAACGCTTAAAGTGAGATCGCGTAAAACGAGGGATGCCTGTATGAGCAAGAGCTTTGTCGTATTTTCGAGATGAGCTCGAGTAGATCAGGCTGGATACAAGGAGAACGCGCTTTAACGTGCCTCTTGTCCATTGAGATAGGTTCGGGTCTAGCCCGATACATTGGGTTACCCAATGTCGTGCATTAGGAGTTGGATATTATTGCCCTTCCCAGGGTTCATACAATTGGCCGGTGATTAGTGATGTCAGCGGTAGATGAAATAAAGCTATATCCTTTTTGTGAATGAATGACATGGATTTTATATTTATAGTATGGTAATTCCAGGAAAAATGGACCAGCGGGTGAGATGGACCACTCATTTATTTTTTGGAACCGGCGGCTAGATGGTACTGGTGGCAGTGCCAGCCTGTAATGGCGGATGTGAAACTTACTTTTTATCGTCTTTGGTCAAGTATTTGAGCGAAAAAGCTGCATAGTACAAATCAGGTGAGTTAAATGTTTTTTGTGTTATTTAGACCGTAAGGTGTATATAAGTTATCTGATAATATTTTTAACCAGCATCTTACATGAGGTGTAATTCATGTTAACCAATAATTGTAGTGAGCCGTAGTGGTAATAGCACCAAAGTGGACGCGATGGATGCCTGCTCTATCTCTTTCTGGTAATCGGGATATTTAGAAAAGGGCGACACGGGAGAGATGGACCATGTATTATATGGTTAAAAATATTATTTTTTTCGACAAAGCATTGATAATTTTGTATTTATTATAATTATTTATCTCTATATGTGTTTGTAATGTGACCTTTTGCATATTTGATATTGATAAAATGCACTCCTCACTCAAAATAGCCCATAACAAAAACAACCTCTATATATATATTTTTTTTTTATTTTTTTTTTCTTAAAAAATGCCAACTACGTATGAAAGGAAACGGGGATCTACTAGAGGAATGTGGAACGGAGACGATTTGCTGAAGGCTGTTGATGCGATACAAAAAAAGTTATGGGGGATCAATGAAGCTGCAAAGTGTTTTAAAATCCTCAAAACTACTCTGAAAAGGAAGATAAAATCCAATGATCTTTCCAAGGGACGTTTCGATCCATCATCCTTATTAGGTCAAGCACACGAAAAGAAAATGGTGCTTCACATTAAGAAACAGCGAGCACATGGCTTTACTCCATCATGGGATTGTGTCCGATCCATGGCTTGTTTCAGTTAGCTCAACAGTTAAACATCAAACATAATTTTAACATGGAGAGTCAAAAGGCGGGTTATGATTGGCTGACATCCTTTTTAGTTCGGAATCCTGACTTGTCAGTAAGAAAGTCAGAAGGAGTCTCTGTGAATAGAGCTCTAGGGAGGAATAAGGAGGAGGTACTTACAAAATATTTTGAACTGTTGCAAAATATTTTGATTGAAAATGACCTTATAAATAAGCCTGGACACATTTTCAATATAGATAAAAAGTGGCTTACAATTGAACAATAAGCCAGGAAGTGTTATCGCAGTGAAAGGATTAAAAAGCATAACTACTATTATATCCGGTGAAAGGGGTGAAACGATACTTGTTTTAATGGAGAAGGCAGTTACATTCCCCCTTATTGCATCTTCAAGGGGAAAAACAAAAAAAAAAAAGAATTTAGTGATGGCATGCCTCCCGACTTGTGTGGGTGAAGAAAATCTAAAACTAACGAACTTAAATAATAAAGTTAAAAAAAGTTGTGATTATAATATTCAATTATCAATTTTTATTACTAATGTTTAGTCTCATTCCTGTTTCAATTTTAAGTAGGTCCATCTCTCCCGTAGCACATGGTCCATCTCTCCCGTAGCACAAGGTCCATCTAACCCGGGGTGGTATGGGATAAATGGACCACTTGCAAATTTTTTTGTTAATTATTAATACGTTCGTTTGTACGTCTCTCGTATTTATACTGATAGACATTTTTAGCATATGTCCCCAGAATACTATGGTACCATTTATTCACCAATATTTCTATAAATAACGAAAATATAGCAATTCTTAAAATGGGGGTCCATCTCTCCCGGAATTACCCTATATGAATATTTTGGTGGTGTGGAGTGAATGTCAATAAATAAAAAAATGCACCCCGTAAAATAAATTTTCTAGAAAATTCATTAAATCTGCATAGAGTAAGATCACAAAATCCATTATCAAGGGAAAAAACGTTAAGTTTAGAAAAGCCCTTTGTTCAATCTCATATATTTTTGGGGATTTCAACTTGAATGCCTTTTATGGAAGCGAATTAATTAAGCTGTAGTTGGAAATTCTTGTGGGAGATGTTAAATCATCAAAGATCTTATCACCAGTGTTGCTTTAAGAGCGTTTTAAAAGTTAACTAGTTTTCGTGTTCAAAAATGCAAACACCAACAGTATTTCCGACTTCAGATGAATCAAAAGGTTAACTTTAAAACAAAGTGAAAACAAAGCAAGAGTTATAAATAAGAATATATATTGATATTTTCGAGACATGCATAAAGTTCAACATGGGACTTGTAAATACAAAATATGTTTGATCTGTGATATTCGCGATTTTTCAATATTCATTTCTACCAAGAAGGTGTGATTTATTATTATCTGTGACTACTAATTAAACTCCGCAATTTTATTTAAATTAAAACTTCGCAATTAAAGTAGTCACACCCATTTTTACAAATAAGCACAATGCAACAAACCTCTTTCAACAACATATGTTCTAATTAACGACCATTTCTCTCTAATGGCGGTATTTTGAAGTCTTGGTTTGTTTGTTTGGATTTTTATGGCGCAAGAGCATCTGGGCTATACTGCGCCAATTGAAGTCTTGAAAAATACCTCATAGTATTGCACACATTCAGATTAAAGATCCTTTTCTATTTAAAGGTGTTTTTTCTCAATTCTGTGAAAGTTGTCAATGGAAGACATTACTGTACAGGGTGTTCCGAAAATATCGGATCAAAAGTATATAGGCCTGATCCTTTTTCAGAATGGACCATAATGGCCCTTTACATGGGGGGTCGGAAATGAATATCAACGGAATTTTGCATACTTTTATTTCACAGAGGCGGGATCTATAATGACCAATTGCACTTACAAACCAAGAAGTTGCCTCCCCCGAAAATTTCAACTCCGGCGCGGGGTTGCTAAATTGCCTTGTCAAACAGCTTTACAGGCGTGTTGGCATTTTTTGTGGTTGCTGAGATTGGCGACTTGATTTTATAATTAGCGCAATTTCATAAATAAAGATTTTAGAGCTCCTACGTAGGGCTGGCAACTTTCCTCAGTGGTGCACTACGAACATAGGAGGCCTCAAGATCCGTGGGAGCCCTCTTGGTTCTAAAGCAAGAAGTTTAGTTTGAAAAATAAATATCTCGAGACTCGCAACACCGATTAAAGAAGTTTACCTAAGGAATGTTTCAATTTTTGCTACGAAGGGCAGGGCAGGCAATAGGGGGAAGGGTGAATTGCACAGGGGCCCGTGCGGCCAAGGGCGCCCAGTACTAAAAGGAACAAACCCTCCGCCCAGCATGCGTTAACAAGATCCGTATACGGACGCCTTACCAACTGCGCTACTAGTAATGCCTCCTTTAATTGCAGTTTAAAATTACTTTGTGCACGTTCATACAAATCGACCTCCCCTTTAATTCTGATTTCAAAATTGATCCGTCAATGCCCTCCACCTGCCAATCATAAACTTTTATGCTCCGAAGGTTCCTTTATTTTCACTCATGTTTTACCGCCCAAGAATTCAAAAGTCTGTCCTGCAGGTAAATAATAAATAGCTTGATGATAAAAGTTAGTATCGAAAAATTACC
>QLNU02015360.1:268095123-268106871 GCA_006491805.2 Dysdera silvatica | reverse complement strand
TGATTGGCGATGAATCTGTTTTCCATTACTTCAAAGCCAACCTGCCAGACATCAGCCGATTATAAATGGCTCCAGATATTACGTCAGACACCTTTTTGAAAATTACTTTTCAAAATAAATCGCGTTCAGAATTTTGGCTAAGTTTAAAAAACGAATTTAAATCTCTAGCCAGTAAAGCAAAAGTAATTCTTCTTCAGTTCGTCACTACTTCTTTGAGTGAATCTGGAGTTTTTCTCCCATGCAGCAACAAAAACCAGGTCTTGAAGCTAAACCTGACATTCGTTAATAGCTATCCACAATAAAATTGGACATCGCCGATCTATTCAAAAAGCAGAACTGCTCATTAGGAACTATATTTTGTAATTAAAATAAACGCGTTTTTGTTCTGCGTCTTCTGTTTATTACTGACTTACATATACTAGGTCCTGCCTAAAAAATACATGTTAAAAGTGAAAAGGAGTCCAGGAGGGGAAGAGAGAGAAGGTAAAATTCTTCCTTCAAACGCAAAAGGTTTGGGAATCAATGGTCTGGAATGTTGGTTACATGACGTCGAAATTACCCGACGTCATGCAATCAAGATTCCAAAATGCAAGCCTTAGGTCAAACCATAGAAAAGAGAGCCTACATTATTTATTTTTTCCTTAAAACTGCTCGTTCTAAAATATCGTATTTTGTGAAGGTATCGTTTTTTGGACTTCTGTAAACCCAAATTTCACCCACCCATCAAACTTGAACATCATGAAGCATAATCTGTCCTTCTATGCCAGGGGTCTTCAACCTTTTTCAGTCCAAGGGCCAATTTTTCTTGTTCCCATAGGCCCGCGGGCCGCACTACGGTATCAACAATAGGGACTGAATAAGCTGCTGAAGGGGTGCGCCTCCCCCTTCCACGATCAGCCTTTGTTGATAGTTTTTCCTTAAGTCCCTATATTAGTTTTGCATGCCCACCCAAAAATATTTTCAGGATTCGCTCAGGGACTATATATATATATATATACACACATTCGTATATATAGATATATATTACAATGTAAAATATGTATGGACGCAAAAAAACATTTACAATACTTTTAGTTATTAATATGTAAAGCGAAATCAAACCTTTTAGCGAGATTTTTGGCACTGCTTATTTTCAATAATCCTGCTAATATCAGGTCTTATTTTTGATATTGCAATCCTAAGAGTGCTTACAAGGTGGACGTCAGTTATTCTGGTCCTAACTTTTGATTTTTACCAACGCCATTTTTGAAAACAACTGTTTGCAGACCCCCATTGGCGTACGCACGTGGGGAGATGATAGGGTTTATAATTTCCACTGCAACGAAATTTTGTGTATATACATATGGATATATGGAGTTGTAGATCTGTAATTCCTCCATTTGTAAGCCTCTAACACCCCCTCCCTTCGCCTGTGAACTTTCTACGTCAGCCTATATGCAGTTGTAAATGCTTCAGAATAGTAACGTTTTCAGAGCATGCAGTCAGATAGTGGGGAAGATGTTCTTATCAGCATATTTAGAATAGAATTTGATGAGTCCTAAGATGAATTTTTTTTAAATCACTGTTGCACTGCAAATCAATAAAACTAAACCTGATTCCCATATACGCTAGAAAACTAAAGTAAAACATGATTGAGGGAAAAATAGAGTGTTACTTTAGTTCTATAGTGTTTTAAGATATTTTTTATGAAATATGAAAATGACAACAGAATAAAATATATAGATTTCAGACTCAGAGGGAGCAGGGACGCTAATTTTATGTGAAATAATTTGTATTTTTTCGTGAGCTAGCGGGCCACATAAAACATGTCGGAGGGCCGCGGATTGAAGACCCCTGTTCTATGCTAATTCTTTTTCGTGATTCAAAGTTCTAAGTCGAAGAATGCAGTATCACGCAAAATAAGGCTTAGGATTCAATCATATTAAATTAAGCTTATGACTTCCATTTCTGCATTAGCTGTGTAACCTCTTGTAAATAGTAAACGCATTGATAGTACTAATGATATCTAGAGCAATGATTATATTTCTAAAAGTTACTCATATCATCAGCAAATCTAAATTCTTTTTTTTTAAGTATAAACGATCTTTGTCCATTAATTTCTGTAATTTTCATGACTGATTTCCAGTTCCTGTATATAATTTCAGTTCCCCGTCGTTTTATAACGTTCGTCATCGTGTACTTGCTTACAAGCCTAATTACAAAATTAAAACGATTTGCTTTATCATTAAAAAAAATACATTGAATAATCATGCTTCTATAGAACATTTCACTGAAACTTAAATTAACCACTGACAATATTTCTACCATTATTATTATATTGCACATTATTCGTGTCTCATAAAAATAGTTATAACAAAAGAGTAGTACACGTCTCAGCTATCATTTCTGCCATGGTAATTGCGTAGTGATCAAATCATGTGCGCCCCGAAGGGGTGCAAGGGGGTGCACTTGCACCCCCTTGGTTTATGAAAAAAGGGGGAAAAGGACTGAATCCACAAGAAACTGTAGTCCAACAACATTATTCAATTGGAATTTTTCCTGGGTGCACCCCCCCCCATAGCATATAATTCTGTGGGCGCCCCTGATAAGCTCTGATTCATACAAAAAGAATATATGTTTGAAGTTAAAAGTTGTTAGATGTTCACATTTCGGCAGCTTTTTTTATGTTTTATTGATTGCTTGCCATGTTCTTCGTAGACCTCACTTGTATCGAAAATGTATTACCTAATTCTCCAGTGTGAATAATGGGAATAAATGTTTTTTATAGTTTGCGGGTCGTCGCTCGATAATTCCATCATTAATTTTTCGTTCAGAGAACCGCAGGGAATTTCAAAAAATCGAATGAAAAGTGAAGGCAAGGTGGGTTAGAAATTCGTAATCAATATTATTAGTTACTTGTTACGTTGGTTTCATAACTTTTGTTTTTAGCAATACATACAATAAATAGTAAATATAATTAAATATAGATACAATAAATAGTTTAACATGACGCTTTGAAAACATTGTTACTTTTTATTTCTTATATTTACTTTTTATATTCTAATTTTTTTACTTAAACAATTGAAAATGTTAATAAAAACGGGCCATTACAATGAAGTTTATATAAATGATTGCGTATCCTGGTCGGAATAAAAATAATGGTAAAAAGTATTTAAATATCAGTAACGAATATAAATTTAATAAAACAGATGCAGTAAAATGAAAATAGGAAATAAAAAATAAGAAAAAAGGTTTAAATTATGTTTTATCCAATATGTTTAAAATCTTATTTGCTGTTTCAACCGTGTCGGCATATCTTAACTACTACATCACAAGATATTAACCAACCAGGTGATGACATAAATAAATCAATCGAGAATATGATTAATGAAATCAAATTATATTCATAGTGATGAATATATTGAGCAACGCACCCAGAATATTTTCATACATGAGGCCGCATTCAATCGCTAAGGGAAGTAATTAAAGAAAAAGAACAAGTATAGATTTTCATTATGTATTTCATTTATTTATAAGAAGTTCAACTCTCTTCTATTTGGATATTAAAACTTATCCTTGCTCTGCAATCAATGCACATCAGAAATATTAATATAAACAGCAGAATAAAGGAAGTGGATTTTGGCAGCAAAGAATACCGCGCAACAGTACGGTAGTTGTGCCATGAGGTAATAATACCAGATACCAGGACGTGCTTACCGTGTTAGTGGCCCCAAGTAAAAGCAGATTTTAGCGGCCCTTAAAAATATTTTGACATATAAATAACACAACGATAAAAAGATTTACCGGGGTTTAGCATTGGGTCCTTTATAAAGCATAAAGTCCTTTACTGGTCTAAACGCTGTAGGTAAAAATAAAGAGCAGATAATGAAGTTAAATTGAAAATAGGGGATAAAAATTAAATAAAATACGAATCATTGTAATTTATTATTACTCTAATTATTATAATTATAACGAATTAATGAAAAGTTTCTCAACGAACAAAGCTGCTTGTTTTATAATATTAGAACTTACAAAGTAATTTTTCTAGTTTTTTGTGCTGCCACGAGTCTCTGCAGTGGCCATATTGCCACCACAATAAACATGATAATGTACATAGGCTCCTGATGATAACACATTTGACTAATAACACAACACGTATGTATTCTGACCACCATTTAGAGGTTGCATTATGGGAAGTATGACGTCACACGCAAAATGTCAATTGACCAAATACTCTGTTGAAAGTATATGGGGCCGCTAAAAACTGATTTCTTGGTATTTGCACTACACTTTTTCGGCTGCCCTAAATTTTAGCGGCCCTGGGCGGCCGCCCAGCTCTCATCTACCTAAGCACGACCCTTCCAGACACTAAATTTATTTTAATCTTGAAGAGAAAAGTTTCAGTTAGTTTGTGATTTTATACTGCAATAGGACAAATACGATCCTGTGCGCTAGGAAATAATGTTTTCCGATGAACCTGCATTTTTCTGTTGCCTAAAGAATCAAATTCCCGAAATACGGTTTGGTAGAAAAAACGGCAAGTGCTCGATAATACTGCGATTTAAACCCGGATTCTTCGCACGGCAGATAAATGCATTCCCGTCACCCCACTGTGCTGCGCTTTTGTTTAGTTAGTGAACTGGAATGATAAAAGAAAGTAAAGAGTTTTTCATTAACTTCGGTTAGCAGAGGGCATTGCTATGTTCGGCACCAAACTCTTTAGAACTTCCAGATATGCTATAAAAAATAATAAAAATAAAATAAATAATAATAATATCGATCAAAGAGTCTCCGAATTATACTAATTAATCGGAAACCTTAAGAGATAAGCGGGCAAACCACTAGAGTTCACTGTCTGTAAGCCTATTGAGTCAGTATGCCAAGTAGCATTATACACGCTTTTGTAACTATACGTTAGAGCTGTTCTGTGATTAATTCGATGGATGACAAAATTGAGCAAATTATGTGCACAAAGTTTTGTATGAAACTCGGGAAATACGCAATAGAAACATTTGTTATATTCGACGTGTCGTTACACAAAAACCGAGTTGCACCCAAGACGTTCGCTTAGCAGACTCCATAACTGATCTCAATAATATTTCAGATTTAATGGAAAATTTCGTAATGATTTTCATGAGCGCTTTGTGAAATCCTTTCGACATTTGCAAGTCCTGTTCTGGTGCTCGAAAGATCTGAGAGTTTGTCATCTTTGTTTTCAGCAATTAACATTTCACCGTCCTCTATACGCAAATGCCACTTAAAGCACTACGTATGGCTTAAAGCTTGGTAACCAAAAGCCTGATGAAGCATTCCAAGTGCATCGGTTGCCGATTTTCCGAACTTCCTACAAAACTTGATGCACACACGTTGCACGATTTTGCCAGAAACTGTAAAACAGCTCTAACATGTGGTCACAAAAACACTTATGACATGGGTTCGGATGAACACAGCACACTGACACTTTGCATACTGGTTTATTAGGTTGATCGATTAAATTTTTATAGCGCAGTGACATCAAAGTTCATTCTGCGCCAACTACAATAACTAATTCGGCCTGCTTAAGGTCATCAGCTTATCGATACAGTAGCGGAGCTTTTTAATTGGAACATAAATTTATTTCACACATGAGAAAATATTTACTGAAAAATCATTGCCGGCGTATTCCCATACCCGCATGCAAAACATATCCAACCTTTTACGTTAGGATGCAATGTAGCAACCCCGCGCTGGAGTTGAAATTTTCGGGGGAGACAACTTCATGGTTTGTAAACGCCATTGGTCATTATAGATCCCGCCTCTGAAAAATAAAAGTATGCATAACTCCGTGGATATTCATTTCCGACCCCCCCCCCCATGTAAAGGGTCATTATGGTCCATTTTGCACAAGGATCACGGCTATATACTTTTGACTCGATGTTTTTGGAACACCCTGTGTAATTATTCTAATTAATTTAACCCTTTGGTGCATTATACATTATTTTCATTAACTTACTGTTTTGAGATCGTTTTAAACAATCTGCTTTACCACACGATCGTGGTTAACCAATAAGTATTCTGTTTCATTGAATTTTTATGGTGTCAATTTCATTAAAATTTATATTTAACCATCATATATATGGGAGTACTGAAGGGGTCGCAATTTTGTAATAGGAAAAATACAAACAAATCGAGGATTTCTTTGTATAAAAAAATTAGTTACGGCATATAATTGTAAGATTAAATAAGGCGTACAGAATTTTAAAAAAAAAATTTTTGTTATTTTTTTTTTCTATTAAAAACGAGCAGTAAAAAATTATTTTCTAAAAATTTCACAATATTACACTTTTGAGTAAAAACGTTTTACTTGATATGTATTAAAAATCAGTATATATGGAAAATAAAGTGTTCAAGCTGTAAAATAATATACAAACATAGCTATGCACATACTGTTAAAAAATTTGGCTTTTCGGTTAACATTTGATCGGCTGACCCTTATGCAAAACGTAATTTGTATGTAATTTTCCTTCATTAGTGAGTTAAATGTTCATTACTTCAATTAAATTTGTAAATCAAAGTTTTAATAAAATCAAATTTAATAAAATCAGTTATAAAGTTGTAATAAAATCAAATTTAAGTAGATCAAAGTTTTAATAAATAAGAATTGCACTTCGGACAATGAAAACAATTTGCATTTGAAAAGATAAGAAATTTAGATTCTACAGTGTTCTAATCGCTACAAGCGGGTTTTAAATCTCATGATTTTTTAAGTCAAAGAAATAATTAAAAAAAAAATGGTGATGGATCTTTTTAAATGAACTTCAAAATTTTAGGTCCCAAAATTTGGAAAATTAATTTGCATTTTTGAACATTAGGAATGTTTCTTATTATTGGCTACATTTTCACTAAATTTTGAAGTTATGTTCCTTAATTAGCAATGATAGCCATTTTTTTCTTCTAATTTGGTATTTACATTTACTCAATAAATCGTGCCTGAAAGTGAGTATTCAAGTAGAATTTTTGAAAATTATATGCGGCCAAATATTTTCTCTTCATATACATTTATCCGATATAATGATCATATCCATACTAATCGGTATTGTAACTATATACCACACATATTGATATTGTATATATTATAACTGATTTAGAACAACAAATTCGCTCATATAAATATGGAAAAGTATTAAAGAATGATTGTTGATGTTTATGTGAGTAAATTTGTCACTCTAAATCGGTTTTCTAAGAATTTTTGTTTTTGACCTCCAATTTTTATGCCAGTTTTGATTGTGGATTCTCCTTCATAAAATGCCTGAAAAAATGTGAGTTATTGTGATTCTGGTAAGTGTTTACAGCTCATTAATTTTCTGCAAAAAGATTTTTATAAATAAAGAACATCGACAATTAATTAATTAAGTAAAATATGCACCTCTCTCATTGAAATAACATTGAGCATTCTCTTAATTATGAACATGAATGTATAAAAGTATAAGTTAAGTTACAAACTAAATTAAAAAATTATTTAAATCGAAGAAGGGATTTTTTAATCACCTTTCCAACCCTGAACTAAAATATAACTTTTAGTGCTGTCGTAACTAACCTTAGGATGCAAATTTTAAAGCTCAGCACGGTTATCTGTGCCAAATTGGGAATAGATCCATTGAAAACTACAATTAAACAAGAAAAATAAAGCCTGTAAGTAAAGCAACGGAATTAGTGCATTGCGAAGACGATCGCCTACTGTTGGTCACGTGATAAACTAGCCAGAAGGCTTTCTCTATTCTGAAGCTAGTGCTGATAGGGTCACCCCTCATTTACAGGGTTCTGTAAAGTTTAACGACATATGTATTCTATTAAATATATAATATTTATACTTCTGTAAAAAATAAAAATTAATTCTGTTAAATTTTCTTTTCCGTGAATGTTCACTCATAACAGATTTTATTGTAACGTCATTTAACTCTTCTTCGTCATAATCTCTATCTGCATTTTCGATTTCATCATTTTAACTTCATTTTGAAATGTTGATATTTTGGACTGCAAATAAATTTAAAAAGCGTATTTAGATGATTGTAAAGAAATTTTTCGCAATGCTTACGAGTGGACGTTGTTCGGAATTCGTTGTTCAAAGGTTAGCATTAATGTTAATCCTATGGAACACAGGGTTCGGTTCCATTAATAGATGGCCGGTTTCGAAGGTTGCCGTTGTTTAGAGGTGGCTGCTAAATGGCATAAGTATTTGCAAACAGCATTGTGTTTTAAAAGTGAAACTCAAAGTTTTGTTGGAGGCAAGGTAATGTACCATGAATTAGAATTGACCTATTAGTTTAGGCGCAAGGATTTTGTGAAAAAAGAAATTCACTTTTGGGCGAACTGTTACCTTAATGAGATACCCCAATCTGAATATAATGAAACGTGTGGCTCATCTAGGATAATGGGATACGGAACCTTACACACACGTTACCTGACATTTTACAAAGGATATGAAAGTAATTTTGCGATCGTTAGATAAACAGATCCGAGGACTTTCTATAATTACTGAACTTAATGTGATATTCGCCAAATTATCGTTGTCCTTGCCTTAACATAAAGATCGACGGTGCTGTTACGTTAAAAGGTGAACACCACTCATCACATGTAGGCCATGCTTATAATGGTTATTGGAGTACTCGTTTTCGTTAAACGAGGAAGGTTGTCTTAATATTCAGTAGGATTCGAAATGAGATAATGCTTTCCAGCATGCGAAATAATATGCAAATTGGAAAATTTGGAATTTATGTTAATTGCAGTTTTGTAGGGAATGGGAAGGATGAGAGAAAAGACAATTACCGCATCGTTCGAGGAGTTTGATTTAAGGTGAAATAAAGAAAGGCAAAAAGATTTGCTTTAGTAATTTATTATGCTCCTTATACCATAGTTTCCACCATGTATTCTTTCTTGACATACATGCATAACTAAAGCATATGCATTCCTAAATCTAGAATTTTCATTTTTATATTTACGTATGCGACTTTGTAGTATCCTGCATTTATATGCATACTTTACAGCTTACTGAGCAGGTACACACATATATGGGTATACAGTAGAACCTCCCTAAGGCGACTACCGTCGGTTCCGTGAAAAGGTGATCGCTAAGGGAGGTGGTCTCTGAATAGAGGCAAATCTAGCATTGGGTTTATATGGGGGAGAGGAAACCCTTTTCCCGAAAAAGTGGTGGTTGAGGGAAGTGGTCTTTCTTTGGAGTTGGTCGTTAAGTGAGGTTTTAGTGTATACATTTAAGGTTACTTTAAGTTAATATTAATTAGAGTATGCATAAGAAACCTAGGTAACTGTAGTCGCAAAGAAATAAAACTCCAAATATATATTTTTTATATGATATATAGTCAAATTTGGTTTTAACAAATATCAAGGAACTGGGGGATTTTCTTCGCTATAGATATTATTCGATACAACTATTTAGCAAAAATCTTATTTTTGTATAACCGCTGATAGTTAAAACACGTAATTTATAAATCAATATGCTCATTCAACCACTGTTATATTTAAGATTTTACAAGGGATTAATATTTAATGAATATTATATATATATAGTTTGGGTAATTAATGACATACCCAATATAAAAAATACACATGGATATAGCGTACATTTTATACTTACGTTTATTTTTTTCACGTGAGTAGTTAGTAATACATCCCTCTCTGATTAAGAGACTTCAGTTTTACATCTTTAACATAATGTTTAATAATGACGAAGGCACTAAAAACACAATCGTTTACATTATTACTCTAAAAATATTCTTTTAATATGTCAATTGCGTCTCGAGCGTTAGAGTAAGATAGTGAGTTGTAATTGATGAAAGAATGCCTTCCATTTTCAACGTGAGAACATTCTAAATACTACTGAAATCTTAAGTATATGTTTCATAGCAAAGGTCATATTATTAAACTAAACAAAAGTCCAAAATTTTTTAATATAAAGGTAAAAATGAAGCGAGAGAAAAAATATTTGTCATATAGGCCTATATATCCGTGATATTGCATACATATGGTACATTAAATCGAATTAACGGGAATCGTTTGTTTGCTATAGCCGTGAATTCTATCCGTGTTTGTTCTAACCGAGTTCCATTGCACGTATAACATTGTTTATCAGATAGCACTCAATGAAATACTTCGAAATTTAAATGTATAAAATAACTAATAAAGTTAATTTTAGAAACAACGGAAGAAGACGAAAATACTCGTACTTCTCAGCTATTAAGAAAAGGAGTGGAAAAGGGGATTTAATTCCAAAGCTCGCTAAATATGATTAGACTTGAAAAGAACGACTATTGTAGAGTCTACAAGGAAACAAAATAAAGATACACAACAAAAAATTAAAGACAAGAAAAGTGAATTTATCAAAGTCCCCACCCACTCATAGTCTGTCACGTGAAAGGAATCTGAAGAAAAAATTCCACAAGTTACAGCAGTTTCTGACAGATAAATTAATCTGTTTCATCTTACATATATATATCATGTTCACTTCACTTATCGCAATTAGACGTTTTCTTTGCTGAAGATATAATAAAGCTAGCGTTATTATATCTTCAGCAAAGAAAATAGTAGCAAGTCTCTCGTCATTTTCGTGGCATGTAATTAAAAGATAATATTTTAGTAATTGGCGACAAAATTCATTTTAACAACTTTTAATGATGCGGACATAATAGGTTATTGATATGAAGGAAATCGATTTCTCTCCCGAGTGAACTTCATTAGCTCGACAACATTTTCCTTTCTCATGTACAAAAATAGGATCTGAGCCTTTTAACGCCTTTCTTTCATGAATTTATTTAACATATAATAAATTAATGGCTATTATATTAGTTTCAAATCAAACAACACCTAGAGAACTTCGAATTAATGTAGGAATAAATGTAAATCGTCATAAGGATAATTAAGAAAAAAATTTTATCAACCTTTTTTAGGGTAGTAATAGTAAATGTACTGCCCATTCCGAGAAATAACCGGTTTCGAAAAGTACGCTTTAAATACGTTCGTAGGGAGATTGAGTGTTTGTTGTCTGTAGCTCAGTTGGTAAGAGCACCTCACCCAGATAGTAGAAGGATATGAGATCGTGTTCCACCAGACGCAAAAATCATTTCTTTTCTTTACGAACGTTTCACCATCTAACTGTGACATAACATCGGCGTTCATATTACTAAGCCTAAAGAATGTTAATAAAAATTGTTTCTTAATTTAATCTGCGTAGTGTTTGACTTGTATAAATAAACAAAGTTAATTGCTAGTACCGTAAAACTCTGTTATAAGGGCATGCAAGGGACCATTGAGATTTTGACGCTATAATTCACAAAGTTACTTCAGAATTTTGATGTAATAGCGGGATTGTCGCTATAACGAGGTCGTTATAACCCATTTCGACTGTATATGATTGTATTTACAAGATGGAATGACTGACTGAAATATTACATATTGTAAAATGGCGTTTTATATCCTCAATTTTCGAATTTTAAGAGCCAGACTAACTTCACTTCTTTCTGTAATAACTACAATAAAGATACATGCTTGTCTTGATGTGATATTTCGCAATCTTGATCAGTATAAGCGCATAGCCACTTAACACTGGTAAAACTCTAATGGAGTATATATATATGCAACAAAAAAGTGAGTTTATTCGGTTTTCAGAAGTGTTTTGAAAACGTTGATCACGTAAGTCGTTAAAATCTTAATTATAAAATCTTACTAGTTCCGTTTTCTATAAGAGTTTAAAACATTCACTTTCAAAATTTGTAC
>QLNU02015360.1:268041416-268077165 GCA_006491805.2 Dysdera silvatica | reverse complement strand
CACATATTCCTCATTTCTCCGCTCCATATGCCCAAGCCATCTTAACCTATGTTCTTGTATTTTTCTTCCTATGGGTCCAACCTTGACCGTACCTCTAATTAGGTTATTCCTTATTTTATCCCTCCTTGTAACACCATTCATCCACCTCAACATTCTCATCTCAGCCACTTCCATCTTCCTTTCATGCGCTCTTGTAATTGGCCAAGTCTCCGCCCCGTATAACATTGAAGGTCTGACCACAGTTTTGTACAATTTTCCTTTCATCCTTCCGCTTACTTTCCTATCACAGAGCACTCCACTCATCTTTCTCCAATTTAACCACCCACATTGGATTCTGTGTTGTATCTCTGTGGTCAAAACTCAATCGCAGCCTATGAACGATCCAAGATACTTAAATTTTTGTGCCGATGGTAATCCTTCATCTTGTAGACCTATGCTACTTACGCTTTCTCCATTTAGTGCCACATATTCTGTCTTTGTTCTGCTTATCCTCAAACCTCTAACACTTTCCCCCATTCCTCGGTTTTCCTTTCTACTTTTTCACAGGATGTTTCGCATAGTACAATGTCATCTGCAAACAGCATACTCCATGGTGCATTACAGTTTACGTCTTTCACTAAAACATCCATTATCAGATCAAATAAGTAAGGACTGAGAGCTGAACCCTGGTGCAGTCCAACCTTTACCGGGAACCCTTCTGTCAAACCTACACTACTCCTAACCTGCGTCTCCACTCCTTCGTACATTTCCAAGTACACATATCTACCCTTTCATAGATAAATAACCTAAATTTTTCACAAAACTATATTCAATTGAAGAATCTGGATTGAAAAACGGTTTTATTACAGCTAATAAAGAACTCTCATTTTAAATCCGTATAAATTTCGCTTTAACTGCAAACCTTTCTTTAATGGGCAATTCAAATTATTTAATGTGCACCAAAAATGAAAAAATATTAATATTACAAACTCTGTAAATCTATATTAAAAAAAAGTATGACTATGGTTAATCGCATCTATGGATAGATGATTAAACTTTAATGAACTCCGAAGTTCTTTACAAGTGAATCTGATAATAATGACTAATGATTAGGTTAGAAATGGGGGTTCATTGGTTGTATTTTTATGGCGCAAGGACAGCAAGGGTCATTCTGCACCAATCAGGGTTGAAATGGAGAAAAACAGAAAACTAAAGCTTGTTACGAGGTTCTTCTCCAGATAAGAAATATTCTACATAAATTGTATTTTACAAATTGATTTCTTTGATTTCGCATTTTTACAAATTCAATAACGTAGACAATATTGATTTCGGTTTCTTTAGACTGTGGAAAAAAAATTGTGTGTTATAGCCTAATTAGAGTAAGTGTGATATTGGGCAGGATGAGGCTTGAGTTGGCGCATGTATTTTAATTAAATAGAAGTTATAAATAAATTTAGGCACCCAGTTTTTTTTAAATTGAAATTGCGATATTGTTTTGACATTTTTTTAGTAAGTTGTTGTTTTTATATGACATGAGAACTATTATTATATTTTGGAAAAAAATTTTAGCGATGTCGCTGATTTCGCTTTCATTGAAGTTCGGAGAGAATAATATTTCTGTCATAAGATGAAGCTTGTTGCTTGAGGGGTGGTGGGGTTGCGGGCCTGTTATTGTCCTGTTTATTGTCCGGCTTACGTCCCTTTACTTCTCCTAGGGCTCAGAAGCATGACACGTCTTTTTTTTGGATGGTATTGCTCTGTAGTCGCTTGATAATATTTCTTTTGAAGAAACCCTGAAATACAGCATATCTGTTTTGTGTTTCCCAGATAGGAAGTGTGTAAGGGGGCAATTAGAGCCCCAGACCAACGTGGATCCCTTTACCTAAAACAGCGGAGAGGTTTTTTTTTTTTACTGTAATATTTGAGTGGTTAGGATACTGTTCTAGTGTGTAGCAGCTCCAGCAGTAGACAGTAACAATACTTATGGTTATACTTTTTGATTATTTAAAAATCATTATTATGTTAATTAATTAGTTTATAATTTATGTGTAACAAAAAATGCAACCATGGATAGATATTAATAATCAATAATCAAGCATTGACCAACTCCTCGCCATTTATAATTGAAACAAAGCCATTGAGTTTCGATATTCTTTTTCCTGGAAAACCTGGTAAGAACACCGAAAGGTTTAAAAGCTATGTAAAGACGAATTTACTCGGAATTGAAAACCCAGACTGTATACAATAGATGTGATCACTTATAAAAAAGTATCACCTGTTAAAAATCTGCTTATAGAGCTATTATCAGGTATAATTTATATAATATTTTATATAGACTTTCCTTAAAATATATGTTCATATACAAGATATCAATATATTAAGGTTATAAAATGAATAATGATTTAGATGAATACCGAATATTCGATTTTAGGACAAAATGGCGACGCCAAAGGTCTAGGACAACAGTTCTTTAACTTTCCTAGACAGCGGACCCCCTTCAGAGATCACTCGCCCTCGCGGACCCCCCAAGAATTAACTCAAAGTTTAAAGCCCGGAATTTCAATCATACATATTTATTTCTAGGCCTTCATTACTGATTTTCACCATTTACGGAAGGCATTCTTCGTTCCCTAATAATTTATTCTTAGCATTAAAATGTAAATACTCTCGTCTTAATATTTTTCCCAACCTTTATGGAACACCGGGGAAGTCTCGCGGACCCCACAGTTGAAGAACCGCTGATCTAGAACATAACGGCGATGGACAAAATGGCGAAACTGTCCGTATTTGGGGGTGGACGCCATTGCTTATTTTTGAACAGTGCCCGTTTCATTAAGGCTTTCATCCCCACCCCCTCGCAACTGTCTATTTTGACTCAGTGACTACTTTGTTGTATCATATTAAATACTGTAACCCCCACTGTTTTTTGAGGCCCAAAAAAGTCCGCATCCACTACTATTTGTTTTTTTGTTTTGTTTTGTGCCCCCCCCCCTCAATACTGCATTTGCGCGCCACTGTTTCTCGCCATTCCGTCTGCCCTAAACATTGACAGTTTCGCCATTATGTCCCACAGTTTTCGCCATTTTGTCCGTCGCCATTCTGTCCATCGCCATTTTATCAGATTACCGAATATTCGGCTAGCTTACGGGCCGAATATGAACTTCCTTTCAAATTCACAACAAATGTGAAAAAAAAAAAAGTGTTAATTTTACGTTATAAAGAGAGCAAAGATCATGCTACACCGGGGCCTACAGTTTTCCGAGGAATTTGAGCCTCTTTTTGCCGAGGAAACCAACTTCTGGACTACAGTGTGCAGATAGTCGGTAAGATAATAGCAATGAGACGGGCTCATCTGACGGATGCAACTGAAGCCGAAAACTGACTTTTCAATATCGAAATTCTCCACACAATACAATTATGTGATTCGTTTTCGAGGATTGTAAAAATCTGCGTGTATATGAAAATTCGAAGGAACTTAAATAGTGCAATGTAGCAAAAAAAAATTTTTTTTTAATTTAAATCGTACGTCAAAGGGTTAAATTAAAGTCTTATTTGAAATTTCGGGCTCGGGCTCAAATCTCCATAAAATATTTCAGGCTCGGCCGGGCTCAAATTGCGAGTCTTGGGGTTTGAGCCTCGAAAAATGAGCCCGTCTGTAATCGTCCTTTTTGCTTTTGGCACTATGGGAGATTTAGAGTATTACGTAAGCACCTTAATAGGAGGGAGGTTGCCGTTAGTCTTATTTTTCTTTGTTTGCCAATGTTAATTTTTGCTTATTTGGGGGGAGGGGTTGAAATGGCCAAAATATTGCTTACGTAATACTTGAACGTTCCCTATTGGGAGCCGGACCTCGGATAACGGTGTGCACCGAAAATGCGTTATCACTACAAAGCCGTAAAAAAGGCAATGAAAAAGTTATCGGTGTATAGCTTAGTGGTTAGTTAAAGGTGCTTTTTTTATTTTTGTAATCATGCTTTTAGGTAATCCTGAAATTCTGTTTTCAGTGTAAAGGTGCAAAGAAATCGTAACAGTGATCCAAAAATGTGCTTCATTACATATTACTAAATCAATATATTGATAGCACACACACAAAATAGCGTTGTAAAGTGTACAATTGAATCATTTTAACTCAAATAATTTTTAATACAAATCGTTCTTGCAACAAAAAACAAGGGACTGATTCAATCGAGTCTTGGTTAATTGAATACCTCGCATATGTATACGAATAAAAAAATTTATAACCAAATTTATTCCCATAGGATTAATGTTAAATTTCCCCGCTATAACGAATAATCTCTGCGAGACGCCCTCGGATAATCGAATAAAGACCTGACCATTTAGCTTGAAAATTAGTGACAAACAAAGGAAAAAAAGCATGCAGATGAAAATTTGCCTTTGTATATACATCTCCCCCCCAAGTTGAAGGATATTCAAGATTTTCCTACTGCATGGTGCTGTGTTATGGCGGAATATAAAAGCTTGACGTGTTGTTTCATCCGTAGTCCCCTCCCCACATTTCTTTCTTAGAAATGGGGGAGGGGTCTTTTTACTTCTGACCAATTACTGTGACCAAAACCTTAATTCGCCAATTATTTTCGAGTTGTGGCGGAAGGCTTTCTTTTCGGACAGACAATGAATGCAAAACGTAACTATCTGAGTTTATACGATAAACTAAAAGTTTTAAAGGTAATAAAAAAATTATGTAACCTAAATTATAAATTGTCATCTTTCTATCATAGAATTCCGCTTCTCCACTCTCTCTTGGAAAGCCTCCCACCATACCTTTTTTTTTTCAAATTTAAAAATTCCACAAAACAAACATCTTCCACAAACATCTGAAAAAATCGTTTTGGTAGTCAAATAAAAGATATTTATTTATAAAAATATCGTTATTTTATCTTATAATAATGCACATAAGGTATATATAAATGCTCCCCATTCTACATATTCCGCAATTTTCCGTCGTATTTAGAGTGGGAGGGTGTGCTAAAATATTTCTGTGCCTAGGGTGCTTCAAATTCGGGTTTCAACGCAAACGCTCTAGTTAATCCGGATTTCGGTTGAGCGAGAACGGATTAAGCGGGCTGAGCTGTGTGTGTATGTATGCGTGTGTGCGTGCGTGCGTATGTATGTGTGCGTGCGTGCGTGTGTGTGTATGTATGTATGTATGTATGCATGGATTGGTATGTGTGTACGTGCGTTCATGTATATATGTATGCATGCATGGACGTATGTGTGTGTGTGTGTGCGTACGTATAGAGAGAATCTATTCCTAAGCCCCAAGCACACCCCCCCATTAATTTTTAAAACTCTACGCCTATGATTGTGGGTATACATTTACGGGAACCAATGACGCACCCATAGAGAGACGATGGGTCCCGGGCCTTCGCTTGGGCTGAAATTTTTTTCATAAGGTACGTTAAAATTAGCACCTATGACATTAAAAATTAACAATATGTTTTACATTTTCGACCCTTCCCCGAGAAAAAAAATTTGGATGCGCTATTGATCGGAACTGAAATAAGGAATTATTGAAAAGGGAAATCATAAAAATGCTTACCAGTATTCTGAAGAATACGTGTTAATTTTAATGAACATAAGACACAAGTACGTACTTAATTACTACTTTAATAAGAAATCTTTGATTTGACGTTTGTTTTGATTTTTCTTGGGAGTTGGCATTTAACATTGCTTTTTCGATTTTTTTCAAACGCATAAAAACATATCGTTGACGTCAAAACGCAGTAGATACACACTGTAAACCAGCATTCGTTTCAATTGAGTTCACACAACTGAAGTTGATTTTCTAACTAAAATTCTACTTACAGCAACAGGCTACTGACGAAAAATTATCGTTAAATCGAGGAAAGCAAACGTTAAATCGAGAAAAATATAATATTGGATTCAATGTTATATAATATATAATACTGAGTATATAGTAACAGTAATATATAGTACTCAGTCCGGACCAATAAAAATCTTGGTTAAATCGAAGAAATCGTTAAATCGAGTATCGTCAAGTCGAAGTTAGACTGTATATGTAGCAATGTGAGAATTATATGTAATGGGTTAGATATTTTAAAAGATTTTAACTTTACTTTTCCAGAAAATGTTTATCTTAAAAGTGAAGACATTTTACAATTTTATACGAAAATAAGGTGGCAAAAATTGAAAGAATAGCTTTAAGCACCTACATTTTCAATCTATAAAATTAATCATACTTTCCATCAATGAAATACGTCCATTGGTATCATAGTCAAAATCTCTCCCAAAAATTTTTCAGTTATTTTTTCATTAAATTAACATGCAATTAAACAAATATAATTTTCCCAAATATGTAGGTGCATAAGCGATATTTTACAGGTTTTTAATCATGGGATACTTGGAGAGAATCGGATATTACAAAGATGTCGAAATTAAACTATTTGGAAACAGCTTTTAGTTATTGCGCCGCACTCAAAATCCTCTTGAATCACCCTGTATACCAACTTATACATTTAACTTTAATGATCTAAATTTCTCACACAGAGACTTTGCAAAAATTGTCATTCATCTAAAAACTTTCGAAATGCAGAGATTGTGTCCCTTTCCCTTTTTATGAAAGGCAAATTTCGTTAAAAGTCAGCAACAAGTGATTGCTGATTTTAAGCGAAAGGCAGTTCAAACCTTCTTTTCTTTATCCAAACCTAACTAATTGCTATTGCAATTAAGATACAAATCTTTTTCAAATCATTGGGGAATAAAAACAGGAAACAAAGGAAAGAATCCTGGGACAAATTAAAAATTGGCTTTAATTTAGTATATTCCTTCCTTTATTAAAGCTTTTGACAACTTCGGCGATATAGAAAAATATTTTTACTTATGCACTCAAATATCATTGTTTATTAAAATCATGTAATCCTTCAACGGAAAATTTTCAATTATTCATTACTCATATTTTTGCTATTAAAAGATTTAAAAATAATTTATAAATATATAAAACGTATAAAATAGAAAATTTAGTAATTTATACTCAGTAATAATATAAAATATGAATATTTGTTTTTAAGAAAAACACGCAATAGATCATGCGCTCAAGCTCACTCAATTTAATGAAATTTCAAAGTATTATGCCTGTTCATATAATTTTATCTAAACATTATTTAAAAATATACAATTTCAGAAACTTAATTTCAATCTTAAAATAAAATTAATGCTTCTTTTAAACAACAGTTAGGTCTATTGTGACATAAAAATTAATGAATATGTTGCACTTCCTACACGACAATTCTAAATATGATGCGCAAATTTACGTGAAAAGTGACACGTAGAAACTCACCTTGAATAATTTTTCCTTTTGACGCTGTGGCAAAACAAGCCAGGAGTAATATTTTCAAAAGAATTTTTGTGGATGACATTTTCCCCAGCCTCGAAAAAAAAATGAAACTTTTTAAAATGGTGAGATTCTAATTAATGAAATGATACTTCAACTGACATCAGCTCCTGACAGAGAAGCGAGAGCAGATGCTAACAGCTCGACAATGCTTACTTTGGAACAGAAGATGTGGATGTGTCGGAGTGTATCTTCAGCTCTTCCGTTTCACCTATTTGGCGAAAATCGGTTATTTCTAGCTGACGCCAAGAAAAGCCGTTGGCGACTTTTATGAATCAATAGAGGCATCGCGCAGAAAAAGCTGGACCCTCATGCCTATAAAATCAGGACCGTACAAAATTGTTACCATTCAGTTGATTGTTCATTCCGTTTAGAGAGGGCTTTCTCATAATTACTCCCCGCTTTCCTCAAAAGAAAGTGCTTTTTTAACACAACTAATTGCATGCAAGAGCAATACTAAATGTATTATCTATAACGAGGTGTGGAACATTCAGTTTCATTATTTAAAAATCCCCATTTATTTAAAAAAAAGTTTCAACCAAATTTATTAAAAATATTAACCTACAAGTCATTGTAAACTAATATTTCCTTAGGCAAATTAATAACGGGTTGTTTTCTGAGATTTGCTATTGATGTTTTATATTATGTGATATGTAATGGGAGATCGACTCACTGTGCAAAACACTCGATGAATATATTGATAAACACAATTATCACAGTTTGAAAAGATAATTTATTCGGCTTTAAACGTTTTTCGAAAGCCTTGAGCTTTCATCAAAGAAGCTAGAACCCCTGAACGTACATCCCCCGTATTAGTGATGTACGCTGAGGGGTTCTAGCTTTTCGACTGTTTTCAGAACTTCAATAACCGATTCAAACTGTGACAATAATGTTATCAATCGATCATCGATTATATGATAAGTATACTGCCTGGCCAAAAAAAAAAAAAAGTCGCACAATTTAGTATTTTGTTAGGCCATCTTTAGCATGCATTCGTTGTGGCCTTATTTTAATGAGTTTGTACAATGTCTCAACTTTTTTTTGCCAGATTATCGTTAACATTTCATCAAGATCCTTTGTTAATGAAGGAAGAGTCAATTTACTCCTGAGATTCTTTTTTAATATATCCCACATATCATTAATGTGGTTAAGTTCAGGACTCTGTAGTGACAAATTCAAGTGGGTCTCGTGATCCTGGAACCAATCTTTTACAATTTGAGCCTGCTAAATCCTGACATTGGAGTTCTTGAATGTACTGTTTCTTTCAATGAAGAAAAAATCTATTTATGGAAAAAAAAATAGCCATTCAGTACATTCAGATACTCAGCTGACATCATTTTATTGCTATATAGTGTTACTGAGTCTACCCAATGTACAACTCTAATCATAACACTTCCTTTTGAGGCCGGTAAAATGGATATATTGCGTGAAGATTCCAATGCTTCATCCGGTTCCCTTTTAGCCCTAATGCCTATATTATGTTGAAAATTAGTAAATCTGGACTCATCAGACCACACAATTTTTCTCCATTGCTCAGCAATCCAATATTTATATACCTTGACAAATTGAGGTCTTTTTTTCAATTAGTCTCACCAAAACAGTGGTTCCTTTTTCGCAATACAGCTGTTTAATCCCAATTCTTTACATTTTAATCATATTGTACGAGCGGAAATACTTCAGCTATTGAATGGTTGTGAGTTCTAGAACAAAAATTTTGCAATTTGATTTCACTAAACGTTTTAATAGTCTTCGGTCACTATTGGACAGGACTGATTCTTGACCACACATTTTCCAAAAAGTTGATGATTCACCGCCATCTTTTAAAAATTTAATAATGCGCTGGACATCTTATAATCTAGTGCTAGCAATTTCAGCCATTTCCTTGCAAGTTTTCCCTAATTGATGCAGGTCAATAATTTGGCCCTTTTGGAACTTTGTAATGCCTTTTCCACGATCGCATATAGCGTCTTCAGACACGATTGCTTTGAAACGGTCAGCTAAATGCTTATCTAGTTACATTTAAATGATGTACTTCGCGATAATTATGAAAATTTTCGAAACGATTACTCAAATATTTCCCGTCAGTACTTGCACGTTTAAATTCACACTGCGTCTTCTTTTTTTTTTTTTTTTTCAGGCAGTGTATATTTAATAATAATTTTAATATATAATTAAATAAAATAATTAATTTATTTAATATATATTTAATATATAATTTTCATTTTGCCACTGACAAAGGGAAGCGCAGAGATGTTTGAACCACCAATTTTACGAAATAGTATCATACGAAGGTCTTGCCGCTTGGGTAGGAAAAAGTTGGTGTAACTACCGTCGCAGCTCAACCATTTTCGAGATGTGGACGACTTTCGGCAATAATAAAGAGTATAAAAAACAATGAAACACAATGAAAAACAAGTGAAAACACAGGATGAGACCCACAATAATCTCCCTGAAAGTAAAAATTTATATCTGGAGAACCAGTTGAGATAATAAGCCCATATTTCGGCGTTATCCACACTCACTAATAGGAATTTTTTAAATATAATCAAATCATTCCTTTTTCATCCATTAAAGGGATTCTCCTACTTCCCCTAAATATATATGTTAATATATATATATGTGCATCAACCAATCATCAACAACCATTTTCAATCCACTGCAGGATAGAGGTCTCTTTGTTATCACACATATAGTATGGTGAAGGAAATACAGAGGAAGTGGCCTTAAGTTCACCACGATGGCCAGACGTATTGGCTAACTGGACATACAGTTTAACGAAAATACCGAACTTCGGTCACCACAGGTGAAGTTATGCGTTAAGACGGGACTCGTTCTGCCACCCTCTTACGAAGATGTTGAAGTATTTTATGAAGAAATCAAACAGTTACACATCAAGGGGAAACAACATATCAAGCTCATCATGGGGGATTTTAATGCAAAAATTGGACAAGAGGAAAAGAGAGGCATCGGTTGGTAAATAAGGATACGGGGAAAGGAATGAACGTGGCGATCAATTCAACAAATTTGCAGAAGCTGAAAATCATAGTATCATGATTTCGTTTTTTAAAAAGAAACCACAAAGAAAGTGGACTGGCAAACAAGGCAAACGGGCAAACAAGAAATCAATTATTGAAGATTGCAGCGTACTGAACAGATTTAATACTGGAAGTGATCATCGAATGGTGAGATGTAAAGTGTGCTTAAATACTAAATTAGAAAGACAGAAGCTCATTAGGAAACAAGTAAGTAAGAGGGTGGATCTAATGAAACTGAAAGTAAATACCGAGGCATTCAAGTTGGAATTAAAAAATCGCTTTTCTGAACTGGAAGAACTTATTGAAGAAATTGATATCTCAGAAGCAAATGAAAACATTGTTAAGACAATAATTGAAACTGCTGGGGAAATTGGTGGTGTAACCTGTAAAAAGCACAATAGCAAATTATCTGAGAAGACGAAACAGCTCATGAAAAGGCGAAGAGATATGAAGGTGGACAATCGAAATACCAGTTCCAGGATTGAGTACATAGAACTTTGTAAAACTCTGCGCAAAAGCATGAAAGAAGACATAAGAAAATTCAACTGTGAGCTAGTAAGGAAAGCCATTGAAAATAACAAGAGCCTTAGGGTTGTTAAAGGAAGTTTATCTGTTGGGAAGAAACACATCATTGCATTAAAAGGAGAGGATGGCACCGTAACAAGAAATAGGGAAGAAATACTTAGAAGAGTTGAAGAATTCTACAGAAAGCTGTATGAAGGAAACAGTGGATTAAACGAAGACTCTGAGATAGTCGAAGGAACAGCTCCTAAAATCTTAAAAGAAGAAGTAGCATTTGCAATAAAAAGTATGAAGAAAGGAAGATCCCCTGGCGATGATGGCATTACATTAGATATCTTAAAAGAAGCTGGAGAACATGTAGAAGACATACTCGCAAAATTCTTTACCAAATGTCTTAACAGTGGTAACATACCAAACAGTGGCGGAGTGGCGAATCATTACAAGCCGGGGCAACTATTCGAATTTTGCCGACTTTTTCAGGCAGCTCGTCAATTTCACTTAATTTAACTATGAAACTGATTTACTATGACAAAAATTAATCTATTTTATTTTCCGTACATTACTACAATACAAAGTACACTAGTACAATAGCATCTTTCTCAACTTAGGACCGTCAGCAAATCTAACGATCACAGATTCGTAAATTCAATAGCTTCAATAGGTCCATCTCAATCGAAATCTTCAACAATGATTCCAAGCGACTTTGGCGCATACTTGAACACAAGCGAGTCTTTATAATTTTCAATTTCGAGAAGCAACTTTCACACTTGGGGGAACCAATTGGTAAAGTGACAAGAATCTTATACATCTTGTACAACGCTGGAAATACACTTGAAAGCGTTGACGATTCCAAAAGTCTCAAGACAGAAATAAATGATTCGCGAAGCAGGTGGCTACAAGAGCATGTCTCCATGCTGCTTCCTAACTCTTCTTAAGCAGCCTCCACAGTTTCATCACTATTATGATCACCACAGGTCGATGGCAGAGTAAGGCTATGTCTGACTTTTGGATAGTTTCTCACAAACAGTCTGCACTCACTGCACAAAGAGTTATTGTCAAAACTGTATCGTTGCGACATGCTCTGGAAAGCATTATTTGGCAAATCATCGACATCACGAAACTTTGCAGGATCAAACCAGGAAAACTCTTCCAGCTCCTTTCTGTGAGAAGAAAACACATAAAAAATAATTTGAATGCACGATAGTATAGGTTCTAAGTTATCTGTGCTTTGGCGCACTACGTTAAGCTCACAATGCTTGCTTATGCTTACCTGTCACGAATAGCTAAGCATGCTGTATCAATTAAGAGATAAAACGTTTCTATTCTGTACCTCTGCTTTTTCAGTTGTGGCTTCATTTGGTGAAGAAACAGAATTTTGTTCAGAGTTTTCATGGCCAGATGACCACACAGCTTTATCGTCGGTGACTTCATCTTTTGCAGCGATGGTGTCCTTTGTCTCCGCTGCTTCTTCTGTCGGCACAATGGGTGCATGATCATCAACGTACTCAACAGCCTTTCGGACAGAACCGAAACTAATTGGCTGTGGGTTCGATGTGGAAACTGTAGACTGCTCTGATGCGAGGCAGAGATCTCCTCCGGTGGTGGCTTGTTCAGGTTGTAATTCCGTCAAACTGGTCATTGGAACTTGAATGATGAACCCACAAAGACTAAAATCATGTTCAATAAATTCGTAGAGAAAACAAAAATACAAGTTGATAACGTTGAGCTAGAAATTGCTAATTAATATATTTACCTTGGCCAACGGATTTTAATGGAAGTCAACATTATGAAAAAACTCAACAGACGTATTATAGTGGCTGGAGTACATTCGGAAGAAACAATTTTATCCTGAAGGGAAAATTGCCTTTATGTCTAAAAATAAATGTCTTCAACCAGTGTGTATTACCAATCCTCTCTTATGGGTTAGAGACATATAGTCTAACAGTTGAAGCAATACGGAAGTTACAGACAACCCAAAGGAACATGGAGAGGTGCACGCTTGGAATAACTAGGAGAGATCGAAAAAGAAACACTTGGGTGAGAGAGAAAACTAGAGTAGAGGGCACCATCGTTAAAGTAAAAATGTTGAAATGGCGATGAGCTCGACATATCGCAAGAAGAACTGATTAACGGTGTACAACTGAAATTCTCAACTGCATTCCAAGAGACTACCGAAGATCTAGAAAACGTCCTCAAACTAGATGGGTGGAAGAAATAAGAAAACAGGTTGGGGTGACGTGGAAGCGAATTGCTCAGAATAGACTTGTGTAGAAATCCAGCAATCATCCAGCATATATATATATACGGCGTAGTTATAATTAAAGTAACCCTACTCAGACCCCTCTAGAACCCGTTCTACTCATCCGATTTTGATGGATGAAACTTGGTATATACGCTATATGGACCATGGGAAAGAGATTTCTACAATAAAAAAATAGTTCAGATTTCAACCATCAGGAGCAATTGTGGCCTCTAAAGAAGGGCAAAAAATTCAGAAAGAAGGTCAGAAAGAAGGTAAGAACCATTAAACTTTAATTAGTCACAGAAGTTGTTCAACATGCGCTCAATTTATGTCAATCACGTGTTGAAAGCGCATTACAGCGTGTTCAATGGTAGCGCGAAGGAAATCTTGAGGGATTGCAGCAACATGGCGTATAATGCTGGTTTTCAGATCAGGCAGAGTCCTAATTCCTCCTCCATAAACATGATCTTTTAGAAATCCCCATAACCAGAAATCACAGAGACTTAAATCCGGTGAACGAGGATACCAGGCATCCGGAAAAGCTCTGGATATTACACGATCCTCGCCAAGTTAGTACAAAGCAGTTTCTTGACTTGTCGTCTAATGTGGGGAGTTGCTCCATCTTGCATGAAGACAGTGGTCTGCAAACATTGCCGTTCCTGTAAAGCAGGAATGACTTGCTTTTGAAGGAGTTCACAGTACCTCACGCTCGTCACAAAGCACCTTTCAGGGCCTTGAGGAGTGAGATTTTCGTAGAAAAACAGTCAGATGATAAAATCAAAAGTGAACCCACACCGTGCAGCCGCGTAATCAAAATGCAGTGGCTGCTGGTGCGGAACATTGGGCTGTGAGGCACCCCATATGAGACAATTCTGATTATTCACAGTTCCATCTAAAAAAAAATGCGCCTCATCTGACCATAGAATAATCGAAGGCCACGCGTCATCAACAGCCATTCTCGCTAAAAATCGGACAGCGAAGTCCATACGTTTTTGATGGTCCTGAGGTTGCAGCATTTGCACCATCTGAATCTTATACGGACACCATTTTAAAATGGATCGCACGGTTTTTCGTACTGTCGACCAAGGTATCGATAATTCACGTGACACCGATCGAGCCCTTGCTGAAGAGTAGCGGGAACTGGAGGCTTTGTCAACCACAGAAACAGCGACTTCTTCGACTGTTTCCTTCGCAATCGGTCTCCGTCCTCTTCCTGGCAGCACACCCAATTCCCCAGTCTCTTCAAATTTCACAATCATCTTCAAACCATTCTTCGACATTGGTCCTTTCCGCAGTCCTTTTAAACGACGGTATTCACGCAGTGCAGCTAAACAATTGCTGCCGTTCTGATAAAAAAGTTTTACCAGCAAAGCTCGATTTTTCTGTTGTAAAGGCATGATTTACGATAACATAATCAACGCGCAGAATGATTTTCTGCCTCTGAATGAAGTTCTTTTATACGTCTGACTAATTTGCATAAATTTTGTGGAAATCGCCACCTGATGGAAATATCTTCCCCATGGTCCATATAGTGTGTACACCAAGTTTCATCAAAATCGGATGAGTAGAACGGGTTCTAGAGGAGTCTGAGTAGAGTCACTTTAATTATAACCACCCTGTATATATAAGGGGCCTTATTAACTCAACTGGTTCACTTGGTGTAAATTTTTGCTTTCAGTGAGATTATACCCGGAACGCAAACCATAGTTACTGATAGAATTCGTCATGGTTGAGCGCCTACGGAACTGCCCCGCTAGGCCCTGCCCATGCCTTTCATTTTATCCCGTAGGACCAGGCGAAGAGTTAGCTTCTGTTATTACCACATTATCCACTGTATTCTAACTCTGTGTTTACCTTTCTTCATCGGTTAGGAACATTATCTTAATTCCTCTTCTTTTTCTTTTACTCGCTTGTATTTGCCGAAATTCATCCATATCTTGAAAACGGTTGAGTTGCGACGGGTAGTTGTATCGACTTTTTAACTGCCCTTGACAAGACCTTTCGAATGACACTAGTTTTGTCAAAATTTGCGATTCACACTTCTTTCACTTTCTTCGTGAGCTCATTGTTTTAACACACGTTGGGGTAAAATATTCAGCATAATTGAAAAGACTTTGGAAGTGGCATGATAAAAAGGACTTTGGAAGTGGCATGATAAAAAGGACTTTAGATATACATTTTTATTGCATGAAACTGCAAAACAAACCTCATTTATTAAAATTATTAAGAATAGTCAGAAAATTGGGGGGGATTCAAATTTTATTTTAAACAAAAAAAAGTTTAGAAATAGCTCTGGTTCTAAAACCTTTCTAGTCAAACTATAAAATGCGTATTTGTATAGCGTACTTATGCAACTTTTGGTAAAGTAAGTTCAAAAATTCTCCCTAAAATGCTAATAATATCGTAACCTTTGGAATACATTTAACCTCATTTATATTGAATATAAAATAAGATTATATTGAGTTTAAGGCGTTTTGTGCTAATAAAATTATATATAACGAATATATAAAAGAACTATAAGACAATAAAGCCTCTTATTAGCGGACACTCACAGGAGAGGAAAACTTGTCCGTAAAAGAGAGGTATATTATTGCGAAGGAGTTATGCCGGAGAATTTGTATCTGACCGTAAAAAGGGGGTGACCGTATCTTAGGGTTATCGGTTAAGAGTGGTTTTACTTTATATTAAACTAGGATCTTATTGAAGAATACCGTAAATATGGATAAAAGTAATAATAATAACTTATTTTTATTGTGATTATCCTTCTCCAAAACGGCATAAAAAAGCAGGCAGGCTTTACCATAACCAAAATATTATTAAGTATAATAACCGGTAAAATTTGCCACTTGTCGAATTTTGAAAAAGGATTGGAAATAGGGGAAATAAGAAAGAAAAAAGTGCAGGAAACAAAAAACAATAGAAGGAAAAGAAAGCAGAGAAATCAAATAGAAATATTAATAAAAACAAGTAGAATATATAAGTAAAATGAGAAATTAAGAAGTAAAATAAGAGGAAGAAAGACATAGAAGTAGAATAGAAGTAGAAATATAGGAAGATAAAAAGTAATACTTACGGTTATAAAAATAAATATAAAGAAGGGAATATGTCTTGTGTTTACATCCCTAAAATTAATAATTATCGTATTCTTCTTTTTTTTTCAAGCTAGTTCAGCATCTGGATTTTTCCACTTAACTTTTACCTACTTCGTCCGAAGTTCCTATCTCTATCTTGAAATTTATTTATAAGAGTCAGGCATTAGTTTTGTTAACATTAGTAGTTCGATCACGTCCAAATTACATCAGATTTAGGTGGTGGTGATCACACGTGCGGTAAATTTTCCGAGATTCCAAACACAGTTTGCGATAGAAAGAAATAATTTTATGAAGACTATTTATATCACTGCGGTTAGATTGTTTACCAGATTTTGAAGGACTTTCTAAATACGTCATATAATCATTAATATCTCGAAACTGATGCCCAAATCGTATCGAGCTTTTTGGAAGAATATGGAGGAACACACACTTGCATAGGATAAAAAAAAATAATGGTTATGAATAAATTTCAGGGCCCGCAGGAGACTAACTTGGGAAAAAGTTCAAAATGCGGGAATGTTTATCCTAAAGTTAGAAGTAATCAGCGTGAAAAGAAACTGACCAAAGACACTGACCAATAATCTAACTGATGATTCGTGGCTTTCGTCCAAATTACTCATATATGCTAATTTAGAATTAGGTAGTTGGCTTAATGTATGCACTCTTTCCTTGTGTTCATTAATTTTTTGTTTAACTACATGTAGAACATCTTCACACTCACGATAATTTTTACATTAATTTGAAACAGATTATCATTAAAATTTTTAAAATTTCCATTAAGTGAAAGCGACATTCGTATTGCTTCGTATGCTTATAAGGCGAGGCTTGCGATTTCAACGAGTGGTCAGTAATTTTGAAATGTAGTCTTTATATTTTTGATTCTGTTTCAGGTTTTAGATTTTATAAGATATGCTGTGGGGTGCGATATATATGTGTTGTGTACTATGTTACAGATACAAGAAAATTCTTCAATAAATGTTATTGCAAGTAAACGAGTCGTGTGCGAGAAGTATTATTAAAAATAAGTGATATTTATAATAGAAACTACGAATTCCTTGACAAAAAGGAAATAGACATCCAGGTGTTTCGTAAATACCCAAAAGTGAAAGTTTTTGACTCATATTTATACATATTTATTGTCATATGGCAGTATTTTCTTAATGAATTAAATATAAAAATTCTGTACATCGAAACACACTCGACATCAGCGGGATTTAAACCCACATTTCCCTCAGGAAAAACAAACGCACAAAAGCGTCTCAAACGTACTATTCGTTCACGAAAAGAAGTCCAATGAAACAGTCAGAAATAACGGGAGATGGCAAACAAATACAACCGGCCTAGTTCATTACAGCAGAGGAGTCCTCCTCTGCTGTAATGGGAAAGCCCATTTGTGACGTCACCTCCCGTTATTTCTAACTGTTCAATCGGACTTCTTTTCGTGAACGAACAATCGTCCTCTATGCGACCGTGCGGTTATTTGAAATTAGAAAGAAAACTAAAGCCCCTAAACTTGATGAACTTGACCGGGGACCTGACCGTGAATTCCTGAATTCCTCCAAATTCGTAAAGCATCTTAAATGTGCGTAAATAGATAAGTCGCATGGAACTAGGTAAGAACTATAGGCAGGATGTGCTAACAGTTCCCAACCAAGTTTTCTTAATGTTTCCATAAAATATTCGGCTCTATGAGGACGAGCATTGTCATGGTGGAAAATGACACCATGTTTTGACTTTCCTGGTCTTTTACGACGTATAGCTTCACGTATAGTCCGTTCGCGGAAAATTGACCACTGGTTCCGTTAGAATTCACAGGAGCAGACGTCACAAAAGGGGTTAGTTCATTACAGTAGAGGGGAAGGGCGTCATTTCGTAACTGGTTTTTGCGCAAACAAGTAGCGGGCGAAAAACCAGTTGCGAATGACGCTCCCTGTAATAAACCAACCCGTTTGTGACGTCAGTTAATGAATTCTAACTGAAACTATCGTCAATTTTCCTGGTACCGACTCTCTTTCACTTCTATTGCTTATATGTTGGCGAACCCATATATTTGTATACTAGAATAACTCCAGTATTAGACTCTTAGTCAGGGCCGGATCAGAGTTTTATATTGCCCCTAGGCATTTTTTACTCCGCCCCTTGTAGTTTAAATTAAGCCTGTGTAATTATTTGTTTTAGAGAAATACAAAAAAAGGGAAACATTATATCAATCCTTTATTGAATTAAGATTTACTTAAAACAAAATGCGCATACGTACTTTCAGAAATAAAATAAAAATATACATAAATAAAGTAATAAATGAGCGATAATATGAAACTTACATTTATAATACACAGATTATAAAATTTATATTAAAAACTCCTTTTTCGTTACTCTTTTTTTTTTCAGTATACAATTATCAAAAATTATTTCCTCATAGTTAATATTATTTAGAACATCACGATAACGCATTTTGTAGATTTTCTACTATTAATTCAGCTGGACAACTTAATTTTGATTGACTTAATGAATTTCGTAAATAATTTTTTACTCGTCGTCACATTGCAGATTTTTTTTTTCCAGCGTCATTTGAAGTGGCGTCTAATTTTTACGATGTTCGGGCCCTAGCCATTTGCTTCTTCTGCCTACGCTATAATCCGCCCTGCTCCTAGTTATATTCCTCATGGCCGGAAATGTAGAATTTTCAAAATTATTGGGGGCGTAAGCACATATTAAATACATTTATTCATTACAATATATGCAAAATTGCATTGTATTTTAAATTATTGGACGGGGAGGCATATAACTACTATGCTCATGGTTCCATTCAGCAAAAAGGCGAAAGTTGCTGTATCAATCGGTTTATTAATATGCTCAGATAATATCAGAAGAAAAGAAAACGCATTGGGTGAAGAAATAGTTGAAAAATTTATTAACTATAACTTTGTTGTGTATATACACTCCAGAACTCCGATTATCTTGACGTCCCTTATTTTCGAAATGGCCTGCTGAACTTACTATTACAGTGAAATCTGTTTACAATGATAATCCATCTATAACAATATTTCCCACCGGTCTCGATGAATAATACAAAATGAATTATGGACAACCACCCTTGTCTATAATGCTACCTTCTGATCGGTGCCCTGAGTGTCGTTGTAGGCAGAGATTTCACTGTATTATTAATACTTTAGCGCACACCCGTTCAATGTTTTTTGCAAAAACACTTATTTGTTTTCTAACGTACACTGGCCTTAATTGAGAAACCTAGTACAATGTCGGACTATTGTCAAAGCAGTTAATGTCGTAATTAACACATACATGTGCAGTACAACCCCGATTAATCGAACCTCACTTAACCGAAATCCAAGTTAACTGAAATGGTATTGTACACTTCCTTTATTTATATTATATAATAGACATTCATTCCATATTTTTTTGTAAAAACGTTTATATTTGTCTCTCTTTTAGTGTATATACAGACCTTCAGAGAGAAACCAATACAAATGGTAGATATCGGGCATGTACAAAGATGTGTGTATACTTTGTATATATTAGATATATACGAAGGCATTACATATATATGATGGCATTACATTAGATATCTTAAAAGAAGCTGGAGAACATGTAGAAGACATACTCGCAAAATTCTTTACCAAATGCCTCAACAGTGGTAACATACCAAACCAATGGGATTCTGCAACAGTAATTCTTTTGCATAAAAAAGGTGATAAAGAGGATTTAAAAAATTACCGACCAATTAGCTTGTTACCTGCTATTTATAAAATCTTCACAAAAGTGCTAACACATCGCCTGCAGAAAAAATTAGATGCAGCTCAACCAAGAGAACAAGCTGGATTTCGAAGTGGATTCAGTACAGTGGACCATATTCAAGTATTAAGAGAATTAATTGAAAGAACACATGAATATGAACTTCCATTGTGTGTGGCATTTATTGACTATGAGAAGGCCTTTGACTCTATTAAAACATCAGCAGTCATCAACTCTTTAAGATCAGCAGACATCGAGGATGTGTACATTGACATGGTGAAACGTGTGTATAAAAATGCAAGTGCAAAATTTCGGTTACATAAAGATACCGAAGCTATCAAAATTGGTAAAGGTGTGAGGCAGGGAGATACCATTTCTCCAAAACTTTTTACTTCAGCTTTACAGATGATTTTTCAGCAGATAAATTGGAATGACAAGGGAATAAAAATAAATGGTGAATATTTAAATCATTTGCGGTTTGCTGATGACATTGTTATTTTTTCAACGAACCCATCAGAACTCCAAGACATGGTACAGGAGCTCTCAACTAGAAGTAAAGAAGTTGGACTCAAGATGAACCTACAAAAAACTAAGATCATGTTCAATAATTTCGTAGAGGAAACAAAAATACAAGTTGACAACATTGAGCTAGAAATTGCTGATTCATATATTTACCTTGGCCAGCTGATTTCAATGGATGGCAACATTATGAAAGAACTCAACAGACGTATTAAACTTGGCTGGAGTGCATTTGGAAGAAACAGTTTTATCCTGAAGGGGAAATTGCCTTTGTGTCTAAAAAGAAAGGTCTTCAACCAGTGTGTATTGCCAGTCCTCTCTTATGGATCAGAGACATGGAGTCTAACAGTTGGAGCAATACGAAAGTTACAGACAACGCAAAGGAGCATGGAGAGGTGCATGCTTGGAATAACTAGGAGAGATCGAAAAAGAAACACTTGGGTGAGAGAGCAAACTAGAGTAGAGGACATCATTGTTAAAGTAAAAGGACTGAAATGGCGATGGGCTGGGCATATTGCAAGAAGAACTGATCAACGATGGACAACAGAAATTCTGAACTGGATTCCAAGAGACCACCGAAGACCTAGAAAACGTCCTCAAACTAGATGGGTGGATGAAATAAGAAAACAGGTTGGGGTGACGTGGAAACGAATGGCCCAGGATAGACTTGTGTGGAAAGCATTTGGAGAGACCTTCATCCAGCAGTGGATAGATAATGGTTGAATATGATGATGATGATATATATATATATACTCGCTCCGGAGGCTTTCATGTGTTGACCACCATATGGCAATGATATTATCCCTAAGAAGGGTAATAATATCTTACATCCTATATATACGGAGATAAAATAATAATAAAATAATAATTGTCGTTCCCTTTTAGAAATGCCCAAAAAACAGTCTATAATTGTTTGCTTCATATTGTATTAAATTTCTGTCGTTTCATAAATCTACATTTAAATTGTATTCACTAAATTTTCATTTTAATTGTGTTCATTATATTTTCTTTGTAAAATATTTGGCGCATTAAATACATAGTCAACAGTGTAATTCATTGGTTCAAAAAAAGGGTGTTTAGTTTTAACTCCTTTGTATGTATTCTGAACAGGGTAAGAGTCCTTTAATAAATTCTCCAATTTCAAGTGTTGGAAAAAAATTTGCTTCATCACGTTCGCCATGGTAAAAAAAAACTCCTCGATCACTCAATTTTTTTAATTATTACGATTTTGATTTTTTTTTTTTTTTTTTTAAGAATACTTTACATTTTGTTTAAAAATCTCATATTTTTTCTATTTACATTCGAAACCCGTCAAAGTCTTTTCGTTAAAAATGATTAAATTGCATTGCCCTTAATCATCATACTAAATAAAATTGCTGTAAATGGGTGCTACTGCATTTAAGCTTTAAAGGATTAAATGCAGGAAATGGCTGCTATAATTTTAAATTTATGATAGCATTACGGCAGCATTTCTAGCCTTAGCGTTAGAAATACCACCGTTGAAAATTCGTATAAATATAGTTGGTTTCAAAATAAATAGATAAATTATAAAAATACACAATATACATTAGTTGTTACACTGAGATTTAAAAATATAATAATTTGGTTTACTATTATTTGCATTTACTTTTCTGAAAATAAAAATTAATATTTTTAAAACTATGTATTTAAAAATAGTTATATGTATCATACTCCTCCACTTTTAACTTTGTAATTAGAAATCACTATATTGGAGGGACTCTAACAATGCCCGTAAGAGTTGTTGGTGCTTCTGACGGTAGCCGTAAAACATACGGCACGCGAGCCGTAGATCAGGGGATGGAAACCTACGGCACGCGTGCCACATATGACACGCGAGCCGTAGATCAGGGGTTGGAAACCTAATGGCACGCGTGCCACATATGACACGCGGAGTGACTGAAAAGAAAAAAATTGAACATAGTTATTGAAGTTAAAAAAAATATATTAGTAAAATCCATTTTGTTTTTATATTTTCCAAAGGGCAATGTTGCTAGATATAGTGGCGGATTTTCTGATAGGCTAAATAGGCTGAAGCCTACGGCGGTAAATTTTTGACGAGAAGTTTGCAAATGGTGGGACTGAATTTTTGAGGGGCTAATTGAATTATTAATTTTAAATTGTTATGTTCAGCAGTGTAACGTAGCTAGTAAAATTCGAGACAGGCAATTGACGCTTGGAAGAATTAATTTAAAATCACATTTTATTCATCGAAAATAACTTTCTGTTCTCTACGTACAGGAAGCCCAGAGAGGGCTGTCTAATGGTAGCATATCTCTCGGCGTCCAGGCCCCTCTCTGGTCTCAAGTCACTGTTACCATCCTATCCCCGGATCTGGTTCACACATGTCAAAGGTCGGATTCCAGATGTCAACCCAGATCCAGGGACTGTAATTTTATGTTAGAAATTCGAGTTGTATGGACGGAGTGTAGATCAGTAAATCTTCATGCTATGGCTGAGTTCGAAAGGGGATATAGTCAAGTAGTGAATGACATATCCCACATGGTTGGTAAATGGGGAGTCGGTACAGCCCTTCCCCCCTTGCAGAACTTTTCTTGAAGTTATGAACGAAAAGTTTTAACAGGTCACTCATAACAGATGACAGCAAGGTGGAGCACAACGCAGCAAGATAACAATGCAGCCACACCAGTATGTCCAAACTTGAAGTAGGAAGGTGATGCTCTGTCATGCTTTAACTGGTGAAAGTTTATAACATATATACTGGTTAGTTCAAAATAATGAGAGGAGTACCATGATAGTACATTGAGGCCAAAGGTTAAGGATGCGAACTTATGCATTTACTTTAATTCTATTAATTATTCTAGTTCTATTAATATCTGTCATTAATAAAATAATTCATATACAATACAAATGCTACAGGCAATTTTAAACAAACACACATAAAACTTCAACAATAAAATCCTTTAAAACTTCACCGAGGTTAGGTATACAACCTCACTACTATAATACTTTTTCATGATAATATTATATGTTCATAAACTACGAATATCAAAATACTCAGAATTTTTTTTTCATCACATTATACAAATATAATATACAAATAAAACACAATATTAAACAGAGGCTACAGCTCTACTTAGACAGTCAACGTTTTTATGCTTCTTTCCTGCTCTATGAACTACATCAAAATTGTAAAGTTGAAGAGCTTGGGCTCACCTCATCAACCTTTGATTGGTTCCTGAATTATTCCTTAACCATACTGATGGATTATGGTCGGTCATAATCGTGAAATGTTGTCCATCTAAATAATAGTGTAATTTTTTAATTACATAAATTATGCTGGCGCATTCTTTTTCAGTAGTGCTATATCGTTTCTCTACTTCTGAAAATTTTTTACTTAAAAGAGAATAGGATATTCGTTTTCTTGAGCAATTTTTTGTGATTGTACAATTCCCATGCCTGTATCCGAGGCATCCGTTTGAACTATGAATTCCCGCTTAAAATCGGATGTGTGTAAAACAGGAGGTTCGGTCAGCTTACCTTTTAGTGTGCAAAAAGATTGTTCGCATTCGTCGGTCCAAACGATAACACCTTTTTTATTCTTTCCTTTTAAAGCATCTGTTAAGGAGGCAGCTATTATTGAAAACTTGGGTATATATCGGCTATAGTATCCTGCTAACCCCAAGGAGGCCCGAATTTGAGTTTTCGTTTGAAGAGTTGGGAATTCGGTAATCGCGATTATTTTTGCTTCCGAAGGTTTGCGGCAATCCTGCCCTACAACGTGTCCAAGGTAGGGGACCATCTCTTGGGCAAAACGACATTTCGATGGTTTTATAATTAGTCCGGCTCCTGTTACTCGTGATAATACTCGATTTAAATGTTTTAGATGGAGTTCCCATATGTTTGAAAAAATGGCAATGTTATCAAGATAAGGTATGGCAATTTCGTCATAACCTTTTAAAATTTCTGACATAATTTTACAATAAAAGAATGGTGCGTTTTTTAACCCGAAAGCCATTCTTAAGGGTCTATAAGTCCCGAAATGGGTTACAAAAGCATATCTGGGGAGGGTAATTTTACGTTAGAAATTCGAGTTGTATGGACGGAGTGCCAATCAATAAATCTTCATGCTATGGTTGAGTTCGAAAGGGGATATAGTCAAGTAGTGAATGGCATATCTCACATGGCTAGTAAATGGGGAGTCGGTACAGCGGTGTAACTAGGAATTGGCAAAGGGGGATCTACTATGGGTGCCGCCTCGAGGGAGGCGCAAAAAGAGCCAAATTCGCGAATACTTGAGGAAAGAAAATTTTGAAATAACCGCCAGAGACGTCAAATAAAGAATTTGACAAAAGTGTCAAAATCTCTACCATGCCTCTAGTTACGTTTGGAAATATTAGGCCTCAAAATATGTCAGCCGCTAGGTGGCAAAATCGTAATTCCGCCTTTGGCTAGATATTGGTATAAAAACGTCTAAAAACACAATAAATTTACAATCAGATACAGACTGATCTCTAGAACGACCCATAGTTCTATTTTGTTTAACAAAGCTTCATTTATCCCTATCTCAACCTCCATCTCTCTATCATCTATATCTGCTGGTCACAAAGATAGTGCTGTGAGTACTTAATATTACCAAAACATCTGCTTTAACCACCTGATGCCCAAGAAAAATAAACCTTTTTCCAAAACTTTTGTTTACACTTTTGGACGTAATGAGGATGCTAAAAAAAATGTTTTTATGTTATTATTATATTTTTGTTATTAGGGGAGACCGGGTCTAGTTGATATAGGATTAAGTTGATACAACAGTAATATTTTCTTAACGCGCAGGCACAAAAGAGTGGGGTAAAGGGGAAAGAAGTGAGGGCTCAACACTCAGCACACATGTGCAGGAGGAAGTTGTTTTAGCTTTGTGAGTAAAAACTAATTTTAAACCATCGAAAGTAAATTTTTAGGTTCTTGTTTGAGTGTCACAGAGGAATTCACAGCTGCACTGTTTTTCAAATAAAGTTATCATGGTGTTACTTAGTTAACAGGTAAGAACTTTTGTTGAAAGAAATAGTTGTAACTGTAACCAGTTGGTTATAGTTGTGAGGTTAGTATAATGACGTCGTTTGCGTCAAGTTGATAGAGTTCACTTGGGTCAGGTTGATATGGTATATCAACTTAACCCACAAGAGTTATGATACTTGTTTCGTTATTTTTTTTCTTCAGAAATGCCGAGGAGCTACAAGAAAAAACTAACAAGGGAGAAATACCCATTGAAATGTTCGACAGACCTTATGCCGAAATTGAAAACGACAGGATGTCTCTTAAGGGAGACACGTTCTCTATAGATAAAATGACTTTTCTAAGGTTTATACCTTATATAACATTAAAAAAAAGAAAATAATCAACAATTGGGTTATTAATTTCAGTAAAAAAAATTAAAGACGAAACAAGAGAAAGAGAGATGAATAAATCTATTAAAAAGAAAAAAGAAAATTATTTAAATTACTCAGCTGTGAAAAGGAAAATGGTAGTAATAAACCCAGTAGGCAAGGGAAAGGAGAAAAAACGAAAAGGTTGAAATATGAAAAAAAACAACCAAAGAATGTGGATCGGATTCTGATGAAAATGGAGATTCATTTTGTTTGGTGTGTTTAAAAACTTACTCTACATCCAAACCGGGACAAGACTGGATTCAATGCATTTTCTGTAAAATGTGGGCACACATAGATTGCGGAGAAGACAGCCCTCCTTACACGTGTATAAATTGCCAATCACATTTATGTTTTCCTTCAAAGTCTGACTGATTAGTCAGACTCAAAACGTCTTTGGTTAATGCTGTACAGAAACTAATATTATCATAATTCTTGTAAAACTCATAAAACTTGACTCAAGCTGGGTTAAGTTGATACGCTTTGAATTTTTTTCTAAAACTTTTTTTTTGTCTCATAGTATTACTTCAATAGTTAAAATAAAGCCATTAATTTATAAAGGAATAGTCATAGTACAGTAAGAAATATCATTTGGGCCTGGGATTTTAAAAACAAAATATTTTAAAATCAAAATACGAAAAGTGTATCAATTAGACCCGGTCTCCCCTATTTAACCCATAATTCCATGTAGAATATTCTCCACATTGGGCAACGCCTATTTCTTCTGGTAGCTGCTGAACGGATGTAGAGCCCTCTCTACGCTGACAAGGGAACCGCCCCACATGAAAATCTTCTGACAAGGGAACCGTCCCACATGGAAGTCAAAGCCAGGGTAGTGACTGAGCGTGACAGAAAGATCTGTCGATGCATAGCAAATATTCGTTGGTATTTTTTAGATATTCACAAAACGGAAATTTTTACAGTTGTTTGAAAATTTGTAAATTATGGAATTTTACTCCTGCATTTCAGCTTCCGTACATCAGGGAAATATCAAAAATAAAACTAGAAATATACGTGAACAAACTGACAGCGTACATGAAAAATTACACGGTATATGTTGTCATGATAGTGATATAAACAGTATCATGACAACTTGTGTAAAGAAATGTTATATATATATGTACAGTATGAATAATATGAGTGTTACTTACATTGAAAGGAAATAGTAAATGCGTTTATGAGGGTACGATATGATGCAAAAGCGATCAAAGAAATAGGTGAAATGCACAATTTTGCGGAAATCGTAATTTATGAAGTCAGTTTCGCGCAAACTGTGTTCAACTAATGTAAAGCATTACGAAAATAATGAAATATATAATTAATGCAAAGTGAAAGTGCATCATATTTATAAAAATTATGAAAGTGATAATTGATATAAAAATGTGCAAAGCATAAATCTGCATCACAGTGTGTTCATGTTATAAATGCCATACTCTGACAGTCCGTAGCAGAACATGTGTCCTGTGTAAAAATGAATGAAACTTCTATAACGTTTCCAAAAGTTAAGTTTTCATGAGCGACAACGTAATTACATTTTATCCATGGATAGCGTAGTATTGGCTTATATTGTGGAGAGTTTGGTTGATTAAAAACTAAAGAGTGCAATTTTATTATTTCGTTTCTAGACGTTGTATTTACGTGTCGTTCGTCTGTAGAAATGTAGTTTAAAATTTTTTTAATAAATAACTTATATTGGCGAAAAAAATAGACGTCCAAAAGTTGAATCATAGCAGTTGTACCAGGAGGAATTCGCAATCTGATGCAATTATTTGGCATATTATCATAGGTTTGTGGGTCCACTGCCCCTGTCCATGAATCTAGCACCACACAGGACGGAGGTTGTAATATTGCATTTAGACATTTTGTCACCCATTCCTTCATCTCTATTTCACCATTTTTCCACTCTTGAAACCTGTGACGTGCACATCGGAAGTCTGAGACATGTTGTCTTTAACACTAGGTCCAAACTTCCCAGATCGTTTGCGTAAATATAAGAAAAACTTCCCTTTAATTTCCCCAGACATGGATAAAATCGGCATGATAGTATAGGAGTGCTTTAAGGTAAACTTTGATTCCACTAAAACTGCAATAACTTTTCCGACTTTGTGAGATAACGTCCTCTCGTTTGCAATGAAATAAGAAAAACCGCTTTGATCGACATTTAAAATTTTAGTGAAATCACAATTTGAAAAAACGTCCCGTGCCTGTAAAATAAATACAACCGCATTATTTTCAATATATTCTACATTATGTTCACGATACGTTGTAGTATATTGTGCAATTTTTCGTGAAACGATATTACTATAGTTTTTTAATCCCCTGACAAAATGGGCTGATAATTTTAATGACAACATACCTAATTCCCTTGTTTTACTGTGCCCCTATCTTTTTAAATCCATATCATGGACTGGCAAGTTTTGTGCTCTCCCGTTTTTGAATTTTTTTAATATATACATTTTAATTTCGTTCATTTTTTGTCTTTTGGTTCCACTTTGTGATACGTACTTTTTAAAACGTAAAATTTGACTGCAGTTGGTAACACGTTTAAATTTCCTTTGCGTTCCTTTGAATTTATTTTTCATGCACCGATCATAAAAATTAACAACAGTCTTCATTTTTGATAAACTAATATTCGTACGTGTTGACTGTCGATGCAAAATCAGTTCGTCACTAACGTCGGAATCAGCAAAATGTTGGCCATTATCTTTGTCCAAAGAAACTTGTTCCTCGACATTTCCTAACATGTAAAATAACGGATGGTTCATTTTTATATTTTTGCAATGGCTAAATTCAGTGTTCTATGAATGATGTTTACTATATTTTTCATGTCTTAAACCTTACACTATATGTAACATTCGACGAAACAATAATTAAAAGACACAAAACAACGTTTTAGAAGGTATTTATGTAAAATTGTCTAAAACGTTGTTTTTAACAATCTACTTACAATATATGATGGCAAAAAAATATCATATAACAATGAAAAGATACGAAATTGAAGTATTTTTATTAACGAGCACAATCTTTTCTCAACCGCGAACTACGCAAAAATGGATTCCTGCATTCCCCGGAAGCTGCAATGCAGGGGCAAAATTCCATAATTTACAAATTTTCAAACAGCTGTAAAAAATTCCGTTTTGTGAATATCCAAAAAATAACAACGGATATTTGTTATGCATCGACAGATCTTCTGTTGCGCTCAGTAACTACTGGGTTTGACTTTCATGTGGGGCAGTTCCCTTGTGAGTATCAGAAGGATAAGACTACATGAAAACGATATATATATTCTGGTTTTTTTTTCAATACCCTTGAATTAAAGAATATAGATTTATACAGCAAAAGGATCGCGCTGTTTTCACTTTGTATTGTTAAACTGTTATAAATCATATGTTAAATTCACAAGGACATTTACAAGAAAGGCAATTTTTTTATATATTAGGAACATATAAAAAATCTATTTATTTTTTATTAATGTAGATTTTGCTAATGTATATATTTTGCATGAAATAAAGTTTATTATTATTAATTGGACATTGGCATTCACAGTTTACAATACCCAACGAAGATTGCCGACCACTATCGTAGATGTTCTATATGAATGTTGTTCTTCAGCTTCTGAGTTATATAGGAACATTTCCGTGCTTCCATTTAACTCTTTATTTAATTAATACTTATAGAAAAAAAAGCAATATTTCGAGCGCTGCAGCCAAAAATATTCAGATGGTAATGAAGCAATCACGTAGTGTGAACCATGTAGGTGCGAATCTATGGAGGCCTGATTGGGGTGATCACCCCACTTATTATTAATGCATTAATTATTATTATTAATTTATTAATGCAATAATTGTTATTGCAATAATTATTATTAATGCAATAATTATTCTTATTAATTTATTACCAATAATTATTATTAATTAATTATTGTGCAATTTATTATTATTGCAATAATTAATAATTATTATGTATTATTAATGCAATAATCCGTGAAATTTTGGAAACTTCTATATTATATATTATTCTATTATTATATATATCGGAATATATATTCTTTTATTATGTATTCCGACAGAGAAAATAATAAAAAGTTTTAGCAAGCAAAAGAATAGGCGATTAAAACTTGTATTGTTGAGGATGTAGTCATATGCAGATTGCAATTCATTATTGTTGAAAATATTAATTTTTACTTAATCGTTAAAGTAAGCACCAACACCAGTAATAAGCATATATGTTATTGATTTTTTTATCTTGTATTTTGCGTCCGTTGCCAAGGCTAAGCAGCCATAGGTAAAAAAAACTTTTTCCTACATAAAATTCCTTTAAAAATATCCAATTAAAATGCTCAAAATCTTATTAAAAAATTGAAATTTTCCCGGGAATTATACTCCCCGCTTGTGGGGGTGCACCACACCCCCAGTGGGTCTTTCCTAGGTATGCCTCTGTTCGCAAGGAAATTGCCTTCATAGCGACTAATTTTTGGTAATTTGTAAAATCACCCCTCACCAACAACGACTGTAGATTCTCTGTAGAACATATATTAACTTCGAGAATTGCCTAGTCCGAAAATATAGTTTATTGACGACGGATCTACGAATAAAACAAAAAGAAAAAAACAATCGGAAAAGATTGAATAAAAACACTTTAAGTAATACCTATGATAAAAACAAAAAGAAAATATATGAGATATTATACGAAAGCACTAATTAATTTAGCCACTGTAAACAAGGTGAGCATATGGTTTTAATATTTAAAGACAGAATTTTACTATATAAATATAGTACTCTTAATTATCCGACCTTCAGTTAATCTCAATTATCATTCAAGAATTCATAATCATAATTCAGTTAGGCTTTAAACTATTTTACATTCCACCGTATTCCTTTCTAAATACGTATTAATAAATTTAATGAAAAAATGTAATTGGGTGTTTATCTTTAATGTCTGGAATCTAAAACTTTGAAATTGGAAATAAAAGCTGCATTCTTAAAACGTTGTACAATCCGTAAAGATTTGATAGAAATATTTGATATTTAAAACAAGCACACCCTGGTGATGCTTGAACCCTTGATCCTCGAATGGAAAGTCTCAGATACCTTCGTATTGTGATATTAGCCCACAAGGACTGTGATCTACGGAACTCGAAAATTCATGTAAAGGCGGTTATTTTTAAAGAAAATTTATAAAAACATAATATAGTCTATTAATCGCACAATCGGAATTTAAAATGAAATAATATTTTTACCTAGTAATTACTTCAATTTTTTTTCATAATAAAATTAAAGCTAATATTTTTCTAAAAATGTTTATATAAAATAATTTCACATATATGCTTCACCGTTTGTTCACTGTATAACTATAGGCTCTTCTATTCGATCATTCATGAATACTTACATATTTAAAAATACATGGTGTGGCCACGGGCAGTTGCTGCACAGATGCTATTTAGGCATTCTGGGTCTGAGCTTTCCAAAGCATTCGCGACTTCTATTCTCCTCGACATATTTCTACGATAAAATATTTATTCATGAAAAATGCTTCGAAAACTAAAATGACAAATTCCAGGAGAAGCACTCGCGGTCTGGTATAATTGATGCTAGGGCCCGGTGGTTGAGAAACATTTGACAACATAGCATTTTGACAGAATCACTCTAAATTAATATTTATTATAAAACATGAATGGTAAAAAGGTCAAGAAGGATTAGCCCGCTTCCCTCGAAAGGTCACATAAATGCGAATATCTTCAAAACAAAATTATGAAAAATACAATATATGCCATTGATCATGCCGGATCTCCTAATGGTGTATTTTTGATAAAATTTTGAAAATAATCTTTTTAGAAATAGTTGTTTAAAACTTTACTAATATTCAATAGAAAAAATGTATACATTTGAATAATTCTTAACTTAAATTTTTCATTTCATATTTTTCTTTATTTCTTTATTTATTGTTTAGAAACACCATGGAAATTAAGATTGGTTGGTGACGAAACACTACGCAGTGAATTTAAGAAGAACAACGTTTTAGGCGTAGGAGAAATTTTTAAACACATTAATCGACTTCTGATACAACAACACTTCAGTGCTGTTTAGTTTTGGATCACTCGAATTCCTGACGTGGGACGGTCAACGCCTGTCCAAAACGTACGTCGATTATTATATATTTAAAATTTTCTCTTACATCTAAAACATCGTTCTTCTTAAATTCATATCATAGAAATTATTAACTTACCTAAACTGATTTAATGCTATGTATAAATTCTAAAAACTAATAAATATAAATTCTTCAAAGGCCTCCAGTGGGATATTGAAGACAAACAACGGGAGCACATGTTCGTGAAAAATATCCCGGTGACATTGACCTGTGAGAAAGGATGGCAGGCGTAACAGGGGTCCTATTTCAATTCACGTAAACAGTCCCCAGACGAGAATGCTACCTCCACCAGCTTGAAGAGTACCCTACTAGTAAAAAGGATCTATCGCTTCATGTGGTTTGAGCCATACCCGTATCTTGCCATCAGCATGTACCAACGTGAATCTGGACTCATCAGTCCAAGCAACATTTTCCCACACTTCTAAGGTCCAGTGGCGATGTTTCTGCGTCCATTCTAATATTTTCGCCCGGTGATGTGCAGTCAGAAGAGGTACGCTCGTAGAACGATGACTTCTGTACCCCATAGAGAGGAGATGGTTCTGGATGGCGTGGCTGTTTATACATTGTTGTGCACCAGCGTTAAATTGCTGAGTGATTTGTTACACTGTGGTGTGTCTATCCGCTGTTACAATGCGAGCTAGCCGACCACTGTCCCACTCATCCACTGCCGTTGTCCGAAGTGGTCGACTCTGGCAGCAATAGTTTTACCGGAATCGACGTACTTACGATATACCCTTATAACACAGTGGCCGGTGAAAATCCCAGTGCCTGCACGACTTCCGAGATAGAGTGACCCATTCTTCAGGCCCCCAACAATTTTCCCACGAACAAATGCACTTAAATCGTTTGTCTTACCCATACTGCGTTCAACCATTACTGATACCATGAGCCTCACTCCTTATATTGACGGATCGCTGCTTACGTCATTTCCTTTCCGTTTACAGGCCCGCCCACAGCGTCAAATTTGCATAATGCCAGCTGTCTCTAATTCAATTGCCCTTCAGTGTATATTTTATGTGATTAGTAACATTTTTAATCTTTTGAATCCAGCATGTCTCTCTACTTTTTTTTTTAAATAATAACATATTTTGCTGATCTTAAAACATCCATATACATTTAAATATTGTGTCGATGGCTTGAATGTCGAAAGAATTGCCTATAACAAAATCGTTTGCCTTTCTCGTTTGGAAGGTTGAAAATTAATAACTGCAATTTAATTTAAGTACAGTATTTATAGTCCGTTAATTATAAAGAACATCTATAATTTATATGAAAAAACAGAAAAGCGCCGAAGTTAAAACGATAACTTGAATCTTGAAGCCTCCGATGACGCTTCGTCCGAGGGTTAAATATATTCCGTATATTATATACTTTATCAATCCATCGCGGTGAGTTGTTTTTGGCCAGTGATTCTCAAACTTTTTCTGGTCAGGGTCCCCTTTTGAGTTTCATTCAGGGGTGTAGTCGAGACCTAGCGCAGCCTATCGGCGCTAGGGTACTTCTTTTGGAGACCTAGCGGCACTAGGGCAAAATTTTAGGAAATCATACATTTTACAAACAAAATTCTGTTCAAGTTGTAAATAAAAAATATGCGGCTCTACAATTTTATTAAGAAAAAAAATTTTTTAGAGCAATGACCCTAAAATTTTGAATAAATCAACTAAGAATCGTGGGAATTTAAAGGAAATTACAGCTTGGAACACATATTATAAACTCCCTTCCGAAAACAGAAAAAACTACAATATATTGTTTGACACAATGAAGGCGACAAGGGCGAAAAGGCGGACTTTTGGCTATATTTTTCAATTATTTCTTTATTTTATTAGCTCACTTCAGAGGTCATTCCTAGTTTAGTTTGGCTGGGCACATGCATTTGTGTCACATTATTATTATTTTATGCTTATATGCCCCAAAGCTATATGCTGTAGGCAGTGTCTGCCGGATCCAGAGGGGCATTTGGGGGTCTTGCAATGTCATCTCAACATCATATACATAATAATAATTTCTGTCCCTATTAGATTAATGGGCTATTGACTGGTTAGGGGGTTCCTTAATTTACCCCCTTGAATCCGCCCCTGATTTAAAAGAGCACTAGGCTACTTTTTGTTTTAGGACTACACCACTGGTTTCATTCACGACAGTGACCCCACCCTCCCGAAGCATATTTTAATTTTAATAAGTATAATGTTTCAAATCAATGTACTTTATTAACAAAACTTTTTATTTATTATTCAAGAAACATTAGTGATAAAAATATTTCATAATTAAATATTGCAGTATTGTCCCTTAATTTAGCGAGATCCTTGTGGTTGATAAGAACAAGTAGGTTTTTGTATATTTAGCTACACCTTTGTTAGAGACGAAGATTATCTATCCTCATACTATCAAGACGGTTACGAGTTTTTGATAGCAGCTAAAGAACTCTACTAAATCCACATTCAACAAGATATGAAGTCGGAAATCCGATAAAAATATTTTTGCCTTCTCCTAAAGTTATAGAAAGTTACTTGCAATTTCGCTACTTATCCAAAAATGTTGCCTGCCTTTTTTGAATACAGCTTGGATTGCTACATCACATTGAAGTTCAATGAGAGATTCTTGTAATACAATGTCTATAGTCCGTTCGTGAAGAGTTGGCGTCCAGGTCACGTTAGCTGAAGTAGCAGACGGGTTGTTGTATTGCAGTAAAGGGAAGGGCGTCTTGTCGTAACTGGTTTTTCGCGCGCAAAAAACTAGTTACGATAAGTTATAAAAAAAAAGTGATCGATTTCCGCGGGCATCGAACACAAAAATATGAAGCTCGGAGCCGCAATGATGGCAACTTACCAACTAAGCTACCGATTGGCTTACAGAGAGCGTTGTATTTTAAGCTCATATATCGGATGCAAAATCTTTAAAAATCCATGTCTCTGGAAATTAGCCGCATTGGCACGAATGCCGAGACACGTATTTCCTTATTTTGGCTCTACTTCCATCAAAACATTTCATCAAAATCGGCGGGGCACTCACTGTGTGTTCCCATTGTAAGTATAAAATCAACTCATTTAGATGGCTGATGGATTTTTGAGTTTCTAATTGCGAAGAAAACTAAAGGTACATCTTGTGTACGAAATATTTATTAAATAGGTTAAGGTTAACGTGTTTTAAAGACGACAACAATTTCAATTGAAAAGTTTTATTGCTAAATTAAAAAAAAATTTACATGAGATAAAAAAAAATAAGTACATCTTTTTTTCAAATCCCTGTCATCCTATAAATGTACCTATAAGTAGAAAATAAAATAGTTTACTGTTAGCCAAAAGAAAACAAACATATTTGTTTCATATTCAAATAACAATGAGATAGATACTTTAAATAATACCAATTTTCTATAGCTGAACCCTCTTTAGAACTTTTTTTCAGCTTCACTGTTCAATTTTTCTTGATTTCTGTGCGAAGAATTTTTTGCATGACGAAATAGAAATTTATAGAATATCGTTTTGCGAGCATCAAGAAATGATCTAGCTACAAAAAGAGCCTATTTGGAACGCTCAAGTGTGCCTTGATAAACTGTCACAAAGCTTAGTAAATGGGTGTGAAAAAGAAGGAATAATAACGTTTCCTTGTCGTCAACTTTAAAGTGGCAAACCATTTTTTATCATTTAAAGTGGGGAAAAAATAATCGTACATGGAGACAAAGAGAAGAAATA
>QLNU02015360.1:268021139-268036508 GCA_006491805.2 Dysdera silvatica | reverse complement strand
GTCAATGGTGTCAAGCTAGAGCTCATTGGAGGGCGGAGTGGAGATCTGTTGTGTTTTCAGATGAGAGCCGTTTCTGTCTTGGTGTCATTGATGGTCGTATATTGGTAAGAAGGAGGACAGATGAACGCTTGGAACCAAGCTGTCTGCGGCGTAGACACACTGGACCTACACCAGGAGTTACGGTCTAGGGAGCGATTTCCTATGACAGCAGGATCACTCTCATCGTTATCCCAAGCACCTTGACAGCAAATTTGTAGCTCAGACTGGTGATTGAACCGGTTGCGCTGCCATTCATGAGCAGTATTCAAGGGGGTGTTTTCCAACAGGATAACGCTCGTCCTCATACCGCTGCTGTCGCCCAACGTGCTCTACGGAGTGTCGACATATCACCTTGGCTTACCAGATCACCAGATCTTTCTCCCATCAAGCACATATGGGACATTATTGGAAGACAAATCCAGCGTCATCCACAACCAGCATTAAGCGTTGCTGATTTGACTGACCAAGTGCAACAGGCATGGAACTCCATACCACAAAATGACATACGGCACCTGTACGATACAATACATGCACATTTGCATACTTGTATCCAAAATCATGACGACTACAGCGGTTATTAATGTACCACCATTTCGCATTTGAAATGGATCTTCTTGCGCATACTTTTACCGGTAACCTTGAAACTTTAATCAAATAAATATGTTACCTAGACAACTGCTTTGCCTAAATTTCATTCCTCTAAACTCATTTGTCCTTGGGCCCTCTTGGTGAAAGCGCCAGTGTGGTAACGCGTTCTCCTAGTGCGCCGCTAATCCGGGTTCGACTCCCAGCAGTGCAAAAAGAACGCTTACTCAGAGATCTCATAAAGATCGCACTGCTCACTGTAGTCCGGGGTTTGGTTCCCTAGGCCTTAAGAGGTTCGGATTCCTCGGAAAACAGTAGGTCCCGGCGCAGCATGACCACTGTAGTCTTTGAGCCGTAAAACCAAAAAACAAACAAACATTTCTTCTTGGTGTTGGGATTTTATTTTTCGCCAGTGTATATCTCAGGAGGGAATACATTTGCCAAATGTAGTCTGACCTCGATTTAATGATTTTCGCAAGACTAGTGGAAATAATCGTTAAATATAGAGGAATTCGTTAAATCGGGAGAATGCATTTATTGAAACCAATGAGGTAACCACGGGGTGGGGCGTTCCTGTGCCCTTCCATGGACTGAAAATTTGCATTTAAAATGGTTTAGAAGTAGCAACTATTACCTTACAAAAATATTGTTTTACATTTTTGGCTCTCCCCTCAGCAGAAATTCTGGATGCGTTATTGATCAGAACTGAAATAAGAAATTATCGAAAAGGGTCTTTCCTAGACGTCAGAGGAAAACAAGATTTTTTGGTCAAATCTGGAGAAGTGAGGGAAAATTTTAATCTTTGTTTTGAATAGCTAAATCTCCCATGAACATGAAGCAATTTTCTCTGCAACCGAAGTTCAGTTGAAAGTTGCATGTGATTTCATCAGGGAATTTTTTCACCAATATGAGTGGGAACCCTGAAGTATTGTAATACATAGTCAATCCTAATACTGTTGGTATAGTATTGTAAAGTGAGCTAACAAAAGACAGAAATATTGGCACCTGGACTAAATGTTGGAAGATCCCTGATTTACACCGTAAATGTACAACTTAACCGTGTTTAGTGTAGAATTGCATTTGCCATCCTTGTACCATGAAAATTCAACCAACCAGCACTACTTAATGTGTGGTTGGGCTGAAAGTTACAGATTTCTCGTTTTTCTTCTGTTAGGCTGAAATGTAATATTTTTCTTTTTAATTAGCATATTGAATCTTCTAGTTTATTGGAGTTTGATTTGGATGAGGAAAATTATTTGACAATTTTACAAGGAGTGAATTGAGTTATTTTGCAATCTAATACACATACTTTTTTTTAAATTTAAGATTATTATTGTAATGGCCTATTGATATACGAGGGGGGACCCAAAATAAAAACGGACTTTTGTGCTAGAAAATTTATTCTTGAACATTTTTACAAAATTCCTTCAGTCACCTTCAAAGTACTCTCCATTAGATGCGATGCACTTGTCAAGTCTTTTTTCCCACTGTTTGAAGCATGTCTGGAAGTTTTCAACTTTGATGTCGTCCAGTGCCCTTTGCGAAGCTGTTTTTACCGCCTCTACATCATCATAACGCTTCCCTTTTAACGTTTTTTTCATTCGTGGGAATAGGAAAAAGTCGCATGGGGCTAGGTCTGGCGAATACGGAGGGTGGGGAATGACAGACCATCCCTGAGATGCCAAATAGTGTGTCACTCGTAAGGCCATGTGTGCTGGGGCGTTGTCTTGATGAATGAACCAGTCACCTGATCGCCAAAGTTCTGGGCGTTTCCTCCACACATCCTCTCGCAGACGTCTTGAAACTGCCAAATAAAACTGCTGGTTAACAGTCTGGCCTTGGGGTACAAATTCCCGATGCACAATTCCACGAACATCAAAAATGACAATGAGCATCGTCTTCACATTCGACTTCACTTGCCTTGCTTTTTTTGGTCTGGGAGAGTTGGGAGTCTTCCATTGACTTGACGCTTGCTTGGTTTCTGGGTCATACCCGTAACACCAACACTCATCACCTGTAATGACTTTGTTCAAAAAGTTTGGATCACTTGCAATCTCTGTTTTCAAGTCCTGGCACACATTCATGCGCATGGTTTTTTGCTCCTGTGTGAGAAGGCTCGGAACAAATTTAGCAGAAACACGTCTCATGTGCAAATCCTCAGTCAAAATCCGCTGGCACGAGCTCCAACTCACGCCTGTCTCTGTTGAAATTTGGTCGATGTGAAACGACGATCCTCGTTGATTTTTTTGATGGATTTTTTCAATGTTTTCCTCGTTTCGTGATGTTGCAGGGTGTCCAGAACGAGGTTGGTCTTTAACACTCATCTCACCACGTTTAAAGCGCCTATACTAGTCGAAAACTTGTGTGCGGCTCATAGCATCCTCCTGGAAAGCCTCTATAAGCATTTTGTGAGTCTCCGTTTCTGATTTTTTAAGCAGGAAACAAAATTTCACACACACTCTTTGTTCTTTAAAAGTTGCCATAACGACTTCGCAGGCGGAACACGCCAACAGTCAGAGAAACTCAACACTATGCTCACACGTTCACCTACACACTGACGCCGTCTGCACAGTTGTTTCATGCAGGGCTCTACTAACCTCATCTAGCGGGAGAACTCTGTACTACGTCTACGAATGGCAGCGCCCTCTCAGTCCGGTTTTTTTTGGGTCCACCCTCGTATGTGAATGGTTCTCAATTAGTTTTTACTGCGGGTCACTTTGGATCTTTTTTTTTGGGTTGGTGGGTCAGATGATATGAAAAAGAAATTATCTTACACTCTATATAGACATTGGCGTAACTTGGGGGTTAGTTTATCCTTCCTACAAATTTCCTTATTGAATGAAATAGCATTGAGTTAAAAGCTTTAACCCCCTATAGAAAAAAAATTACCCCTCCTTAGAAAAAGCAAAGTTCAGTTTCTTATCTTTTGTAGCCGGGCCAGTTTTTACAATTCGCTGGCCACCTATTGAGAATCATTGATGTATGCTGATCAAGCACGCATTATGTATATTAAAATATGTGTACTGAGTGAGGAGCTTAATTATTCCATATTTATGATTCTTAATATCTTTTAATTTATAATGTAAAAAAATGGAATATAGTGTAATTAGCATTGATTATAAAGCATTCAAAATAATTTTTGATAATGCTGTAAAAATATCATGCTGCTATCTATTGACGAAATGTAGAAAATTTTAGGGAACATTTTAAATTAGCATATAAGTTTTTAAAAGACATTAAAAATACTTCCATGTCATGTCTTAATTTTTTCATATTAGTTTCATTTAAAGATTGTAAAGCTTTTGCTGTTGAATAAACTAAAAAGGAATATTTTACCATTCTTTGTGTGGTTCTTTATTATCAGCAAAAATATCAGTTTCACTAACTTCAGTTAAACCTGGAGTTAACAAAACCTAGTCCACAATGAACAGAATTTAATTTATGGATATAAATTCAGTTTTGTCTATGATTCTTTCACCAATAAAAGTAACTGTTCTTTTAAAATTTAAGTCATTTCAATCTTTTACAATAATTTTTCTGGATATGAGAAATGGGATTATATATGAAATCGATTCATTCTTAACATTTCATGAAAAGCTGATCTATATTTTAATTAAATTTAAGCACACAAAAAATAGTCTTACTCATTTATTTTCAGACATGTGTGTGCACCAACCGTATTCTAGTTCAGTCTGCTATACATGATCAGTTTGTAGCAAAGTTGGCAGAGGCAATGGATAAACAGCTTTTTCTTGGTAATGGAGCAGACGAGGGTGTTACTATGGGACCCCTTATTAATTCAAAAGCTGCAGAAAAGGTGAGTATTAACAGATGTAATGGATGTGATATTTTTCTAAGTGAATGTTTAATGTTACTGCTAATCTAATTTTTAAGTGCAAAATTAATCTACCATTATACAAAATACACTAAATATTAGTAACAACATTGTAATTTTGATGTGGGTAGAGTATATTGACAAAACTAAGCAAGGCTTTCTAAAATTGAAACAACAGAAATGTTGCCAACTTTTTCCATCAATACATTGTGGAAAAAAAGCAAGCTATTGTGTTTTATTTTACAGGAAAAATTGATGAATGGATCTATTGAATTTATAATATTCAAAATTGGCAGAATGTTTTTGAGTTGGATGTACCAAATGATGAAAGCATTATCCACACAGCATGACCCAGAACTTTTGACATTCAAGAGCTGAGTTTTGAAAGTTTCAGGTGATGTTGACTGAATTTGATTTTGTGAAACCTGAAGCTAACAAACTTCCTTCCTTAACAGCTTCTTGCATAAATCACACAAGCTTTTTATGTATAGGTATCAACATTATCAATGAACAGATGGCATGGCAGTGGATAACCCACTATGCTCATTTTGTGTGAACTTATATTTATTATATTGAGTGTAAAACTTTTAAATAAATCAAATTTAAATTTTGATTATGCTACATTGATAACATTTTACACCCTTTGATATTACCCAACAAAAAACATTCTGCCAATTTTGAGTGTCATAAGGTCATTAGATTCATTCATCAAAATTTCCCTTGAAATTGAGCAGAATAGCTCACTTTCTTTTCTGCACTTTCTCATAAGAGCACTTTTTAAATCTTTCTGCAAATAGGAATCTTGATCCTATCATTATCTATCATGCAATAATTAAAATTTTCCAAGCTTTTTGCTAACATAGTTCTATAATTTTATCAAGTGCAAGTTTTCCTGATCAGTTGTTCTCCCATTTATTCCTATAATTAGTGTGACCATTGAAAAAAATAACTAAATAAATAAAAAAGAGCAAAGAGGGAGAATTTAGGCAAGACAGAAAATTGAGAAGCGACATTGTAATCCAGTAAGGGAAGCAAACTTGTGTGTTACTTTCTCTCCTTGCAGTAAAATTCATTCTTCTCAGTTCAAAGATGATATTCCCATTCTTCAGCACTGAGGGTGTACCAGTGTTTTTGTGTCTAATTATTCATATAACAAGTAAAATTTTGTCACTGGTCGGAATGCGGAAGGAAAGGGAAGTGAAGAAAATAGAATGAAAAAATAAGTAGAGAAAAGTAAATTGGAAATAACAGTAGTAAAAGCAATGAAAGGAGGAAAAATTAGGAAAAGTTAAAGAAATAAAGAGAAAGGAAAAAAGTTAAATAAAAAGAAAATTAAGTAGAAAGAAATAGAGAATAAGAATAAGTAAAACTTACCAGCAGCATAAGAAAAGTATCTTAACATTTAGAGAACTATTGTTCTCTTTATCAAGCAAAGTTCACTTCGCTCACACCGCACATGTGGAATATGCTGTATAGATGTATCACAGATGATGAAAAGGGATTGTTATGTTACATTTATATATGACGAGCCCTGTTGTGTCATAGTGGTAACATGTTTGACTCCCATGTGAATAATCTGTGTGATTCCATTGGTGACTAGTGCTTGATGGATTATTTTATAGATCTGCATTCTGGCATTTCATTTTGTAGATGAAAGGCGCAACATGATCACAGTATCCTTTGCATCTTAACACACACACACATATATATATATATTGTGTGTGTGACATTAGTAAGCCATCTATTATTGTAACATCAGAAATACACATACACACTGAACAAATAGTCAATATATATATATTATATATATTAAAACGTACAAAATGAACTTGCACATGAAGTATATTAAATTAACTTTTTGTATTATAAAGTATTTATGTTTTGCATACATTTTAAGAAAACTTGGAGGTCAAGACTTGCATATTTATCTCCAAAACACATAGGAATGGAATAGTTAGTTTTTCATTATAAGGTGTAGAAAATATATTTTAAACTATCAATTATGATGTGGATAACTAGTCATTTAAGAACTAACATGTATTTTTAATTTTTATGGTTTTGGTATCAGTTTTATTTTTAATAGACACTTTTTTTTTTAGGTTCATGAACACATACAGGATGCAATTGAGAAGGGTGGCCATTTAGTGAAAGGAGGCAAAAGAATTGGTGAAAATTTTTATGAACCAACTCTGATTTCGAATATCAAAAAAGATATGCTTGTTTGTAGAGAAGAAACGTTTGGTCCGCTAGCAGCAGTATTCAAGTAAATATTAATTTGTAACATAGTTGAAATGACTGATGGTTGTTTTCTTATACAAAATGTATCTATACTAAGCAAGCACAGATATGCATCTAATGTGCTTCACCTGTTCTGAATGTTTTATCTAAGTGAGAAGTATGTTAGCTTTTGCTTTTTCACCCCTAATACACAAGAGTAATAATAATAAACCAAAAAATTAGGAAAATAATTTGTTTTATCTGAATGTGTGTGAAACTTAATTGCTGGATTACGTTATGTGAAATGGAATTGTGTTCTACTTCGATTTCTACTCAAGCATTTGGTTAATTGTGATTATTAGTGTTTTCAGATCAGCTCAAAGTGATTTTTAAAAATATGTGCTGATGCATATGCCACATGCATTTTTCTGAAAATATGCATATTTTATAAAAATGCTACCTGTATTTTATTAAATTCTCTATTTGATTTTTAGGTTTGAAACAGAGGACGAAGCCATTTCCATGGCAAATTCTACTAGGATGGGTTTAGCAGGTATATTTCTTTCATTATATAATGAATAATACAGAGTTTTAGCTAGGCTGAGGGAGGTGGGCTGAACCCCCTGGAAAATATTTTTTTCACAATAGATTATTTTAGAATTTCATTTAAAATTTTTTTGTTTTGTATAAAATTGTACATGACAATAGAAATTCATTTTTTTTACATTAAAAATATATTCAGAATTGATTTCTATTGTATATCTTGTGTACATTATGTTTTACAGCGATTTGAACCTTCATTTACTCCATAATAATAAGGGAAATTATAAATTTTAGCATACCTGTATATACTGAAGAACAATTATCATTATGCAAAAGTTTTCCTCGCCCATTCTTGGCGGAAACAGGCTTTGGGACGGGCAGAGCGCCATGTTCCCAAGCCTCTTTTTACATCACTTCTTAATGTGCCATGTCTAGAAACTTCCTGACAATGTGACACGTGTTTAGGATTGTGGCTTTTTGTATTTCAATGTAGGTGTTTGGGTCAATGTTGAGTATCTCCAAATTCGTCGCAAGCGTTTTTGGTACTATCCCTGTTGCTGAGATGACTAACGGGATGATGAGGATCTTTTCCATACCCCATATATCTCGTACTTCATGTCTGAGATCTTGGTACTTGGTGATTTTCGTTGTGTAGGTTGTCTGTATGTTATTGGTGTTGGGTACTGCTATGTCGATTAAGTACGTGGTCTTATTCGATTTATCGACGAGGGTTATGTCAGGACGGTTATGTGGGACTGTCTTGTCTGTTATGATTGCTCTATCCCAGTAAAGCTTGTGTGTTTCGTTCTCATGCACGGTCTCTGGCTCATATTTGTAGTACGGGCATTTTTCTGTCAGAAAGCCAGCATTCGCTGCCAATTTCTGGTGGACTATTTTCGCTACTTGATCGTGTCTATGTTTGTAGTCTGACTGCGCAAGGATCTTGCATCCTGCCATCACGTGTTGGATTGTCTCCGATGCCGCATGACAGTGTCTGCATTTGTCGCTTTCTATGTCTTTTCTCTGGATGAATTTCTGATTGTTCCTTGTTGCGATCACTTGGTCTTGGATGGCTAGCATGAATCCTTCTGTCTCTGGCTGGAGAGTGCCTTTGGCCAGCCAAGAATTTGATGCCTTTTTGTCAACGTGTGGTTGTTGCAGGTCATTGTAGTGCCTGCCATGTAATGGTTTTCCGGCCCAAGTTCTCAGTTTCTGTTCGTTGGCTGTTTCGAGGACACGCTCTTCGGTACTACACAGGTTTAGTGGCGTGTAATTTGCATCTGCTTGTATTATGGCTTGGATGAGTGGCGATCGGGGACTCTTCAACTGGAAGTATTGCCTCATGCTCTGGATCTGCTTGTCATGTAAGTCTTTGAGGTCCGCTTGTCCGCGTCCTCCTTCTTCCCGGGGTAGTGTTTGCCGTTCAATTGCCGTTGCAGGGTGTAGTTGTCCGGCTCTTCTCTGGATGGTTCTCATTTTCCGCTGGAGTTGTTCTAGTTCAGTGTTGGACCATTTGATGATCCCGAAGGAGTAGGTGAGCACTGGTACCGCATATGCGTTAATTGCTTGCGTGGTGTTCTTCCCGCTCAGTTTCGTCTTCACAATGCTTCTAAGTCTTTCTTGGAATGCTTGCGTGAGCTGGACTTTGACTTTCTTGTGCTCCTGCTGCCGTTTTTGCATTATCCCTAGGTATTTGTAGGTTTCGCCCTCGTCCAAGGTCTTCAGTAGTCTCCCGTCTTCGAGTTCGATGCCTGGTAAATCTTCTTTGCTATTCTTCTGTATTTTGCACTTATCGAGGCCGAATTCCATTCCTATGTCCTTGGAGAATGTCTCTGTTATACTGATGAGTTGTCGGAGTTGGGTGATTGTTGGCGCGTATAGCTTGATGTCATCTACGTACATGAGGTGGGAGACTTTATGTAGGTTTCTCTTGTCTTTCTTCAGCATGTATCCGTATTTACTTGTGTTCAGCATCCTTGACAAGGGGTTTAACGCCAAGCAGAACCACTGGGGGCTTAGTGCGTCTCCTTGAAAGATTCCGCGGCGGATGGGGATCTCGGCCGTTTCTATTTTACTGTCTGGCGTGTTTAGCTGTAACCGGGTTCTCCATTGTTTCATGCTGCTCTGTAGGAATCGGATGATTGAGGGATGCACTTTGTATATGCTGAGTATTTCAAGGAGCCACGAGTGCGGAACAGAGTCGAAAGCCTTCTTGTAGTCTATGTATGCGGTGTTGAGTTTTCGCTTTTGTTTTCTTGCTTGTTCCAGGATAACTGAGTCGATGGTAAGCTGCTCTTTACATCCCAGAGTCCCTTTCTGGCATCCCTTTTGTTCTTCCGTCATTAAGTTGTTGCTTTCGCTGTGCCGGCTTATTTTTTCAGAGATGCACCCCGTGAGTATCTTGTACAGGGTGTTAAGGCACGTAATGGGTCGGTATTTCGCTGGGTTACTGGTATCCTGGTCCTTCGGTAGGAGGTAAGTTATTCCCTTGCAGAGGAATTCAGGCATTTTGCTGGGGTCTTCAATTATCGCCGTAAGTTCCTTGGCTAATGGGCCATGGGCGCTGGTAAATTTCTTGTACCAGAAGTATATATATATATATATATCATCATCATCATCATATTCAACCATTATCTATCCACTGCTGGATGAAGGTCTCTCCAAATGCTTTCCACACAAGTCTATCCTGGGCCATTCGTTTCCACGTCACCCCAACCTGTTTTCTTATTTCATCCACCCATCTAGTTTGAGGACGTTTTCTAGGTCTTCGGTGGTCTCTTGGAATCCAGTTCAGAATTTCTGTTGTCCATCGTTGATCAGTTCTTCTTGCAATATGCCCAGCCCATCGCCATTTCAGCCCTTTTACTTTAACAATGATGTCCTCTACTCTAGTTTGCTCTCTCACCCAAGTGTTCCTTTTTCGATCTCTCCTAGTTATTCCAAGCATGCACCTCTCCATGCTCCTTTGCGTTGTCTGTAACTTTCGTATTGCTCCAACTGTTAGACTCCATGTCTCTGATCCATAAGAGAGGACTGGCAATACACACTGGTTGAAGACCTTTCTTTTTAGACACAAAGGCAATTTCCCCTTCAGGATAAAACTGTTTCTTCCAAATGCACTCCAGCCAAGTTTAATACGTCTGTTGAGTTCTTTCATAATGTTGCCATCCATTGAAATCAGCTGGCCAAGGTAAATATATGAATCAGCAATTTCTAGCTCAGTGTTGTCAACTTGTATTTTTGTTTCCTCTACAAAATTATTGAACATGATCTTAGTTTTTTGTAGGTTCATCTTGAGTCCAACTTCTTCACTTCTAGTTGAGAGCTCTTGTACCATGTCTTGGAGTTCTAATGGGTCCGTTGAAAAAATAACAATGTCATCAGCAAACCGCAGATGATTTAAATATTCACCATTTATTTTTATTCCCTTGTTATTCCAATTTATCAGCTGAAAAATCATCTGTAAAGCAGAAGTAAAAAGTTTTGGAGAAATGGTATCTCCCTGCCTCACCCCTTTGCCAAGTTTGATAGTTTTGGTATCTTTATGTAACCGAAATTTTGCACTTGCATTTTTATACACACGTTTCACCATGTCAATGTACACATCCTCAATGTCTGTTGATCTTAAAGAGTTGATGACTGCTGATGTTTTTATAGAGTCAAAGGCCTTCTCATAGTCAATAAATGCAACACACAATGGAAGTTCATATTCATGTGTTCTTTCAATTAATTCTCTTAATACTTGAATATGGTCCACTGTACTGAATCCACTTCGAAATCCAGCTTGTTCTCTTGGTTGAGCTGCATCTAATTTTTTCTGCAGGCGATGTGTTAGCACTTTTGTGAAGATTTTATAAATAGCAGGTAACAAGCTAATTGGTCGGTAATTTTTCAAATCCTCTTTATCACCTTTTTTATGCAAAAGAATTACTGTTGCAGAATCCCATTGGTTTGGTATGTTACCGCTGTTAAGACATTTGGTAAAGAATTTTGCAAGTATGTCTTCTACATATTCTCCAGCTTCTTTTAGGATATCTAATGTAATACCATCATCACCAGGGGCTCTTCCTTTCTTCATATTTTTTATTGCAAATGAAACTTCTTCTTTTAAGATTTTAGGAGCTGTTCCTTCGACTATTTCAGTGTCTTCGTTTAATCCACTGTTACTTTCATATAGTTTTTTGTAGAATTCTTCAACTCTTCTAAGTATATAGTTTAATAGCGACACACTGCACTAATCAATAGAAATAAAAGCAACACAATTTTAGTGGTGCAGTTCGATAAAATCATTAACACGATAACACTGCTGATAGCTATTTCGATAGCGTTAACCAGCTACCGTCGTCAGAGCGAATGGCGGCTTCTGTTTATGTCCGTGCTGTTGGTCGGTGTTGCCATCACGTCGGTTGGGAACTTGATTGGGCGGGGGAGTAAAGCGTATTTGTGGAGACGTCTTCAGCCGTGAGACCCAAAAGGTTTTTCCAGGTGGATGATACTAGATCCTAATTCCTTCAAAATGGTCTCATTTGATGTGAAGAGTCTATTTACAAACGTACCCATCCAAAGCTCACTTGATTCACTTACTCGGAGATTGAAGGAGTTCCATTATACAGATCATGAAATTAACGAACTGATTCTCCTTACCAAACTATGTATCAACCAAACTTGTTTCTTGTTTGAAAATAACTTATACAAACAAACCAGTGATCTTGCAATGGGAAATCCACTTTCGCCAATCCTATGTGATATATTCATGCACTATATAGAAGATAAAATACTGTCGCTCATCCCATTCAAATTCTGGATAAGATATGTGGATGATACTTTCACTCTAATTTCTAGCAATATGAATCCTTCACAGATCATCAACCTCCTAAACACCATTGATCTTAACATCCAATTTACTTTCGAAGAAGAAAAGGACTGTACACTGCCTTTCCTCGACGTTTTAGTTCATAGAACACCTACTGGTTTCCAAATCAGTGTCTACCGAAAACTTAATTCCGTTAGCCTTCTTCCTCACGCTCTATCGGCTCATCCACAAAGCCAGAAAATGAGCTCGTTTTATTGGTTGGTGTTTCATGTCATCAAATTCTCTTCTACAAGTGACGCATTGACTAAGAAAATCAGCTACATTCGACAAATTGCCTCATACCGTGGCTACAATCCAACAATTATTGATCATATTTTTAAAGAACTCACTAAACCTAAACCGGCCTCTTCTCTCTCCAGTGATTCTTCAGCTCCTACGAACATTGTCTGAATTCCTTATGTTCCGAAAATTTCTACTAGGATCGCTGCTGTCCTGCACAAATTCAACTTTCGCGTTACCTTCACTCCGATCAACAAAATAGGCTTTTCTCATCTTAAGGATAACATCCCGGATTCTGACAGCTGCGGCATATATTCCATTCCGTGCCAGTGTGGCCAAATTTATATCGGTCAAACACGGATAGCACTGCGCCTCAGACTAAATGAACACGAAGCTTATGTCAGAAAGCAAGAATTCCATAAATCGGCTCTGGCAAAACATTCATGGGAATTCGGACATCAGTTTCTATTCTCCAATGCACGTATTAATAAAAAAGTCAACTCAACACTTGATCTCAGTTTCTTTGAGGCATTTCACATTCTATCAAACATCAACGTTGCAGTTAATGATCAACTCCTTAGTAACTCTATATCATCCACTTGGAAAAACCTTTTGGGTCTCACGGCTGAAGACGTCTCCACAAATACGCTTTACTCCTCCGCCCAATCAAGTTTCCAACCGACGTGATGGCAACACCGACCAACAGCACGGACATAAACAGAAGCCGCCATTTCGCTCTGACGACGGTAGCTGGTTAACGCTATCGAAATAGCTATCAGCAGTATTATCGTATTGATAATGTTATCTAACTGCACCACTAAAATTGTTTTGCATTTATTTCTATCTTCTAAGTATTTCTTCCCTATTTCTTGTTACAGTGCCATCCTCTCCTTTTAATGCAATGATGTGTTTCTTCCCAATAGACAAACTCCCTTTAACAACCCTAAGGCTCTTGTTGCTTTCAATGGCCTTCCTTACTAACTCACAATTGAATTTTCTTATATCTTCTTTCATGTTTTTGCGCAAAGTTTTGCAAAGTTCTACATACTCGATCTTGCGACTGGTATTTTGATTGTCCACCTTCATATCTCTTCGCCTTTTCATGAGTTGTTTCGTCTTCTCAGATAATTTGCTATTGTGCTTTTTACAGGTTACACCACCAATTTCCCCAGCAGTTTCAACTATTGTCTTAACAATGTTTTCATTTGCTTCTGAGATATCACTTTCATCAATAAGTCCTTCCAGTGCAGAAAAGCGATTTTTTAATTCCAACTTGAATGCCTCGGTATTTTCTTTTAATTTCTTTAAATCCACCCTCTTACTTACTTGTTTCCTAATGAGCTTCTGCCTTTCTAGTTTAGTATTTAAGTGCATTTTACATCTCACCATTCGATGATCACTTCCAGTATTAAATCTGTTCAGTACGCTGCAATCTTCAATAATTGATTTCTTGTTTGCCAGTATATAGTCAATTTCGCTGGTTCCTCCATTGGGGTGTTTCCATGTCCATTTTCTTTGTAGTTTCTTCTTAAAAAATGAATTCATGATGCTAAGATTTTCAGCTTCGGCAAATTCTATGAGTTGATCGCCACGTTCATTCCTTTCCCCGTATCCGTATTTACCAACCGATGTCTCTCCTTGTTCCTGTTGTCCAATTCTTGCATTAAAATCTCCCATGATGAGCTTGATGTGTTGTTTCCCCTTGGTATGTAGCTGTTTGATTTCTTCATAGAATTCCTCAACCTCCTCGTCGGTATGGCTTGATGTTGGTGCATATGCCTGTACTATCTGAAGTTGGTATCGCTGGGTTAGTTGAACAACGAGCCTCGCTGCTCGATCTGACGTGCTTTCGACTTCAAGAAGGTAGTCTTTAATTCTTTTGTTGATTAAGAAGCCAACACCACTTGTTCTTCCAGTTTCCGTTCCTCTATAATAAAACAAATGTCCACTTTTAAGTTCCACCAACTCTTCACCTTTTCTTCTAACTTCACTGAGTCCTACAATGTCCCATTTGATCTTGTCTAGTTCCTCTTCCAATTCCTGAAGTTTTGCTTCAGAAGCAAGGGATCGTCCATTAAACGTAGCCAAGGTCAATAACAAACGGCAGCCTGGGCCATTCCAGTGATTCTTAGCACCCCCTGCTTTCATGCCACACTGACCGCTGCCTTGATCAGGAGCACTCCAGCACCTGGAGACTAGGGGCCATGGTTTCTGGTGTGTCAACATAATGGAGGAATTAGCCATAATTTCACCACGCTGGCTAGACGGGTTGGTGAATTAGCCCTCCCCTTCCGCCTTTCTATCCGTGTAGCAAATATTAATTTGCCACATAAATAGAAAGCTCAGCCTGCACCACTTGAAGGCGGGGTAGGACACTAGGTTACTGGCCTGGCCGGTTCCACACATCGTCACATACGTTCAGCGTGTGGGTCTCCTTCCAGTTAGATACCAGCAACCCTTTTGCAGGCCATATATATATATATATATGGCCACCACTGAAGAACAAGTGGTGTTGGCTTCTTAATCAACAAAAGAATTAAAGACTGTCTTCTGGAAGTTGAAAGTACATCAGATCGAGCAGCGAGGCTTGTTGTTCAACTAACCCAGCGATACCAACTTCAAATAGTACAGGTATATGCACCAACATCAAGCCATACCGACGAAGAGGTTGAAGAATTTTATGAAGAAATCAAAGAGTTACACACCAAAGGGAAACAACATATCAAGCTCATCATGGGGGATTTCAATGCAAGAATTGGACAACAGGAACAAGGAGAGACATCGGTTGGTAAATACGGATATGGGGAAAGGAATGAACGTGGCGATCAACTCATCGAATTTGCAGAAGCTGAAAACCTTAGCATCATGAATTCATTTTTTAAGAAGAAACCGCAAAGAAAATGGACATGGAAACACCCAAATGGGGGAACTAGTGAAATTGACTATATCCTGGCAAACAAGAAATCAATTATTGAAGATTGCAGTGTACTGAACAGATTTAATACTGGAAGTGATCATCGAATGGTGAGATGTAAAGTGCACTTAAATACTAAATTAG
>QLNU02015360.1:267995317-268012300 GCA_006491805.2 Dysdera silvatica | reverse complement strand
AATAACGTTTACCAACACCGTGCAGGTCAGCTCACACTACCACCCTAGCCAATGACCTGTTGGCGGAAGGTTTGGGATAATAATAATTGTACTTCTGTTGGATGGTGAGGAGGAGCGCCGTCATGTTGGAACCACATGGTTCTCCGCTCACTCAATGGAACATCATGCAAAATATCCGATAGTACGCTCTGTAGCAGCTGCAAATATCGACGTCCCGTTAATGTGCCCTCGTAGTACATAGGTTCAATGAGTCTGTTGTTCAAAATACCGCACCACACATTAACAGACCACCACCACACCTGATGTCGGACTGGTCGTCTCCATAAAGGATTTTCGAGAGCCCAATAATGTCCGTTGTGTCTATTTAACACCCCGTTGCGGGTGAATTTTGACTCTTCCGTCCAAAGGACATTCGCTAAAAAATTCGGCTGCATATCTAAGGTGTTCGTAACGAAGTTTCACCAATTAAAACGTCGCTCAGCATCCCCTGGAACTAGTGACTGCAGCAGTATTCCATAGTAGGGGTGAGCTCCCACTTGCTGCAAGATTTGCCGCACACGACGGCCTGTTAGGCCACACATATCATACCAACTTCTCTTGAACTGCACTGTGGGTGGGCCAGAACATAAGCTAAAACGTCCTCTGGTTGCACACCCTGACTTAAACCTGCTGGGCCACCTGAGCAGGGACGGGATGTAATGCTACCTGTCTTTTTCAGCCGTCGAACCACATTAGTGATGGTCATTGCAGTCGGATGGGGTCCCAAAATAAAACGTACGGCATATTGTCATGCACTTTCTCTTGCATTACGACCACATTCCCCATATAACAGCACCATCTCGCAATACTCGTTGTTGGAATAATTCGCCATATAATATATAACTACAGACGTTTAACGCACCGTTTCACTTCTCACACTGTCTTACACTCCTTGCCTGGCCACTATTTTATGCTTACCGATAACGTATGACGTAGCGTACACATTTGCATATCATGCGCTTTGTGACGAGATTGTGTGTGCAATGGAAGTATCGCCCCGACCCGAAGTTTCTCCTCCACGCAGAGCTGTACGAAGGGAAAGCTGTCACGCAGGGGCCTCCTGTATCCCTTAAACTTCCTAAATCACGATTTTTGCCCTATTAAGGTGGTGAAAACAAAATTGTTTCGTACTAACTAGCTGGTGCTTAACAACTTTGTAATTGACCTTTTTCCCCATATCTTGAATAGTTTTCGAGATAGCAGTTCTAAGTTCTGAATTTTTCCGCTAGGGGCGCTGCACGCAGTCTCATCTTGTAGCGCATAGTCACTTTACTATACCTATGCATTACGTTCGTACATATAGCTCTCTCCGTTAGACAGTTATCTGCGTGTATAAGGACTTTACTAACCACCCTGTATATATATACTTTGTGGCATTTTTTAAAAATTATTTAGTATAGTTCCATATTATGCATAAACATATTTTGAATAAATGTTTTTCTCCCTCTTTACATTGAAAATTGGATTTCTGGATTATTCAAAATCTTGTTATCTGAAATTGAGTCTGCTGCTTTATTTCAATTAATCAGGGTTCAACTGTATAACTTTTTAAAGTTATTTATAAATTGCTATAGGTTTTTGAAAGAATGCAATGTGATGCAAATTATATGTATTTGTGAGTTTATTGTAATATTAAATATTTATTTATAATTTTTATTAAAGTCGGAAAACTTTCATCATAGTTGATTACATGGTAGTATTAGATGATAAATTATTCATAAAGCAGAGGATCGTTTATTGACCCCTTGTGGGATACAACCCCACAACCTTTTGATTGCCAGTGAAGGGCTTTTCTACCATTAAGCTACAGGCATCAGACGTTATTTCTTTTGTGAGAGTGTATAAGATAATACGGACAAATTCGCAATTGGTGGGGCCAATCACTATCCCAATGTCCAAAAGCTGCATCCAAAACCTTGTATACTTGCTCAGAGATGCCAATTTGTATGGATTTTAACTTCACCTAGCAGTTTTACGGTCGATACCAAGAAAACTACGGAAGACTTGATTCAAGATCCTTAAGTGTAATTTTCTACCAGCTCCTCTTTTTTTTTTTGGTGGAAAAAACACATTTTGCAGATGGCCCACACTTTCCTTGTTTGGATGCAGTGCTTCCGACTCGCCCACTCCTCTCCACTGCCGTCTATCCAGCATATATCACAAGGAACTAAACGCATCAGGATTCTGGGTCGCACGGTGTGGATCAGTGGATCAGCCGAGAGGGAGAATAAAATCAGTTATTTGGCTCCATTTGTGTACATCTTTGTATGTGAACTGTTTCTCTGTTATTCTTTACGTTTAGCTTTGTATGTGAAACTTGCTTCAAATTTGGATTAAAACAACGAAATGAACCGCAGCTGTGGTTGTGAATTAGCTGAAGAAAAAAAACAAACCCAGCAGACAAAACGTATCAGGAAGTGTATCGCGATAATTATTGTAAGGAATGGCTGTTTTACAAAGCATCGAAAGTTTTTAAATTTTTATGTGAACTCGCAGTTTTACCATATTTTGAATAACTTTTTACTCGCAGAATTTTTTTAAAATTTCAGAAGAATTTCTTCACAATACTTTAGAAAATAGCGCATGATTTGCGCCGAGATTTTGCGGCATATATTTCGGGATATTTCCCCCGTCTGCTTTCGTTATCTACACATGCAGAGGCTTGTAGATTAATTTAAAAGTAAATTTACCTATTAAATAAATTTAATTAATTTACGTAATTTATAATTCTATTCCGTGAAAAAACGCCACCTGGTGCCTGTTTCTGGAACTTAAAAAAAAAGAAGAAATTAATGATTTGTGTGTGTTTGTGTATGACTTAAAAAATGATTTTAACGTTAATTAACGATCGACAATTTTTTTCGTTGTGCGATTTGGTCCTTTATGCGGCGCCTACCGGCAAAATTGTGAACTTTTTAAATGTGCTGTAATTAATGACTGTTGGTCATTTTTTAGTATTTTTCCATCAAAATAGAGGAATTTTGCCCTTGTACACCACCTGCTTGCAGGGTATGAAATCAGTGGTCATTAGTTGTATTTTGCATCTATAAATTTCCATCCAAAGAAATAGTATGTCTGCAGTGGAAAGGGGTCAAGTTTTATTGACAAAAGCTAATTTGCGTATTTCAACAATTTTAGCTTCTCAAGAGAAGAACAGGGAAGAGGTTTCAAAATTACAGAAAAAGAAACAAAGAACTTGATGTTTATGAACTTTTACTTTTTCAATGAAATATTTTACTTTTCATTTTTATCATGCTCATTCATTTGATTGAAGTATTTCTTACTACAAAACTCATGTGAAAATCAATTTTTCTGTACAAAATATAAAATTGTGGTGTTTACCTTCTACAAAGCTGGTGCAAAAGCTTTTTTGCTCCTACAAAACTGGTGCAAAAGGTTTTTTTCTCTACAAAACCGATACCGAAAGCCATTTTTCCTGCTACAAAACTGATACAAAAGGACATGTATCCTGCTACAAATTGTATTGGTGAGGGTGTGATCACAGTATAAGTACATGAACATACAGTGTTGAGTCACATTATTGGGAATACTTGTATGTTGTTTCAAGGTGTGGGTGGAGAGGTACATATATTGCTTAGACTGTGTATTGTGAATCAAAGAAGATTTTTCTCTTCTGTTGTAATAAATCTGTCGTTGTTTGTGTGTTAATGATCGTTGTTGAAGTTGTGTTAGTGACAATAGTTCTAGAAATTCCATTTTTAACTTTCGTTTCTGACCATTTTAATTATTGTTCTAAAATTTATACATGTAGTATCTAGAAAAGGGTTTACATTGTGGTGATTTTGATGTTTTTATAAGAACGCTGTATTTGGCTGGTTATTTATTTTTTAAATATGACTTTTCAGGTACATGCTACGACATCATGTGTCATAATGCGAAATTTGAGCATGAATTTCCTAAAAGATAAAGCATATATAAATGGAAATTGGGTTTCTGCAATAGACGGGTCAACATTTCCTGTAAGTAAAATAACTTTAGATTAAAATTAGCAGTGAATGTAACAATGACTCAATTCAATCATCCATGCTTTCAGTTACGGAGAAAATTTTCGTGTGTGTTATCATCTAATTGGATCATTAGCATACGTAGAAAGTTCATAAGGGGGGTTATAACTCCCATCACCCCCTTCTGCATACGCCAGTTAATTTGATGTAGGTAAAATATTTTTCTTGTATAAGAAGAGAGCGTTAAAGTAATATATTAATTTTCTAAAATATTCCGAAATTTGTGTTTTTGTACAATATCTTTAAATATAGTGAAGTCTTGCTATTTCGACTCTGAGGTAAGTCGATATCCTGGATAACTCCACTTTTCTTAAAATTTTGTTTGGTTTAACGTCGTGGTTCACAAACCTTTTTAAGCCGCGACCCTCTTTTATAGTAAGCAAAAGATCCGCACCCCCAACCCCCCTTTTGTCCGCCGCCGCCGCCACCTCTCCATAATAAAAGTATTTTTAACCGAGTAAAGAAAACACATTAAATACAAAATTATATTAATTATATATATTACATTATGTATATTATATTTTAGAACAATTTCAGAGAGTCATATGGTGGTCTGATAGAGGAGCACCATGTGACTCCCTTGACTCCACATGACTTCGTGCATTCCCGATAGAGGGAGCATACGAATCTTTCTTTTACGATACGAATTATCTTCGGTATGCAAGCTGCTGCTTGTCTCTCTTTGGCGGTTTTCGCTGGTCTTCTGGGAGAAATCGGTTCTTCATTATCTTACGTAAGGAGACCATGCAGAGAAGCTCACTTGTGGGCTCGGCCACAAGTCAATCTCTTTAAAGTCATTCTAAAAATATAGTAAGCTCTCTAGAATTTAATAAAATTTCACATTTTAAAAACCAATATTTTTTCTCAAAGAAGTTTGTCAATGATGTATTTGTATTTAACTAAATTTATTTACAATTTTTTCATCCACATTGCGACTCCAAGGTAGTATTTCATGACCCCATGTAGGATCACGACCCATAGTTTGAATACCACTGGTTTAACGTATTATGTTATGGAGAAAAACTCACTAACTCAACATCACAAAATTGATGTTTGCTTAAGTCTTTACTTTTAATGATTCAGGAGTACTCAAAGCCTATCCAAATGGGCAGCAAGGGTGTAAGCCCGAAGTAGGGGTTGTGGATGTCTCCCTCCACATACCATTCGATACAGGTTTCAATATTATGTGTCTTAATCGCCCCCCCCCAAGGCATCCACTGATTTAGGAAAATTGCAGTGTTCCACAAAACTCTGAAAATTACCAATTCAACATGATGAATGGTAACAATGCCCATTTCCAGGTGTTTTTGGCAACACTGGAAAAAAATCAGTAGATGATGGACTATGCAGTTTTACCTAATATTGGTTAAACTCGTTATTGTTACTTCTTAGTAACTATTACCTTAACTTTGTTACTACATAACAGTTCGGTCAGAGAGTCGGGTTGATGCTTGATAATGATACTGATAACTTACATTTGGCACTTTTAAAAATGTTAGTTTAATGAATACGAAAATATCACATTGTACTAAATACATAAATAAAACTAAAAAATGTGAATTCCTAAAATTATTAATAAAAAATAAACCATAATGTGATATAATTAATCTTTCCTGCAATAGGTTCTTTTTTTCTCTATATTTTCAGTTTTATTTATATGTTTTTAGTAATATTTTGTACATAATATTGCTTGTAAATATCAGCCTTTAAGATTCATATGTCCTTATTTCTGCCAGCTGTATTTCAAAGTAGCAAGAGGACGTGAGCCCCTGCGATATTGCAAAAAGTAGAGGGGGAAGAGGGGGCATTATCTGAAAATGTTTGGTAACTTTAAATATTTGATGAAATTTAAAATGATTTAATGAAAATGTAAGATGCTCTGCAGTGGTGCAGTGTGGTAACGCATTCACCTAATGTGCCGTTAACCCGGGTTCGACATCCAACGGTGCAAAGAACTCTTACTCGGAGATCTCATAAAGATCGCACTGCTCACCGCAGTCCGCGGTTTGGTTCCCTAGGGCTTAAGAGGTTCAGATTCCTCGGAAAACAGTAGGTCCGGGCGCAGCATGACCATTATAGTCCTTGAGCCGTAAAACCACAAACATACAAAAGTAAATGTAAGATATATTTTAATAGGATGGGAAAAGAAAATCTAATGTTCGTAAAGGTTTCTGTTTTATGTGGTCAGGAGTGGGAGAAATTATGATTGTGTTATGAATGACCGATGATAGTATTTTGAATATGTATCTAATATGGTTTTTTATGTTTAAACCTTTTAAAATTATATGCATACATAGCGAGAGGGTCTGGAGGAAGAAATAACGACATCTTTTAAAAAGAAAAATATATTTTAAAATTTCAAGATCGGAAAATATTGAGGATGGAAAATTTTCCGCAGAAAAATTTTCCACCGACATCTCTAGTTGTGCCCCACACAAAGGTGTTTGATCGGGAGGGACGCCATTTCAAGATGACAGATAGTAAATTTTTGTACAGTGAATTCACGTCAATTATTAAATACATAAATAATTAAATCCATTAAGACGATGAACGATAACAAATTTTTATACAATTCATGAAGTAAACTTTGCTGAAAAAATTGCACAACTTTAAATAGTATAGGCTAAAAAATGAATAGTAAACAATGAATTGGCTGCATTTTCTTGACAACTACATGAGTAGTACGCAGGCTTGAAGTTAGGGTGCGAGGTACATATTGTATTTGCATATTAAAGAAATAAAAATTTCTTGAAATTAATTTGTTTGCAAATTCCATTTTATGTGGATGTTGAAATCCAAGTTTCCACAAAGGCGCCATTTACACGCTCAGTGGCTCTGTATGTCACAGTAAATATTGATTCACTATGTAATTTAATATAAGCAAAAAAAAAAAATAAACTATAAAATGCATTATAGTCCAAGAACTAATAAGCAAATTATATATATTTTTTAAAACGTTTTAGAAGTTATTTTTTTTATAAAAATTTTTCTATCTTGATATCTTGACACCTTTATAACTGGACATGATTGCTTATCAAATGACATATCAAGACTCCACTGTACTAAATTTTATGTTTAAAAATAGTCCTGTTTATGCTGAGTGTTTTTTTTTTAATGCTTTACTTTACATCTTTGAAACTTATTCTTCCAAACTTATTCTTCCATTTTAAAACAGTATATAAGTTTTAATTATGTTAGTTTTTAACATTTCTGGACAACTTATGCATTTCGTGTTAATTCATTAAAAAATCATGAGCAATGAGTAAGATATATGGACACGAGGAATTTAAATAAGGGGGTTTAGACGCAGAGCGATATGAGTGCAAAGCTGGTTTTGAGAAAATATTCAAAGTTGCTATATTTTGAGAATTATAGGCTTATTTTAAGATGAAACTAATGATGCGTTTAGCATTTCTTTACTTTATTTTATCTGCATTTTGTGATAGAAGCATGTATAGTCTTTACGCATCAAATTTAGACATAATTTTCTCAAAAATAATCTTTAGCAACTTTTGTCATGTATTACCTCTTTTGTTTCTGACCCCTTCCCTTCAAATATAAATGCAAATGATCTGTTAATTTATACAGAAATTTAGGTAACAATTTTTTTAAGTGACATTTCTCGATATAAAAATTGTTAAAGGGAGAAAGTTGTTACTGAATTCGATTTTATTGTGAGAATTTGTTTACATTGAAATTTTATTTTTGTGGTTCATATATACATTTGTTTAAGGTTGTGAATCCAGCAAATGGTGAAGTAATAGGTCATGTTCCAGATTGTAACGTTAATGATACGGAAGTTGCAATTCAAGCAGCAAAAAGTGCTTTCAAAAGTTGGAGCACAACAAGTGCTAAGGTATTTCTACTATTGATAAAATTTTATAGTATATAGGTATTGTAAAATTAAGTTGTGAGAAATTTATTAGCCATTTTTCTTTTTCTTTTTGTTTATGCAATAGAGGATTTAGTTTCATTTTACTGAAATGTCTAAATTAGTGGGGTGCACACACGTGTGTGGAGAAAATTGCATTATGTAAAGTGAGAAATCTTTGACAGGAAATGGAGTAAACTTTTTCTCATCATTTAAATTAAAATTTTCAGTGATAATTTCCTAAGTTTAAAATTGGTTTGTTTTCAGTTTCCTTTCATCTTTTCCATTAAACTGATTTAGCAGAAAAGTACTAATAGTGCTTATTTTAATGAGACAATAAGCAAATGTTCTGCGGTAGTATTAACATATTTTGCTATTGCATCATTAACTTAGGGGTGGTTCCAATGCTACTGTATGTAGATTGTGTGCCATTTTTCTGCCCACTGTAGTCCGAGGTTTGGGTTCCTAGGCAACAGAGTTTTGGAGTTCTTGGAAAACTGGAGGCCCTGATGAAGCATGACCTTAGCTATCATTATGCCATGAAACACAAGCAGAAATTCAAATTTTGCTGTTAAACACTGGCTATGTTTTTAACACTAGTTGTGATCTCACCTTGATTAGCGCAGAATAACCATGATGTCATTGCGCCATAAAACTACAACCAACCAACCAACATTAGTTGCTGAAATGGGCCCGTAGTATAACACATTTTCTTTGCTAATTTACATTGATTCTTCACCTCTACTCAGAAGGGACTATGCATCTTATTAAAGGTTTTTCTTGGGAAAAAAAATGTTTTTTCCTTTCATTATGCTATTCTGTGAATCTCTTCTTTATAGCTAATACAGGAGAGCATTTTGACCAACAGTAAAATCTATAAACGTATTCCTATCTTGTAAGATATTACCCTTCTCAGGACTAACACAATTGCCAAATAATGGTCAACACACAAAACCACCGGGGCGAGTTGTTGTCATTTTTTGTGTGAAATCTATTATAGTTAATAATTTTCACACCTGCTACCTAACTAGAGTTTTAGGCATAGAAGAAAAAGAGACAACCCGTCCTCAGCCTATAGTCGAACTAGGGTTTCTCCGTTGAGCCTGGAGACCATTATTTGGCAATTGTGTTATCCCTGAGAAGGGTAATAATATCTTACATCCTTATATACGGAAACACGGAGCGTCATTACTGTCCTCGTTGGTTCAGCGGCTAAGGCACTTCAGGCCCAACGGAGGGACCCTAGTTCGACTTTAGACCGGGGACAATCTCTTTTTCTCCTATACTAAAAAACTCCAGTTTGAGCTCAAACGTAGGTGTCGAAATTATTAACTGTAATATCTGTACCTATCTTGACAGGTACGTATAATGCAGTTCGGCTGGGAGATTATCCTAGCCCTTGTTTACCTTATCCATCATAGCATTGGATTAACCGTGTTTATCCATAATTGCATTATGATTTGAAAAAAAAAAAGGGAAAGAGTTCCTACTACATGTTATACGATGTAATTAGTATTTTTTCCATGTAAAAAAAAAAAATTCATCAGTTGGCTAATTTATTCACACCACTTGCCTAATACTTCACCACCTTTTACTTCCAAATTAACAATAAAGAATCTAGAATTTTTAAGAGGATGATGTTTCTTGTCTTATTTTAGGATAGGTCTGTCTTTTTGAAGAAACTATATCAACTGCAAATGGCTAATTCGAAAGAAACTGGCACATATAATGACTTATGAAGTTGTAAGTAAATTTAATATTTTTAAAAAGTTAAGTAAAAAATGAAAACTAAAATCATTTTAACATAAAAAAACAATATATATAATATATAGTTTCCAGAATTAATAGCTTTTAAATTAGAATGCAGTAGATTCTCATTATGAACAGATACCGATATAACAGAAATCCAGTGTTCCGAAACTAAAATTAATCCCCGTTTCAATTGCCATTAACACGATATATTAAAATTTCCAATTTAATATATATGAAGCATTAATGCAGTCTAAATTAGACTACGGTTGTCCTATCTACGACTCAGCATGCCAATCATTATTCAAACAACTTGACCCCATACATCGTTAGGATCTACGACTGTCTACTGGGGCTTTTCAGACCTCTCCAGTCACCAGTTTGTATGACGAAGCTGTATAACCTTCATTAACTTTATGTCGCCAACGGTTCTCTCTCAAGTATTATTTTAAAATTCTGTCCATCAAAGACCACCCTGCATCTTCATCACTTCGTCAACCTCGTTTCATTCCTTAATCCCCGTCCTACATGGATTCCAACCTTTGGCATAAGATTGGAATGCGCTGCTAGTGAATTGGGCATTTCAAAAACCATGATTGCGGAATCTATGCCAAACATCATTCCTCCATGGTTTGATATTGGCAGTGATATCTGTCTGGACTAATTGGTCTACCCAAAAGACAATACTCCGGATATGGCCTACCGACAGGTATTTGCTGATCTGTCTGGTAGGTATGAAAGCTACTCTTTCATTTTTACAGATGGATCAAAAGCGGTTGAATATGTTGCTGTGGCATTTGTCTGTGGAGTTGTTATACAGAGTCAACAACTGCCGATATTCTGCTCAGTTTTCAAAGCAAAAATTCATGCTACTGTGTTAGCTTTACAATACATCTTGAATAATGCCGTATCTCCAACTGTCATTTCTACAGATTTACTCAGCGTTCTGCAAAGTCTAGGTTCACATAAAATCTCACGCCACTCTGAAATCCACAGAGTTCCTAAATAACTTGCGGATATAAAAACTCACAGTATATTGTGAAATTCTGTTAGGTTCCAGCATAGGTGCTGATGGCATAAAAACGTTGAGGTGGAGGACAGTATACCAGTGAAAGGCAGCTTTATGTTAAACAGGGCTGTAGCCAGTGGTTGGTCCCAAGGGCCCATCACCCCCACTTTCAAAACGTTTTTACTACCAATACTTATTCATTAGCGAGGTTGTAAACATTTTTTGCCTCCCCGAAATAATTTCTGGTTAAAGCCTTGTTGTTAACAACTCTTTACAGGGATAACAGACATCAACAAAGCAGTGTTCAATTTAAATCTGCTTCCGCTTGATGACGTTCATTGTACCATAAAATCAATATTCTTGTTATATTTCCAGTTTCATTTTCAAATGCAATGCACCTTATGAAGTTTTTTATTTATTATGCTGATGATGTAGACAATCCCTTTAATTTTTGCCGTTGATAATGAGCTTACTGGGCCAGAAAGGTCTTTGAGCTTGTAAACTTTAAGTAGAGTGAAACTATTATAGTTGTAACGTTATTAAAACTGTTCCATTTGAAAGTTGAAAATAATAACATGTCAATGAAAACGCTGCCATGCAGAAAAGAGAGCTATATAGTACAAATCAAAGAATTATAATTACATCTAGTAGGGACTCATTAATCAATGATCATTGATACATGAACCCACATTTCCAAAAGGTTTAATCATGATTTAATGTTCACCATTTTGTTTCCCCGCACATACGCTTTTCCCATCCAGAATCCAGATGGACCGACTCATCAGCGGTTCGCTCTGTTCCCGGCCACGGAAAAGACATTGGCTGCAGGCGACGATTGAGTTTAGTGTACAACACGGTACGGTGCAAGGATAACTTAATTGTATTTCTTCAAACTCCTTGACAGACATTTCCTGCTTATAAGTACCCCTACTGGACATGATGATTACGACCCTCCGAGTGTGACACCACGAACCCTTGAGTGGAACAGCAAATCATCAATTAGTGTTAAAGGGGTAACCAATGAACATTTGCGTATGAAAAGGGTGAACAGCCAATAAGAGTGATTGCGAGTGTAGAGACGATGAGGCGAACACCAATAAAAGACATTCTTTCGGTAGGACTCTTAGCGAGATGGTCACGCTGCCCATGATGTACATTCATAATGTCTTATAATAATAATGTCAATTCTTAATCGTAACAATTTAAGTTATTTTGCTATGTGATTGTAAATAAATTGTTTAACCCAGAGACATGCTGTCTAAATAGTTCATCTGTATCTTGGTATTTCTGACTCAATTTCGATAAGGTTCCAGGGTAACAATCCACGTGAGTTGACGCACGTGCTAAAACCCTTCTGATATAACTTATAATCTATCGGTGATATTATGGAGTCTATCACCGCTCCATCGTTCTGCAATCCGTCATAGAACGATAACCAAATCTATAAATGTAGAAACTGCAATTGGTAACCCTACCCATCAAATAAATGACAAAGTGCATTTTTTTTTATTTCGCACTGAATACACTAGGCTGAAAAATATAACCGCATTCTTTAGATTAAAAAACAAAATTAAATCTTGAACGGCGTTACCCGTTATAAAATTTTTGTTTGAAATTGAGGGGAGGGACATGGAACCTTATTACCAACACTGGGGGGACATCTCCCCCCTTTCTCCCACTACCAACAGCACCTATGGCTGTTCCAGGTCATGTCAGATTTTCTGGCAATGAACAGTCTCACATTGCTGCAAAAATAGCAACTGCAGAACCTGAGTGTATTTCCATTCCATTTGGAGATTTTAACACTCATGTCTCATCCCATCTGTACAAAAAATGGCAGTTGGAATGGGATGAGCAAATTTTTTATAAATTACACCTCACCAAACCAAAAATTTTAATGTGGCAGTCTAGCTACAGGAGTAACTATCGAAAAGAGCTCACTCTGGCTTCGCATCGGCAATACCCTCTTCTCTCATCAACATCTATTAAAGGGAGAAGATGCCCCAATGTGGTGATCCATTGAACATTTTACATATTTTAACAATCTGCATAAATTTTAACCAGCAATGTACATCATCTTTTAACCAAAATAATTTTACCCTTCATGACATTTTATGTGACTCTTTTGATTATGAAATCGTTTTTAATTTTTTATTTAATAGTGGCTTTTTAAATATCACCCGATGTTGTTGCATTGTTTTGCTCCATTGTACATTTAATGCATTTTTACATGTTTTTTTTTTGTTTATTTTATTCTTAAAATTGTACGCACAGTCTCATCTTGTCTGCTGCAGAATGACCCTTGTTGTTCTTGTGCCATAAAGACACAACTAACCAACTATCTTATGCCGTAAAACTGACAAACTGGAATGGTACTTGTATTTTCAGATACCAAATGATTTTTATAAAGTTATTGACTATTTTAAAAATTTCAATATGGTTCTTTTTTCCCTATATTTTGTTGTTCTTGCACATCACCTTATAAATATTTATTTTTATGCAGGTCTTGGAAAGTGTTTTTTAGGTTGATTACTGTTTTCATATTGTGTTTCTAAGTTAATTTCTTTTGGAAGTTTTTGTTATTCAGTAGGAATCTATGTTATGTTAGTGTATGATATATTTATTATGCATTTTAAATAAATTTTAGGGTAAACCATTAAGTGAATCATATGGAGAAATAAATTATGGTGCATCTTTCCTTGAGTGGTTTGCTGAAGAAGCAAGACGTATCTATGGAGATATTGTTCCAACCCCCTTTGCTAACAGGCAAGCACTTTTTATTAAGCAACCTGTGGGTGTTGCTGGAATAATTACACCGGTAATTTTTGTGAATTTTAAGTATGTTACAATTTTATTTTCATTTAAAATATAGCCCATTGTTGTATTGAATTATTTGCATTCAATTCGTAAGGTATATTACAGGTTGATATATGATGATATGCAGCGGCGTAGTGTGACTTCAAAAGTTGTTCATCTCCATTTGTTCACCATGCCCCTCTTGAATTAAAGTTACATTTCATATGTATATTATCATGATATGTGTATAAATTGTGACTTTTTAATTAAAGGGGGGGCATAGCGAATGATTGGAGATGGCTCACTTTTGAAGTCACGCTATGCCACTGATGATATGAAAAGAAAGGGGAAAGGGAAAAATTAGTGAATGAAAGTAATCGAAATACACAAATTTGCTTTTTCAAAAATAATAGTTTGTGCTCAATTTACATTTGCATGTCAGTGAAATTTTTATTAGATGTATATTCTAAATAAGATGCAGTCAAGTCACAATAACGTCTCCAATTCTAACATTTAAATGGAAGTGGCTTATAAATTGAATGGTTTTTTGCATAGTCGATTGACAGTCGTTTATTTGTAACTTAAAAGACATAGGTGATGAATTTTAATTTTAAATTTGTTAAAATTTTCAATTCTAACTTCAATTTTACATTTTTATAAAATCTAATCTTAAAAGAGGTTCAGTTGTCATGTATGTGTGCATTACTTCTGAACCTTTTGGGCTTGGTTTGACTCCCCAGTATGCCTTTGTGATTGTGTGAATGTACCATTGTTTGAAAGTCATGTTGAACTTTCGGTTCCATCTTTGACAGCTCAATGCACAGGCTTAGGATGTAAAATATACAAATAATCATCTCCCCAATTCCAAATCCATTAATTTTTCTAGCCTCAATTTTTGTGCTGGAATGAATTAGACTTCTATGAGAGATTGCTCCATACATTAGTGATGTGTAATTTGAGAATGAATTAGCCATTTTGAATGAGTCTAAGATTGATTGACACAAATCACCAAAGTGAGCAATTTTGCATATCACTACCCAAGCTAGGGCCAGCAGGGGCACGGCCCCAGTTGCCCCATTGAGCTATTTATACATATACAGGATGTCTCAGCACCAGGGTTACAAACTTCAAGGGGTCATAGTACTCATCAAGGTGAACGATAATTGTCATAGAATCTAAAGTCGCAAACCACCCACAGCGCCAGTTCTAAAACCGTCCAGCATGCACAAATATTTACAACCAGTGCATGAGAAGAACAACATGCGTTGTCCTAATCATCTATGCACTTGATCAGCTGACCTGAGTAGTATCTGGCGCTCTTCACGCACTGTTTGTAAATATTTGTGAATGCTGGACGGTTTTAGAACTGGTGCTGTGGGTGGTTTGCGACCTTAGGTTCTATGACAAATATCGTTCACCTTGATGAATACTATGACCCCTTAAGGTTTGTAACCCTGGTGCTGAGCCATCCTGTATGTAAAACAATAATAACACAATGTTAAAATATTGAAAATCGTTAAAAATTAAATCTATAAAACTGTTTTTATATATATATATATATATTGTATAAATTGTTTCTATATATATTTATAAACTGTTTTATATATATTGTATAAACTGTTTTTATATGGTTCTTCCTCTCCCACTTAATATACCTTCCATGAAATTTAAAATACAAACCTTCATGTATGCTAATATTACAGTATTTATAGTTGCAATAAATAATAAAAAAAAAGCCATCAGAAGAGTGACAAATTTATTTGGGTTTATAGTGACATATTGTCTAAATTCTGTACCACTCCTGGCAATTATTTTATACTCGTGAGTCTTTGGGTGCCCTGTGCCCCATGTGTCCTTTACCTTGCCCCATTTGACCCCTTCATTCTGGCTACAGGCCTGTCCCTACCATACACCATAATTGCACATCTTAATGTTATATACCTTATCTTAAACTTTTTGACACCTCTTCAATCTCCTAGAATAAAGTAATTCTTGTCTATCGGCATAGTTACTGTAAATTATATATAACAGAACAATGTGCATGTTATTTGACAAATTCCTTAGTTTTGCTATCCAGTAAACACGTTAGATAATTTTAAATGGAGCATGTATAGTAATATTTGTACATTCTAAAACAAATGCAGATTGATTTTTGGCCCTTGTGTGTGCTGATTCTCTTATAATAATTTGTTATTTTGTGTGTTTTTGGAATTTGTATCAGCTTCCAATCAGTTAATTATCATGCAATCTACACATTTTTCGGGTGTCCTGAAATTGACTCCCTGATTTGAAAAATTAATATCTGGAAAATGGTTAGTGATAAAAAGAAAATTCTTACGACATATTTGTGTGACAGTGAATAAATATTTTATAAGAACATACTCCTTATTTTAGTTACATATTTTTTCGATAGATAGTGCTGCACTTGCTCACAGTGACAATGTCAGCATTGTCTAACGAAATTTAAGACACAATATTCTTGAAATGTTCGCCATCAGCGGCAATGGCATGTCGTAATCGCGTAATAAAATTCGTTGCCACCTTTTCCAACGTGGCAACTGGAATGGCAATACATGCATCTGTGAAAAACTGTTGGAGTTCCTGAAGTGTTGTTGGATTTTTACTGTACACAATGTCCTTCAAGTGACCCCATAAAAAGAAATCGCACGGATTCAAATCTGGGGAATATGGGGGCCAATTCATTCCCTTTTCGGTTGAGCTGGGGTAATCAAGAGCAGTGACTCGATTATCGAAATGTTCCTCGATGAAATCAAAAACCGCAGCAGTCCGATGAGGTCTTGCACCATCTTGCATAAACCATGATGACTGATGTGACTCATGCAAGCAATTTTCTATGGCTACAAATTCATGCAGTATTTCAACGTAGTATGACGAAGTGACTGTTTCTCGCAGGAAAATTGGTCCAATGATCCCTCTGCTAAAAACAATGGCCTATCCGGTCACTCTTTATGGATAAAGTGTTCGTGTAACAGATACATGGGGATGTTCTATTCCCTGAATACGCCAATTCTGCTTATTCACGAACACATCAATATAAAAATGCACTTCATCGGAAAACCATATGGCACTGACATCAATGTCGCTAACATCGATCATATGCAACATGTCATTCACATAGATCTGTCTTTGTTGCACCGATGAAACCATAAGCAGCTAGTGTGTTTGAATTTTATATGGGAACATGCCCAGGGACCTTTTCAGTATTACATGCACTGCTGTTTTGCTCAATTGAGCCTGACATGCAATTTTTCGGACTGACTTTCGCAGACTGCGTTCAGTAATTTCGTTAACAACTTGTACATTTGCTGGTGTAACAGCAGACTGATGTCATCCAGCGTTTCCGATGTGGTCATCTGCAACGCTTCCTGTTCTTTCAAATTTCTGGAACAATGCCATTATCGTCTTCGGATCAGGTCCTTTGGGCACCTGAAATTTACGTTGGAAGCTTCGTCTAGTCTCCTTTGCACTGTGTT
>QLNU02015360.1:267954657-267972502 GCA_006491805.2 Dysdera silvatica | reverse complement strand
TGATTATGGTCTATATGATTGAAGTTCCACTTTGAAATGACCATAAAATGAAAAATATTGGACTAAATGTTATCAAACTTGGTAATAGCTTACAGGAGGTCATGGGACTTTATTCCGTAGAAAAAAAAAAAAAAAAACCAGCAGGAATGGCACTGTATGCAATATTGTTAAACGAAATAAGACATGAAGACATCGTTTTAAAACGTTTTTAATCGTTTCTAAAACGTGTTACAAAGCATGTTGAATGTGGCGTCCACCATTTTCTGAAAGCAAGTTAAATCGCATTACTGCGTTCTCAACAGCAGCTCTTAGCATATCAGGAGGAATGTTGCGGACATGTCGGTGTATCGCATCTTTCAATTCCGCCAAATTGTTTATGTTATCACCATAAACAATTTGCATAACCCCACAGACAGTTTTGTTTTAGAAACGATTAAAAACGTTTTAAACCAATGTCTTCATTTTTTTTATTTCGTTTAACAATATTGCATACAGCGCCATTCCCGCTGGTGGTGATTTTTGAACTTTTATTTTTTTCATTTTATTATATTTTTTTTATTTTATTATTTTCTTTTTTATTTATTTTTATTTTATTTTTTGCGGAAAATAAAATAACATGACTTCTTGTAAGCTATTACCAAGTTTGATAACATTTGGTCTGGTAGTTTTCATTTTATGGCCATTTGAAAGTGGAACTTCAATATACGTTTGTTTTTAATCCATCATTTAAACTTAGAACGGCGCGATAAGACATAGGGTAGTTTAACTTTTATTTCTTCTATGAACTATTGTTGAAATCCTTAAACGCTCAGTATGAATTTGCAGTTGTTGGGTAAGTTTCACAAGCAATTTTTTATGCAGTAATTTTTCTTTTCCCTAGTTTACTGTTATTTGGAATAATAGCTGATTTTAATTATTCAATGCTCCCTCTCTGGAGCTCGTTGAGGCGTGACAGGATAGATGTGCTTTCCTATCGCACGTTCAATGATACCAGCGTTGTTTTAATTTATTAAGTATTTAATTTTTCAAGTAGGATTATCATTTTGTAGAAGAAATTGCGTTTTTAATTTTCTCAGTTCTTTAAAAGCTATTTGTCGTCCTACTAAATGGAAAGACTAGCTGGAAAATTGAATGCTTATAACCTGCTGGATGGTTTCTTTAAACTGCCAGTTGTTTTGTAGTACGGATGGATTTTTTTGAAATAGAACAGCTTTAGTTTGTATGATTTTATTCTACTAAATTTTGATATTAACTATCAAGTTTCAAAGTTAGTATAATTAGTTTGGGGTTTCTAAAGAACTTATCGATTTAAAATGAAAGTATTTAGTGTTTTAAACAATGATAATTATTGAAGCATAAAATAATACTGTGAATGTGCAAAGTATGATTACAAAGTACGATTGATTAAAAGAGAGAAAAATTCAGTGTTTACGTACGAAAAGTAAATAGCTTACTTCGAGCAATACTTGAAGAGTTTCAGTTGTAGCACTGGACGTGTTTTAAGTCATGAGGACTTGAAGCTAGTGATTTAGATGATCTCTTAGAGTCTTGAGAATTTGTGAACTGCATTTGTATTCTGATTGATAACAGAAAAGTTTTTAAGTTCAATACAGTTTGTTGAATGAAAAGATCGAAGAATTTTGATAAGAAATCGGTTTAGAACCGAAAAGTTTAGAAACATCGTGATAGAACTTTTGAGTTATATAGAAAGGGTTTCAGTATAGGTTTATTTGGAATCAAACTTTTTTCGAACTATATTCGTATTCTGACTGCTGACGTTAAAACTTTAATTTAAATTTAAGAGATTTGTTTAGTAAAATGATTGACGAATTACGAGAAGTGATAGGTTTTGAGTAATATTAGTGATATGAACTTTGGCCCTAGGCAGAAAAGCTCTATATTGTAGCATCTGCCATATAACTCGCCCCGAAGAGAATTGAGAGAAAGTGTGCAAAGAAAGAAAAAAAAAATGATTATTCAATAAAATTAGAGTATAGATGTATTTTCTCTCTTACTTTTTAGATTTGTCGTAACGTGCTTTTCTAGCATCACCATTCGTAAACCAACATTGCAAGAGTGTTGTCATGTAATTTTTATGACGCTTTCTGAAATACCATACTCAGTGATATTGAATTTGTTAACACACAAATTTTCTTCCCAAATGAAAATATATATATCAGGTTACAATTTATTTTTATAGATCAATGGTTTTTGAAAATATAGATTTAATTCCATTGTAACAATTAATGGCTAATGAACTTCATAGAGATTAAATTGAACTTTGTGTAATAGATTTTAAATTGAACTTTGTGTAATAGATTTTAAATTGAACTTTGTGTAATAGATTTTAAATTGAACTTTGTATAATAGATTTTAAATTGAACTTTGTATAATAGATTTTAAATTGAACTTTGTATAATAGATTTTAAATTGAACTTTGTATAATAGATTTTAAATTGAACTTTGTATAATAGATTTAGATTTTGAATTGAACTTTATATAACAGATTTTGAATTGAACTTTATATAACAGATTTTGAATTGAACTTTATATAACAGATTTTAAATTCAACTTTGTAAATTGGTATTGTTCCAAACAGTTCAGACAAAAGACACTATCCCCTGGACTATTTATTGTACAATCTATACATGTTTGACATATGCAGATTTTACATAATATACATACTTTCTGGAAACAACGTAGACCAGTGAAATAAATTCTTAGTACAGTATAAAATTTTGCTACTAGCTAAGAATATCTATGAATTGAAATAGGTAGATTAGAACAGATACACACTCTGGATATCTGTTCATAGAAAGGAAATCTGTAAAACTGTGTAGTCTGTCACACTACTGAATTTTTTTGCCATGTTGCCAAAAGCAACGGGCAAAGTCACCTACCATGTTGGAAATGTTGGTGCTACTGCACGAGATGTTACCCACTGAATTCTAGCCAGTGTTTCCAAGATTGGCAAAGTGACTAGCCGTCATGTTTTTTACCGTGTTTTTGTGATTTTCGTGAATCTTCCTCCCCCTTCCCTCCTCTTCCTTCCCAACCCTTAAAAAGTGAAACACGAGTATGGATGTTTTTTGGCCACTGAATTTTCTACAGTAGGTCTTGCACACATTTTCATAGACTTCTTGCAGTTCGGACACTTGGACACAAACCCTCTTTCATGGTCCACTTAATCATACTTTTCTTATCTTGCAAATGTAATCCATAGAAAAGATTCAGACACTCACACATTTTCGCTGCAACGAACAAAACGTAAGTACGAACATGAAGTAAGATTAAAATGTCATATCACACCACTTCTCATTGCATCATACATATATATGTGATGTCACAAGCCCATCTAGTGCAATTTTCAGCAATTTCAAGAGGACGGTGAGAGAAGTGGGTAACGTCTTGGGCAGTTACACAGAAAATTTTTTTGTGTTAATATTTACTTTTATGAAATTCATACCTGAAAACAAATTACTCTTACCTGAAAATCTATCAGAGAAAGGTTAGTGGGAGAGCTCACTCCCCTCCTTCAGTATAAACCCCTCACTGTCCGTTTGGATAGACTTCGAGTTATGCCTGAATAGTTGAAATATTGAATTGGTATATACCTGTAAATCTTAACATCACTCTAGGCCCTACCCTCAATAATTAGGTTGAAAGCAACCAATCAGAGCATGGAATATTCCTCTCCTCAAACACAATATAAAACACAGCATACAGAAATGCAAAATGGGTACAACTGGTGTTACAAGCATACAAGAGACACCGAAGTACAACGTCACAAGCCGAACTACTGCAATTTCAGGAGGAGTGAGAATGCATGTGATGAACTATACAGTTACGTCAGAAATTCTTTTCTTTTCAGATGCCATTAACACTGTTATAAATGAGTTGACATTTTTTAAAACTGCTAGTAAGCTGTAACATTCAGTTCCAACTGAATAGAACTCACTGTCATTTGTATTAATTCTCTGTGTACTAGAGACCAGCTCCTTTTTCAAAATTTCACATCACTCTGGAATCCATGGAGTTCATGAACAACTTGTGGATATACGTATGTTGTAAAATTCTGTTGTATTCCTGGCTATGTCGGCATTTCCGGCAATAAACAGATGGATAGTGCTGATATAAGTAGCTGTAGAACCTGATAGTGTGATCAATCCATTACAGGATTTTATTAGTCATACCTCCTAATTTTTATATAAAAAGTGGCAGTTTGAATGGGACAAGCAATTTTTTTTAACGAACTTTGCCTCATCAAGCCACAAATTGAAATGTGTCAGTGAAGAATGAAATCATCTATAAAATTATTAGCTATATTTTTTGGCTCCATGCTCGTTTTTGATTTTTAAGTTTGCTATAAATTTTTGATCATGAATATTATGCAAAGTGTAATCAATAGTAAAGTTCCTTTGGCGAAATGTCCACATGTGCATATTTTAAATCATGATTATGTGCAATCAAACTCAAATTTATAAGTAGACACGTTGGGTAATTGCCTAAAGGTGCTAAATTTTTAGGACGGCAAATTTTCAAAAGACTACATTTTTTTTAAATTGCAATCTGTCATGGAATTCTGTTGATTCGTGCTCTCACTGGAAAAGCATTCATTCCCACTATATCCACACCCCTTAAGTATCGGGAGGAAAAATTCATGTGAAATAAATTCATAAAAATATAATAATGCATATAAGATAATCTAAACCCCCTCCCTGGTACTCCGTGATTTTCTGTTGCATTTGAGAGAATGGATGGATCAACGAAATTCTTGTTTCTTTTAGCAAAGAATGCTTAATAAGCATCCCCTTCCCTTACATTTTCCATGATTTTTCTTGGCATTTGATTGATTGTTTGGCTTTTTTATGGCGCAAGAGCATCTGGGCTATACTGCGCCAAAGCTTTCTTGGCATTTGGGAAGTGGGAGAGAAGTCCGGATTTATGTGTGGGGCAAATACCTGGAGGGCAAAACTCTAGAAGTCGGCAGATTCTTTTTTTAATTGTAATCTTAATCCATAGAATTCCATCGATCCACTACCTTCCTTTGAAAGCACATTCCCTATTTTTGTCTGTACTTGAAATTCTGAAGAATTCCCCCCACCAAACATAGGAATGAAAATTTTGTCGTCAAATAGGTAATAGTGCAGAGTTTGAAACCTTTGATGACTGGCCAAAGAATTCGCCATTTTGAAAAGTTTCCCTCATTTTGGGCCTCTTCCCCTCTCCCAGTTCTTGTATCAGTGGATGCTTAGTAGAGATGAAACTGGCTCAGGTTCTATATTTCATATTTTCGTATTCGGGCGGGCCTAGGCTCATAAGACGGATGCAACTGGAGCCAAAAATTGACTTTTCTATATTGAAGTTTTGGGCTTGGACTCAAATTTTCACGAAGTGTTTCGGGCTTGAGCAGGCTCAAATTGCAAGTCTTCGGGTTCAGGCTGTGAAAATTAAGCCCAAATTCGTCTCTAATGCCTAGTGGGGAGAAGGCTTCCCCACATCCCCCTTCACTTCTGGATTCTGACGTTAAACCTCGGTAAAGTGCCCTCCTGAATCAGTAATTATTGCAAAAGTATTGTGTAAAAAGATGTAATTTTTTTAAATTACTGGAGTGGTATTGATTCAAATAACTTAGTTACAGAGGGACACTGGATATACCAAAACATTGAGGAAAGTAAATTTGGTAAGGAAGCAATGAAAAAACATGAAGTGTTGTAAACTATGCACTAGAGCCATCAAATAAAATCTATTCGTAAAAACATCACTATGTTATCAGAATGTACATAAGGTATCCGTAACTCACTCCCACCCATATACGCTGTGATTTTCTGTTGCCGGATCGAAAAATTTATACTTCTTTTTAGCATAAAATTCCTAAGTGCCCCTTACCTTAATTTTAATCACATTTTAGTGAGGGGTCAATGCTTCTGGCAATAACCCCGCTGCTCAAGGGTGGAATATGAAATAACTTGAGTCTTGTTAAAAGGCACCTTCATAAAGATGTTCAATTAGAGTATATCGTGGCTTTTTTTTATTTTTTTTTTTCAAATTGCACCTAAGTAAAGCATTTTGGCAGCTGAAGAGAAATTGCTAGGTGCCATTGACGCCTAACTTTTTGTTTCTAATTTCTAATCCTGTTTGCATTGAACCATTAATTTTTATTTTTCATATGTTTTGTTCTGTTAAAAAATGTTATGATTATAGCTTAAATATAATTTAACTTTATATTTTTAGAATCATTTGGACAGAACTATCCAGAGGCAAGTTAAACTTTTTTTAAAATATTACTGTTTATGTTATTTCATACCAGGGTTTAAGCTGCAGTTGCATTTTGTGAAAAATGCGATGAGTTGCTTGATAATGCAAAAAAAAAAAAAAATGCCCATCATAAAAATATGACTGGCATTTTCAAATACAATTCATTCTTTGAAAACAGGATTCTCAGATTCCAGAATATCCGTTTTGCACTTCAGCGATCTTTCTTGTTCCTGTTTGTTTCCTCATCAAAATTCTCAACAGCACCTGTTTGAACCTTGAACACCTCATCTCCTTACTTATTACTCGGGGGAGGGGGGGAACTACAGTTGGGGGGGAAGGATAGCAAGTTCACCATGCCAGGTACAAGATGATGACCCCCTTGCACAATTGTCTTCATTCAATGACCCCACCCCATTCCCGTGAAGTGGGGGTTGTCCTTTTTTTGACCCACCCACGGTTATATGCTATGGACGCCACCTCCCCCCACATTTTCACTGATGGTCTAAAAATACACTCGAACTTACTGGTTTAAGCTATGGTTGCTTTTTTTGCAAATGCGGTGAATTAATGTAAACTGCAAGAAAAAAAAATGGGATCCATTTCGAAATAACAGTTTAATAATATCTTATAAAAAAAACTTTGCCCTTTTTTTAATAACTTTACTACTAATAACTTTTACATTTCACTGTTATTTTTTTAGCCTTAAAGTATGGTTCTTACAGTAACCCCCACCCCTTCTTCCTATATACTTTAGAACACGCAATGACAAATACCCATTAAATACGTGTATACACCACATTCAATCTCTGTTCGTTAGTCATCTTTTTGTCACGGAAATGAATGCTGATTGGCTGTAGCAGTGCACTTGAACTGGAATAACGATGTCTCAACTTATTCTGTATATTTCTCTTATCATAAATATGTTAATATTTTCTAAAAAAAACTAACTAGTCTTTTATATTTCAAACCATTGTTGATATAAATAATTTTATTGATACGATTTTTCGAGCAACGAAAGCTACTAATTTTTTTAGCATTTTGCTACAACTTTTTTCCCATTTTAGCATTTTTTGATCCAACTTAAACCCTGTTTCATACTATATTGTAGTATTATATTATACACATTATAAAGCCTTTGAAAATTTAATCGTCTTCCATTTTAGTTCTGATGATGGTTCTTATGGAACCTTAAGAAACTTAAGTTCCTACTGTTCCTTATGAACCTTAAAACCTTATTAACCTTAGTTCCTATGGTTCCTTAAGAACTTTTTTTTAGGCCTTTAAAAGTGCTTAGTATTTGTTATCATTTGGTAACAGTTCTTAAAACTTATTTTTTGCAAAATTGGAACGTGTCTGATGGGATGATTTCATCATGACTTTCTACCTTAACGTGCTGATAACTGTGGTATGTAGGTGATTGCATATGTATGCACGCACATACAAATTCAAATAAACTGTAACACATAAATGCAAAAGACTACGGTCACATGGTAGTCAGGGGGGGGGTTACTTCCACACATGTGCTAAAATACCACTGTCTACACAATCATGGCACCTCATGTGTTTCTGCAAGCAGCCAGTCTAGCCACATATATCAATTTTCTTACGATTAAAATATGCAAATACGGGGTTGAATGTGGAGAAGGGGTGGCGTGTGACATCTGCATGTAGGTGTAAAGGGGTGCAGAGTGAAAATCTTTAACCACTGACTTAGTCGATAGTGATTCAGTGAAGGTGCAATATAGTTTTTGGAATACCTTCATTCGTGCTTAGAAAAAGTTCATTCAGGCCCTTAGAAACTCCTTATTTTTTACTTTTGAAAAAGAATAGGAACCATGGATTACTATGGAAAGAATCCTGATTGTATATTAAGTTTGTTTAAATAATTTCAGACTTGAATAAACATGCCGATTTTAATAGTACAAGTACCAGAAGGGAAACCTGATAGTTTTTAGAATATTACATGTTTTTCAGCCATTAGGAACAAGCGCAGTTAGTGAAACTTTAGTAGATTGATGACATATTTTATCATTTATAATCCTGGATTGGTCATTGACTCCACAATACCAATTAAGAGATCATTTTCTTTTCGGTTAAGGCAGTGGTTCTCAACCTCTATTCCCTGGAGTGCCGTGGAAATTATATATAGCAAGCATGGTTTCAGGATACTGGGGATTGTAGAAAAAGTTCTGATAAACTATGGGTGCCATGAACTGAAAAAGTTTGGGAACCACTATATTAAGGGTTACAAAAATTTTAATTTTAAATTATTTCTCAATTTAACTGAATTACTAATAAAAAAAATCAGTAAATCAAAGCGTTTTGATAATTTCTGTAGTAAAGGGGCGATGACTACTTATTCATATTTTTAGTGTAATTTCTTATTAACAAACTGTAGACAAATTATAAGGGTAATTTATTTAAATTATTCCATTTCTGGATTTTCTAATTATATGTAAAACAGGAGGGGAGTTTTTGATATTTTTCTCTTAATTGTGAGCTTAATGTAAGCTGAAAATTAAAGGCATACAAGAGAGAAAATTTTCTAAAGAAAAAAGTTTCTGAAATTAACTCTTAAAGAGGTTATTTTGCCAAACTCTGCTTTCGACGTTGCTGAGCATATATAAGCACATTCCTCCATAATGCTCCCCAGTGTAGTGCTGATTCATTATATTGCTGTTTTTAAATTATATACAATTTTTAATTCATATTTAAAAAAAATTTAAATATTTAAAACTTTCAAAAAATGACAGCTATCAGAATATTACGTCAGTCAATGGTAGTTGCAACTTGTCCACGAGAGCTGTGTGCAATCCCTCTAATTTAAAATTTTTTATTTCTTCACTACCTTTTTGTGCTATTTCCACGCCTAAATTTTACACCAGATGTATCTGAATATTTTAGACCTCTAACATAAGTGATAATGCAAACAGCTTTAGTTGTTTAGTATTTAACAAAAAAATTCGCTAAATAGAGAAATTTGCAAAACAGACATCCATTAACTAAAGGTTTAACTGTATTTCAAATGATACGGTTTGTGACTGTTATAGCATTTCCAAGTTGTGGATAGTCCATGTGGTCTCTTGTCTAACTACAACACAATAGAGAACTTAAAAAAACTTACCTGTAGATATGTATAAATTAAAAGTGTGACTTAAGCAGTGTTAAAAACTGATTGCAATCAACTATAATACAAGAACACATGATACTTCATCTACCAAAATATATCGAAACACCAAACATAAGATGTTCTGAGTATGCCAAACCACAAAACAAAGATAATGAGATATAGAAAGCAATATTTTTTAATGCTAAATTTATGTTCTTTAAAATCAGTGAATTGAAAAATTGATTTTGAAACTTAGGAATGTTTACAAACAACAATGACCTAATGATACTAAACATTGTATATTGGAGTTTATTGTTCTGTTTCTCACTCATATAAATTGTATACATACTATATATTGTGAGTTAAATTTTTTTCATCAAGCATGCATATCTATTTACACTAAGTTACAGTAACTTCTGCATAATGCTCTGTTTCTGAGGAATGCATTTTCCTATATTATACAAAGTGTCAATGTATTATATTAATTATGCTTAGTGATGTTCAACTGTGGGGAAAATTTTAAATTTACATTTTTATTCCCATAAGTCTTGTTGGGAAGATAGGCCAGGATGCTTTTATTTTTTAAATAAAATATTTGTCTTTTAGTTTCTTGGAATAAGTTGCTAAGATTCTGTATTTTTAGGCAATTGTAGCTAGCTGAAGATTTAAAACCTTATGATCTAATATTTTGGTAGTATAAAATTCGATGTAAAAATTTTTTAATTTTGTATCATTGAAATTGATTAGTGCTTTTTAGAAAAATGTTACCATTTAAATACCATTGCATAGGTGCCAATACTTCCGTTTTACCCGGAAGGCTTCCGTTTTTTTTTTTATCGATCTTCTGGTCGGAAAACGATTTCGTCCGATTTTCAGAGATTTCATCTAAAATCCCCAGTGTTTTTTAAAATACTGATTTTTTTTAAAAAAATTAAATACCTATTTTTCTTGATGCATGTTTATTTAAATTTTTGCGCATATGTGCATATTTAATAATAAATATGCATAAATAAATGCAAATATCGGTAAAAAAGTCGAAAAAATTCGTTTGCTGCTGACATTCATGAGTGACGTGACGTGGAATTTTAGCTTTAGCGATAACGTAGAGTGATGCTGCTGCACAACAAAATCACACACTTGGATTTGTAGTCATTTGGGGAGGAAAGAAAGAATGCGCTGCATTGATAGCTACATTGATAAGGTTTTAGTCAAGCATGTGACTTTGTGTAGGGAAGCCATGTGTTAGACATATCTGGTATTTCTTTGCTCCGGAAAGAAAGTTTTGTTTTTAGGTGTTTTTGAAAACAACGTTAACGATGTCGACCGTTAATAAAAGGTACTACCAAACGTTTAAAGCCGAATGTATGACGATATTTAATTTTATTCAAAAATCAAGACTGGGGCCAAAATATGCTTTCTGCACGTGTTGCGGTAAAGACATAAGCATTACTCACGGTGGTAAACGCGATATTACTTTGCATTCTGAGACTGTTGAACATAAGGAGACGTTCAAGGCTGTAGAGTCTAATCATAGTATCAAGCCTTCATTTTTTGCATTTAACGATATCTCCGTGACAGGGCCAGAAAAATCTTTTGCCTGACATACCCGAGGCATGTAAAAATTTCAGCTGGGCATGTATTTTTTTTTTTTTTTTGCCCAGCTGGGCATGTAAAAAATTGAAAGCTTCTAACACTTTAGAAAACATAAGCTTTTAACAAATCTTTGGAAGTTTTTTAATTAAAAATAAATTTCCATTTTTATTTCAGTGATTTTATCAATGTCCTAGTGACAATCTCGCAATTCATCCTATACATACGTCCTATACCTTAACAATAGTGTAAACTTAATAGTGAACCCCAATAATAGTGGAAAAGGTAAAAACTCCATCTCCACATGTATTTGAGGATTTTCAAAAAGTCCTGTGGGAATACTAGATTTGGCTGCCATCTTGCCAGACTTCTTGCAGCTCACAACTCATTGCCATTTGTCAAGCTCCTGTTCATTTGCTCTTTTTTTTTATCTCGTTTAATTTAATAATAGATATTAGAAATTTTCTTCAACCTCGAAATGTGTCTGTATCGGGACACCCTAACGAAGCTAATAGTACCCCCATGGTTTCTATCCTAGAAGAAGTTAACCTGCATAATAATAAATCTTGTCTTTTTAATTTATCTTGATGTTAATTGATAGAGCAAAAATGAAGTGATACATTTCAGGCATATAAAATTTTGGTTCGGGAACGTATTATTTTAGTTTACATGCCCCATCGGGTATGCAAATATTTGGAGGTTTTTCTGGCCCTGCTCCATGATTAACACTAAATGTTTATTTACATCATTTTTGATCGAACATAATTTGCCAATGAATTGCAGCGATCATGCGTGGATGCTCTTTCGGAAAACGTTTCCTGACAGCAGTATTGCAAAACAATATGGATCTGCAAGGACCAAAACTTCTGCAATTATAAAAGAAATGTCCGCAAAGGAATCCTCATCACTTGTTGAAAATTTAAGGTGCTATCCATTTTCAATTGCAACTGATGGAAGCAACGATGTTGATTCAAAGCTGTATCCAATAGTGGAAACTTTCTTCGATACTTTATGTGAAAAAATTGTGAATTGTCTTTTATCTATGCCATCTTTGAAAGAAGATGCTACTGGGTTAAATATTGGAAATCTTCTGGTAAGTGCTTTACAATCTAAAAACCTTGCGATTTCTAATTGTGTTGCCTTTAGCTGTGATAATGCACCTGTTATGATAGGAAAAAAAGCAGGTGTAGCAGCGGTGTTAAAGAATCATCACCAAAATATTGAAATTATGGGCTGTTCCTGCCACCTTATTAACTTAGCAGCTGAAAAGAGTGCTGCATGTTTGCCATTTAAAATCGATGAAATTTTGGTAGACATTTACTATTACTTACAAAAGAGTTCGAAAAGAAAAGATAGGTTGAAAATTCTTCAAGAATTTCATGAGACTGATATAAAAAAGGTACTAAAACACGTTAGCACTCGTTGGTTGTCTGTTGGAAAGTGCTTAGAGCGTATAATCCAGCAGTGGCAACCTTTGATCAGTTTTTTTAAGGAAGAGGCCATGAAAAGGAATCAAATCACCCCACTTTCTTTCTTTACTATTCCCTCTATCAAAGTTTTGGTTGAAAATGCAGATAAAGTGAAAGAACGTAACAGCAAAAAAGCATCACAGAAATTAAAAAGGAAAGCTCAAAATTATGTGGATATTTCTAAGAAACAAAAAACTGAAAACTCCATGTCTCGTGAAGAAAGGTTGTTTTATTTTCTGTCGGAAGATATCAATAAGGCTTTCTGTTTATTTTTATCTTATACTGTGCCTATATTTTAAAAAGCAAATGCTCAATTTCAGTCTGCGGAACCTCATATTCATATGCTAAAATCTTGTCTCTTAAAATTTTAGAGGGGAATGCTAGTGAAATTTGTAAAACCAAGCGTCACAAAATTATGTAGTGATATTTTGAAAGTCCACTATCATGAGAGGAGTAATCAAAAAGATGATGTTGATATCTTAATTGGAAATGGAACACTGAAAGTAATCCAAGATTTTAACATCCATGATAAAAATGAATTTTATGAAAACGTCAGAAGCTATTTCATAGCAGCATGTGACTACATGCACAATAAATTTCCTTTTGAGTTAGAAGTGTTACATCATGCAGAGGTTACACAAATATCGAATTTTGAAAATGCATCATTTTCCAGCTTAAAATATTTTACAGAAAAATTTCCTGTTCTTTTGTTCAATAATACAGAAGATGAAGCTGTTGATGCTTTACAAACAGAATTCAGTGAGTTCCAGGCTTTCGAAGTTCCACAAACTGTGAGTAATGAAGGTAGCATTGATGCACAATGGGCAGCCATAGGTAAAATAAAAAATGATACTTGTGAATTAAAATTTAAACGACTTTCTCAGGTTATGCTGTCAATACTTACGATCCCTCACAGTAATGCAGCATGCGAGAGAGTCTTCAGTCAAGTGAAGAAAATTAGAACTGACTTCAGGTCAACCATGTCTGATGACACATTAGAAAATTTACTAATAGTTAAATGCAGACAACATGTGAAATGTTACGAGAATGTATTTGACAAAAAATTTCTCAAATGCAAAATCTTGCACTACAGCATTTGTAAATTCTAAGAATTAATATTGCGTTTAATACAGTTTAATCCTCTATTATTATTAATTTAATAAATACTTAATTTCCTCATTGTGCCCTTTTTTCATAAATTATGTATGATTTTGTTTAATTAAAAAATGGTGGCCTGCCCACGCGTGCGTGATTGACTACAGATTTTTCACTTCTAGAAGTTGGCACCTATGCCATTGTGTATAAGGGTTTTGAAAATGTTCATGCTCCAAGATTAAAAAAAAAAAAAAAAAGCAAAACAAGTACCTTTATTTGATTAGAAATAGAAAAGAAGTTATTTGGTATGTAATTTATGATTTGTTGTATTTTATAGGAATTTGATGGGTCACTTGATAGCATAAATCTTGCTATTACTTGTGCTTTTAATAAGCATGGCACATTACTGGGAGTAGGTTGCAATGATGGTAGAATAGTTATTTGGGATTTTTTGACTAGGGGAATTGCAAAAATTATTTGTGCTCATTCTCATCCAGTTTGCTCATTGAGGTAAGAATGATTTTAATATATTTTTTTTAATAGCATGAATATTTTTGCCACAGATTTTAGAAATATACAGTAATTATCAGGATCATATTTCCATAAGTGAAAATAATATGTTTATAAGTAGATTCAATATTATATGCACAGGGAGCAAAAATTATAAAAATATGGGCGATATATGGATTCTCACTTAACTGGCCTTTGTGGGATCAAAACTCTGGCTATTTAATCTGAAAGTTAAGCTATAGATTATTTAGCTTATAGATTTTATTGCATTTTAAATTGCTCTGGAATCTCTGAAGCATTTCCGGAAATACATATTAACTTTATACACCCCGCCTAAGTCTCTATTTGCTCCGGAAAACCCTTATACGGTTTTATCAGAAATACTTTTAATGAAGACAAAACAAGCAACGTAGGCCTATCAAGCTGTAAAGGAGTAGAAAGAATAATTGTGTGTGCACATATATTGATTTTTTTAAAGATTATGAAACTTGGAATTACTGAAATTTGAACTGTCAAAAATACTTTTGAAGCTCATTTAATTCTTCTACTTAATGTGTGTGAACTGAACGTTTCAAAAAACTCTTTGGTTCTGAAGAACAATCTTTAAGCATTTTTATGTGTTAAACAAGGTAATGTACCAAGAGTAAATTTTAGTCATAATAACAAAATATTTAATTTTCCAGTAAAGACATGAACATACTGTGTTTGCTACAAATATGCTTTTTGTATATTTGAATATATTGGGGAAAAAATTTAAATATAGTTTTTAATGTAGCATATCAGTAACTTTTATAATTTCTGCGGAGAGAAATGAAAAACTATTAAACTAATCTAATTTGTAGTTTTTCAGTATAATATGAATTAGCCAAATGTTATGTATGAAATATTAAGTTTATATGTAACACAACAAAATGAGTGTTTATTCTAGGCTTATTTAACGGAGCACCCTGCCTGCCTTTTTATGAAAGTATATGGCGCCTTGACTGCCTCATAAGAAAATTTGCATCCTGGCATGTGCCCTACTGGAAATCTACCCTTTCCCAAAAATATATCTTTGGTTCTATATGTCTCGCCTGCTTATAACGAATGATTATTTTGGTCCCATCCAATTTCCAATTCTTATAATGTCATCAGATGTAATGAACCATCGGATATAGCGAACCAAAAGTTCAGTCCCTTGAGGTTCGCTATAATGGGGTTTGACTGTAGTTTAAATTCAGTGGTTAGTCAAGTCCCGTTTTCCATTGAGAAAAAATAAATAAAATGGTTTACTAAAGTTTTAATTACTAATCTAGTTAGTGTTAATCAGTAATTAAAGCATTTAAAGATTTTTTGATATAGTGCCCTAAAAATTATAAAATGCCTTTTTTTCAATCCAGAGCACCCTGCCTTTTTCTGATTCTAGAATAGACATTGACAAAATTACATTTATTTTTAAAATTGGCTTTGCGATGTGTTCATACAATGTTCTTAAAAACTCTTGAAATCTTTTGTAATTGCTCCTAAAAAGATTCCTCCAATGTTGGCAGGTATGCTTTTGTGGGAACACAAGCTTGATTCCTTGGGCATTTGTACATTTAAACAAGCTGAAATTCCATAAGAAAACATTAGTTTGACTTAAAAGTTTATGCACAGTTAGAGATTGCAGTTAAGCAGATTTAAATAACATAAAAAAAGAAAAATTTGTAGGCTCAATATTGTATGCACTTACAGTCTGCATAACTGTGCGTTGTATTCTTATTCGCTGGGTTCAGCTATATATAGTACACAATGAAATGTTATATCATTCCAAGTCCTGTGGTGATGGTGCAGTAGTAAAGCTTTTTCTAAGTGTGTCCAGTGTGCCGTTAACTGAGGTTTAACTCCCAGTGATGCTAAAAAAATAAAAGGAACCTTACCAGCCCTGTGGTCATGCAGTGGCAATGTGTTGTTATCCTGGGTTCGACTCCGAATGATGTCAAAAAAAAAAAAAAACTAACTGCTCACCACCGTAGTCTAGAGGTTGGCTAACTAGGCCATAAGTGGTTCGGATTCCTGAGGAAACTGTAAGTCCCGGTGAAACATAACTCTTGCTGTGCTTATGCCATAAACTTACAAACACAAACATTCTGAATTAACTGAGGAAATTATTGACTAAGAGTACTCCAACCACAAAAGTTAATGGAGATTGTCACTTCAATTCTTCATTCTTCTTTTGTTGGGTAATTGCCCTGCCGGCTCCGGAGTAAAATCTCTTCTGCACATAAAACATGTGTTTTTACCAGGAAACACAACCAGTGCACCATAATATAATAAAATCACTGAAAGTTAGTTTTAGAAAGTTGCTTATCCCAAAGATGATTCAAAATATTGAATCTGGAGTTGATTTTACAATGAATATTCTAGATGTGGTGAATATGACTTCAAAAGCATGAGATTGTGTCTACTAGTAAACGATTTCCAACTGCTTTAAACACAGGTTTTTTCCATCATGATCAACCTCAATGTGGTTAGAAGATACTATCGATAGTGACAACTTAAACATTTTCGCAGAAGAGTTAAAAATATCATAATGTTTAAAAATAAATAATTTCAATGACTATTCTACTGTCGATAATAAAGTTGAAACTATGCCTGATCTGTCAGATGCATTGTTTAATCTCTCATCAAATCCCAAGAAAATATGGATGGGGCGAAACTCGAAAATAAAGATAATGAACTTTCATTGAAACAGCAGGCAGTTTTAGAAGCATTATCAGTACAATGGCAATTGTTTATTCTATTTGCATGATAAGTTGTCGTAATTTTTCAAAAAGACAATTGCAAAAAAAATGAAAATAATTTTTCATTTTAAAAAAGGTATGTGTTTAGTGTGGCTATCAATATGTTTATTACATGCAGTAATTAAATTCATTATAAGTATATTTTTATACTTAAATTTAAAACTAAACAGTTTAATAGCTTTTGTTATCAAAATGATGTATATAAAACCTGGGTATTCTATAATTTAAAAATATCATTTATGACTATTGGTTATAATGAAAAAATTATATAGTCCTTTGTAGGTCATTATAACTTATTTTCACTTTATTTTAATTAAAGATTGTGCATGTACAGATTTTCAAAAAACAAAAATATAACTAAGGAAAGCATTGCTAAGGATGTATTCGTAAGGATTGTTATAAAATTAAATATGGAAGTTAATGAAAAATTTTTAAACCGCTAATTCGGTTTTAAGTCTTTAGTAGTATTTTTTTTATTAAATTACATTTTAAATTCTTCATATCTTGAATATAGTTTTATTTTTGTTTTTAAATTACACTAGGATAATTATAATCACATACACAGACCCCTTTGCTTTTGACTTCCAGTAATCTTAAATGTGTGTAATGGTATTGTAAATCCCTATGGCCCATTAATAGTATGTTCGTTAAATTTAAGCGATTTCTCAAAGCTGAATATTTTTGGTTGTATACATATTACATGCACATGTTACCCATACAGTCTTTATTTTCAAAGTTTGAAATTTTAAATTTCAAAATAGATTTAACAAGGACTGGATATAGCAGGCATTTTCGTTGGTCCCAAGCTTTTCATTATATGTGGGTCCTACTGTATTTCTACTCAACTAGTTAATAAAAATAAATCATTTATTTTGTTAATTAAACAAAAAAAAATATTTAAGTGCATGTAAATGCATATTTGGGAGAAGGAAAGGTTTAGCACATGATTTAGTTTTTAGTGCATATAATTGGGGCTCTAATAATAAAGTATGTGTAAACAGCCATATTTACAAACTTTTTATAGAAATTTTAGAAATTTTAGATTTTTGGAA
>QLNU02015360.1:267927620-267954557 GCA_006491805.2 Dysdera silvatica | reverse complement strand
AGGTATCAACTAAATCGATGATTAAGTTCATTAAATCTTTTTAATCAATATTCCAGTTAAATCGATTACTTCTTTCACACGATTGTCTTATGCTAATGTTAAAATTAATGATGATCATTTGAAGTAAATCCGTATAATCACTGAACTGAACTTGCCTCTTGAAACAACTTTGAAATAATCTTCACTGAAATCCTTTATCTTCTCATAACGACCATCAGTGCATTAGATTCCGAGATGTTAATTTAATCGTACTTATTTATTCTTTCAACGAAATGCCTGAAGTCGAAATTGTAAGATTGTACTTTGTATTTAACATGCGCGCATTTTCTTCACCGACAGCGACACAATAATTAAATTTGCAGAAAAGGACCTTCAAAATTAGAGGAATATCACTGCGTATTTATACATCAAAAAGGAACAAGGACTAATTTTCGAAAACAGTATTTAAAAAATTTCCTAGAAGAATTCATTCATTTCTAACATTTTTCTTTGTAAGTATATTCTGGAATATACACAACATGCTTTAACATTATTTTCGACACGTTCCCCTTTCTAATGACACACCAATTTGAAACGCCAAGCATTAATTAACTGTTATTTGTAATCTCGTCTCGGAGAAAGATTTCTTGGTGGCGTGAAGCAAATACCGAGGTTCAATGACTAGTTTCCGTGTCCGCACTGCAAGAAATTGACATAGATGGTAACAACTTTGGGATGTGACAAGAATTCATGTATTTTGATTTGATTAAAATTTGATAAAGAGTATTTCGTGTTCGAAAGGAACTAAGTATACGAGAGAAAAATACTAACGCGGTTTAAACTAGATAGTTTACTAGATTTGTAAAAGGTATATACCAATTTGTAGACATTATGCATTGTGTTAAATAATAAAACAGAAAAAACACATTTTTTTTGAGTGTGGTGAATTTAAAAGTTGTATTAACTAAAAATTCGATGCGTTTCGAACCAGGTAATGTGCTGGCCTTCCTCAGGAGAAATATACTGTAAACAAACTATTATCTATTGCCATTGTAGGTAAGAGTTGTTTATGAGGTGAAATTGTCTGCTATCGATGGTCAACCATTGCTACCGAACCGGTACTAAACTATATCAAATGGTCAACCATCGGCACGGAACCGGTACTGAACGATATCAAATGGTAAACCATCTATATCACACAATTTCAGGGTGTAAACAATGCTTCCGAAGTATGGGAACACACAGTAATTTGTTTGCAGTGTATTTCTCTTGAAGAGGGCCAGCACGTTGCTGGCTCTAAATGCATCAAGCATTTAGTTACTTTTAACTAGTCAATTCATTGTACACACTCAAGCCGTTGTTTTCTCTTTTTCGTTATTGTGAAAAGTAGACTGTGTAAACTCATGCTTTAGACTAGACCAAGTAAACTTATAGTGTAATCCAGACTATGAACACTTATGCTGTAAACTGAACAGGGTTTGGACTATATTTTTGTAGTTTACAAACTAAAGTAAAGATAAATATTCCGCTTGTGATGGGCAGTTATTTATTTCTTATGGAAATGGATATCGTGAAAATCCAAGAATATTTCGTGTATTAAAAATAGTGTATATGAAATCATTATCCAACATTTCTTGTTTTACTATGCGCAATATTTTGTGCATAAAAATTGTGTTTTTTAAATATTAACGCTAAATAAATTATAGCTGATGAAACATATTAGCTACACACTATTAAATAATATTATACACTATTATTACATATACTCTACACAAATATTAAAACTACGTTATTATATATAATTTACACCATTCCTTTATCTTTTAAAACTATGTTATCATATTTAATATTTATGCAAGATTTACCATATTGCATATTAGTATAGTGTGTAGTAGTACACATCTAAACACATTCTCGTTCATTGTATTATCTATAATATAAATATTAATTGATAGTTTGTTTCACTTCTGCATACATATATCTCCAAATTTAAATATTTTGTAATCGTGTACGCAATATTCACTTGTCCATCCTTGACAAGGTGTGTAAAGTTGACACAATACGTGTACTAGTTTTCTTTTTTGGATTTTTATAATGACTATTCCTAACTAGCAATAAGTAAATAGGAAGAAAACGTGAACAAGGAGCAAAAATAACGTATCTTTCAATGATCATAATACCTAGATAACAGCAATTTTAATACATATTTGGAATTACCATCTTTTGTGTGTTTTGTTTATTGGAAAAACATTTCCTCATTTCCTGCCTTCGTTTACATCTTTAAAAAATTCGTTTGAACGTTATCCTTTATATTTCGATAAACTTTATTTGGTGCAACCCATAGAAAAATGGTAATTTATATATAAATATACATATATATATATGTATATATATATATATATATATATATATATATATATATATATATATATATATATATATATATATATATATATATATATATATATATATATATATATATTACATAAAAGGTTAAACACTGGTAAAATAGCAATGAAAAAGATCACTCAAGCTTTCGGACGCATCAGCAGCAGTCCTTCATCAGGAGTAATGACGATGTTATGTTTCTGTCTCTTTTTTATACTTGAAATTTCTGGAAAACCCTTCATCAGAGTAGTCCCGCAGAATGGGAAAACCCAATGAGAACCAATGGGAGGCCTCCAATAGAATCATGGAAGAACCCCAATAGGGACCAATGAGAAACCCACACTGCGGGTTACCTAATTTGGGGATGTCTCATACATTTCAGAGTAAGAGTTGTTTATAAGTTTCTGGAAGTGGTTGTGATGTATTAATGGCTTTCCCGTGTAGTTTGTAAGTTTCCCAAGATTCTAAGAAGAGTCTACTATTCTTGTTTGTGATGTGACGGTGTAGTATTTTTGTTGAGTCCCAGTCGGGTTCGTGTCCGTGTTGTAAAGCGTGTTCTGCCAGACGTGAGGCTATGTCTCCTTTCGCGAGTGCTTGTTTGTGTTCTTTTTTTCTTGTTTTGATCATTCTTTTTGTTTGTCCTATGTAATGTTTGTTGCAGTCTTTGCATGGTATTTGGTATATGGCGCCTGTGAGATCTTCTGGTGGAACTGGGTCTTTAACTTTTGTAAGTTGTTTGCGAAGTGTTGTGACAGGGGAATAGAATGTTTTGATATTTGCCTCTTTAAGGATGCGAGAGATTGTTTCGGAAATGCCGTGAATATATGGAATAGATATGCGGGTGTGAGATGTATTGTTTAAAGATGTACTATTGGGTCTACAGTTTCTGAGAATGAATCGTTTAGGGTATCCATTATTTTTAAGTGCCGTGTGTATGTGTTTTGTTTCTGTGTTTGAAAGTGTTTCATTACTGCAGTGAGAATTCGCTCTAAGACTTAATGTTTTAACAACGGAAGCTTTGTGGCATGTTGGATGATGCGATTTAAAATCGAGATATCTGTCTGTATGTGTGGGTTTACGGTAAACTGAAAACTGGAGAAAGAAAATAAACTTATTTTATTTTCTGCACATTCTAGAACAATAATAAATTATACAAATATTAGAAGATATTCCAACAATACTGTTCTGTTGGATACATTTCGTCAAAATTTTCTTTAAAAAGACTTATTTCTGGAGTTGGAACTGTACGATCTGCGATGTTCAATTCCGCTGATTGCGGGAGATTCGGTGTGGTGGTTGTGCTACCTCTGGTGGCGGATTTTGGTATTTTCAGGCTGTACATGGTTTCGTGGCAGTTGTGCAATGTTTTCGACTGTCTGTCGTATTTCTAATAGGAAAAGAGAGAAAATTATGGTAGCATCCTCAGTGCCATTTCGTTGAATTTTTTTTTAAAAATGGTCTAACTCCAAAATATCTTGAGCTGAAATCGTAGAGTCAGCAATGTATGGTTCTGATGATTTATAAGGGCGTAATTATAAATTTAAAGCCAACTAACTTTAATTATCAGTCTCAGTCGATTTACTTGTGAGTTATCCAGTTTAATGTTAACTACTTTATCACTTTTAGGAATTGCTTTCCATTCTCAAACGTTTAATTATGGTAATTCTTAGATATAGTGGTAGCATGCTCTCCTAGCATGGCGTTAAGCTGGGTTTGGCTCCTGATGGTTCTAAAAAAAGAATGCTTACTGAATAAGTTTTCACTATTGTTTAGTTATTGGTTTCCCAGGTTTTTGGGGATAGTTTCCTTGGAAAGAAGGTCTACTGCTTTATAGTGGCATAATGGTACATTGGTGTAACTAACCTCAAGTTTGAAGGAGGGCTATAGAGTGTTTAAATAGTTATGGCCCCCAACCCAATGCTTGGCAGATAGCATTGTAATTTTCAATTTCCTAATGGGGACGGTTAAGCCCCCCTCTAACTACCACCTAATTATGCCAATGTAGTGATAACACATTTGTCTATTATGCCATTTATTTGGATTTAACTCTCAATTATATCATAGAATGCATGTTTTTCTACTCACTGTAGTTGATGGTTTGGTTCCTTTGACAGCAGAGGTTCAGATATCTCATAAAACTGTGGGTTCCAGCGTAGTGTGACCTTCGTTGTATTCGTGCCATAAAAATAAAATTCATTTGATTCTCGTTTACTGATGGGTCCTTAATACTTTTTTCAAATTTTTGGTCTTTAAATTTCATGTAAAGAAATGTATGTAGAAATTATAGTCATGCAGTATTGAAACCATGCACTCAGTTTGTTTAAAACGTTATGTAAATGTGCCATTTACTTGAAAAAATAATTGTTTTTATGTTGCATTAGAATCTGCTTTTCCCTGTCATAAGATTATATATACTTGAAGATTTTCATTGCTACAAAAAATAACTTCCCTGAAATAATTTTTCTTTTTAATATTGTATATTATATATCAAGGTTCCACAAATATGATCACCATTGTCAACTACATCTCTGCAGCTGGAAATCATTTTCTACTAGGTTCTTGGGTTTTCTTATTGAGGCGGGCGAGAAACATTGTCTGGCGAGTATGGTTCGCTGATCTATTGATATATGTGCATCTTTTGCTGTAAAAATTCGGTTTTCTGCTATGAAAGTCGATTTTTCCTGTTCCGAATCTTTTGATGCGAGTGTGATCCCTGCATATAATTACTGATATGTAAAATTACATATAATTCATTTTTTTTAGGGAATTAAGGCAATTTCTAGCTAAAATTTTGCATAATTCTCTGTGTACACTTTTTCACATTCTTTACTATTTTTGAGAAAAATAAGAATGTTTCACTATATGCTCTTTATAATTTATTACTTTTTGATCAAGTGTTCAATTTCATTCCAGGAAGGTTTTCCTTATTTGTCCAATGAAGCATGCAGCAGTTATTATGAATATAGAAAAAAGTCATTCTGTTGTACCACTTGATGATGAGGTAATGCAAACTTTTGAGAAAAAGCATTAATAAATGAAGTATTTTAATGTTACCTTTTATAGTTTACATATATTAAGTTACAGTAATTAATTGATGGCGTGGTAATTAGATTTATGTAAGCAATTAGTGTTAAAATTGAATCAGTGAGTAATGAAAAAGTGATTTAAGGAATAGACATTATTTTGAAATTAATAGGTGAAAATTTAAGTAGTATCTTGATATAATTGATTGGGATAAAGAATTTAAAAATAGTGATAATATATATGGAAAATTTCTAACTATAATAAAATAATTATATGAAGGAAATTTTATTTGGGAAGTTATAAAGGATGGAATTAATGAAAAGGGAGAACTTATGAAAAGTATAAAGAAAACTCTATACTGTATTTATTAGAATGAGCAAAATAACATATGTAAATTCAGAAAATTAAGAAGTCAAATTAATGAAAAAATTCACACATATATGTAAGGTGTCCTAAAAATATTGATCGCATCTCTAATTCCTTAAATATTGATCCTAGGTAAATGTATTAAATTGGAAAGTGGCGTAAAAAAAAGGTGCAGAATTTTATAAAATTTATTAAAGTTGCAGAGGATTATTTTTTGAAGAAATACAAAATTTAAATTTTTATACAGTCTCTGTACACAAAAATTTCCAATGAGTCGAATTTGCCCCATACTCCAATGGGTCAATATACAAAATTTCAGAATTCTAGTGGAACAAGAACTGGGGAGATGAAAATCCAAAATAACATGACTTAGCAGCATGAATTTCCCTTTTCCCCGGCGTATTCTTATTGTTCTCTTCAAAAAGTGATGTCAGTTATTTTGGGTCTTCATATCTCTGGTTCTTTTATCCACTAGAATGCTGAAATTTTGTATATTGACCTATTGGATTATGGGGCACATTTCACTTATTGGAAATTTTTGTGTACAGGGACTGTATAAAAATTTAAATTTTGTGTTTCTTCAAAAAATAGTCCTCCACAATTTTAATCGATCCCATGAAATTCTACACCTTTTTTTACACCACTTCACAATTTAATGCATATGTCTAGGATCAATATTTAAGGAATTAAAGCTGTGGTCAATGTTTCTGGGACACCCTGTGTGTGTGTGTGTGTGTGTGTGTGTGTGTGTGTGTGTACATAGGTGTATACAAAATGGCGGAAAAAGTTCACTACACGATTCCTTGTGAAAAAAGGAATAAAAAATGTCCAGTACAATTTTTGCTTAAAATCAATATTTAATAAGATAATTAAGGCCAAAGATGAACGAATCACGCGCCAGACACGCCCATGATTAGAAAAGCAAACCAAAGAAATCCAGTGATAACTTCAATCAGCACATATGTAATGAGAACCTGAAAATTTAGTTGCGTGTCCAAATACGTCATTGGAATTCCGAAGTATGACAAATTATTGAAGGGTTCTTCATCGCGAAGTATTAAAAAAGAAAGCCAGCAGAGCACCAATCTTTAATCTGAATCTGGTAACTTTATAAAAAATGTATCTTTTGGCATAGCCGCCGTCATGAGGGAGGGACGAAGGGTTAATTTCTTTCTTGAAAGTGAGCAGAAGTACGGCAATAAGGAAGGGGAATAGCCATTTTGAAGCCATCTGCCCCCACTCCCCTGTAATTCTGCTCGTTCTGTATTTATGTGTCATACGACAACAGTGGTGTATTGATAACCTTGGCAGTAGAGAAAGCTCGCAAGGAAAAGACCTCAGTTCGTCATTGTTCATTTTCCACAAAACTTATAGTAAGTACTTTGAGAAAAAAAAAAATATCTATTATTTTACAATTAATGAGGCAAAAATTAATCATATGAAATTTTCTTTAAAAAATGAAATAGCGATCATCAGTTTCCAAATAGAAGGAAATAGCCTATGGCAAACTCAGAAGCAGAACCTACAAAACAAAGCAGAACAAAGAACCTACTCCAAATGGGATTTCGTGGGGGGATCATTAACAACTCTCAGTACCGCCAATGAACTAGATAAACCAAGTGATTCAATTTTTTAAGTGACCAGTTGATTTTAATAGGAAGTTGCTCTTATTCAAGCGGCCCTGCGGTGGCGCAGTGTGGTAACGCGTTCTCCTATTGCGCGGCTAATCCGGGTTCGACTCCCAGCAGTGCAAAAAGAACGCTTACTCAGAGATCTCATAAAGATCGCACTGCTCACTGTAGTCCGGGGTTTGGTTCCCTAGGCCTTAAGAGGTTCGGATTCCTCGGAAAACAGTAGGTCCCGGCGCAGCATGACCACTGTAGTCTTTGAGCCGTAAAACCAAAAAACAAACAATCTATCTTATTCAAGGAAAACTTCCTACCCAACATAACATCTGCCTTGTGCAAATCTTTCACAGTTATGAACATCGAGCTAAAATACTAATATTAAAGCCGAATCAACAAGTATCTGCTTTAGCTCATTTCCTTTGAAACTGAATACCCAAGGATTGTAAATTATGAACTAGTTTCGAAGTTATATGATATGTGATTTGCGCTGGCCCTGCTGTTGGACCCTCCTGTAGGAAACATTGCCTCATAGATATGCTATGTTCTGTTTATGATATTGTAATATGTACTTGTTGCTGGCACTGGTGGATTATGCATTTCAGGGGCCCAAGCATGCGTCTTGAGTTCACTGTACTATACCGTTGGTCGTAAATACGTGCCAAGCTTGCCAGACTGGAACACGACGGAATGTTGCTGCACACAACTACTTACAAAATAAGAGAAAAATACTATTAATTATAATTTTTTCCCACAACAAAGAAGAAAAGTGGTTGAATCTAGTGGCAAACAGCACATTCTTATCTGTGGTATAAGTGATTTTACATGAGAAATCACCAAATCTTGTGTTCGCTGTTGATTATGACGTAACCAAGCTAACTCTGGGCAGAGTTATATCCCAAAGTTCAAGTAACACGTGACCTAAGCAAGTTTTTAAAAACCAGTGAAATCTTCGCTTATCTTTCTTCGTGTGCAAGAGGCACCTTTGCGTGAATACATGTGTCGTTGCATTAAAACGATGCTAAATGGGTTGGCTTTGCTTTGTTATTGGTTCAACTATGATTTGAAATAACTTATTAAATATTGATTTTCAGCGAAAATTGTACTAGGCATTTTTTTTTATTTCATTCTTCACAAGGAATCCTGTAGCGAACTTTTTTCTGCCATTTTGTAAACATCGTATATATGTCCCACAGGCGTCCTCTGCCAAGAATACCGGCACTTAACAGAGCTCTGCCGCAAAGCATCATCGGTGGCGATCACTCCGTAGGGGTTGACACGACGAGTCCTGCCTTAACGCAGAACTTTGGCTGTGTTGACCAATGTTCGGATTCTTCATAAACTGTATGTACAGCTCGCCAACCCGTCTGGCCAACGTGGTGAGCTTAAGGCCTCTTCTATATGTCTTTCACCATACTATGTATATATGTGATAAGAAAGACCTCCATTATTCAGTGGATTGAAAATGGTTGACAACGATGACAATATATATAGTAATATAAAAATTAAAAAGAAAATAATAAAAATTAAATGAAATAAAAAACCCAAGAACTATATTAACTATAAAAACATGAAAACAGATTTATGAAAAATATCATATTCCAACGCTGAAGGACTTTTTCAAGGGGTCCCCCCTTCCCCAAGCGAAGGTATAAAATTGGGATGTTACTGCGAACAAGCCAAACTAGAGGCCTCTTCTATCCCCAACATCCCAATTCTATAGAAAAATTAAATAATAATAAAAATAAGAATAGGAACCACTAACATAAAATGAATTAACATGTGAAATAAATAAAGGCCTAGATATAGATTCAGGCATGTTTCCAAAATACCAAAGCATAACAGAAAGACAAAATTAGATTTACACAAAATAAAATCTGCAAAAAAATTATAAACTGGTAAAGGCAAAATATTGAACAATTTACAAAAATGAAACAAAATAAGTGAAAAAACGTAAAGCCTTAAACCTAAAACATTACCCAAAAGTATGAATATCCAACTAAAAGTTTTTAACTCTTTTATATTTCAGAAAACAATCTGAAATGAAACCACTAGGCGCATTGTTCTTCATAAAAACCTTTTCAAGAGCCAAAACTGCCACATTAAATTTATATTTGTTTGTAAATGTTATTTTGCGTAGGTCTAATTTTGTTTCTTTATTATGCTTTGGTAACATGTCTGAATCTATATTTAGGCCTTTATTTCACATGTTAATTCATTTTAGGTTAGTAGTTCCTATCTTATCCTATTCTTACCTTTTTATTATTTATTTTTTCTATAGAATTAGGATGTCGGAGGTAGAATAGGCCTCTAGTTTGTTCCATTCCCAGTAACATCCCAATTTTATACATTCGCTGGGGGTAGCCCCCTCAAAAAGCCCTTCAGCATTAGTATATAATATTTTTCATAAATCTGTTTCATGTTTTAATAGTTATTTAGTTTTGGGGTTTCTTATTTTATTTCATTTATTTTCTATTTTTTTTCACTATATATTTAAGGTTGTTTACTTGCAGCTTATAATGCTGTTTCATAACTATTTTTCTTTTGTTTCATCTTTGTATATTTTTGTTTATTATTATATATGTATGCATATGTGTATTTTTTAATGTTTATTAATATATATATGTACTGAAAAGACAAGTTGTTATACACACCTTTTCAATACAACATTGCTTCACCTTTTGCGTGAATAACAGCAACAATACACCTTGATGGGATTCGATGAGGTGCTGAAAACGTAGTGGTATTGTCACCCAGCAGTCCTTCAGTCATAAGTCATTCATGAGTACTGGACTCTTATTTTCTAGAGTCCTTTCTTCCATTAAATTTTAAATTTTCCCAAGAGAAAAATATAAGCTTTTTCTCTCTTCAACGATTTGCAGCCCCTGTTTGAGTGGGCGTTCAGTTGTCCTACCCATTAAGACTGCACTGCATATATAGCACTCCACAGTTTTGATTGGATGCTTATAATATTCATTATAAAAAAATCTGTTCCTATGTGTTGGCACTTTATTTGTATAAAAGTGCTGATGTATGAATGCAGTTAGACGATGACAAAATCAATTTATACAAGCAGAAATATAATATTTTTTATTATGTTAAATTTTCATACCAGGCCTGTACATTTGCCCCACTTGTCCCTACGTCATCAATAACACTTTTTTCACTAGAAAGACACCGATTCATCATCCCTAGAATCATGTCTTTTCCTTTTTGAGGAGAGGAGTAGGATCTATTATATGATGTTTTACTCCCATCCACTCGAACTAGAGGTTACCATCCACTTTTACACTAGACCTCATTTATGGTTATGGATGTTTGGGGTTTAAAATTTATTTTATTTCTTGATTATTCAAAGTACTCTTATGAAAGGCTTACAGTGTCCCATGGCATTTTGGTGCGCAGTTTGAGAACCACTAATATTACATGTACTGATTTTGTTGATTTACCTTTTAAAACTCAAATCATGATTATTTTTTTAATCCATTGTACAATAAAGTTGGCCTTTCCTTACAAAGTAATGTTTAAAATATTTTTTTATAAATATCGGATGTAACTATAAATCATTATAGACATAATAGAAGTAGACTGGCAGGAATAAATAAAATTTACATTACTTTTTAATTTTTTTAATATTTTGCATTTTTTGTTCAGATCATTACTCTCGTAAATGATTAACACTACCATTTTAAGAACAAACCGCACGTTTTTTTTTGCGAGCAATTTTTTTTTAATAAATTTGTGTTTCTTGGTATGTTGATAACTGTATATTAACCTAATAAGCCTTTAGTTATCTTTCTTGTAATTTTTGTTTTAGTCTGATGTGAATATAGTTGCATCATTTGACAGAAAAGGGTCTCATGTTTTTACTGGTAATGCTAAAGGAAAAGTGAGTATAAAAATGCTTTTTTTTTATCACATCATATACTCATTATATAAAGTAATAGGGAGGATTTGTTAGACCCAATTAGGAGTCCAATTAAAGAAGAGAACAGGTAGAATATTTCCTAACGAGTATGTTCATGACAAGTTTCAGTAAATTAGGAGAAAGGGATTAGAACCTGGGAGGGTGGAAAAGCTTCAAGGTTTCCTGGAATAAGTTTTAAGGCAAAGTAGTTTTATGTCAGATTAAGTAAGTTATGGTAGAACTAATACCTGAAATCCTGGTGAATTGAAATGGCCTGTTGCAAATTTTTTTTTTTGGTAGATGCTTGTTTAAATTTTGACAAAAACTCTTGTTTTCCAGTGTCCGCCGGCCTTAAGAGAAACCATTACAAATGATAGATATGGGTATATTGAGTATATACAAAGATATCAGACTGTTTCCAAAATAGTTATCTTAACACAGAACGCGGGTGTGCCGAAAGTTTATAAAATCTTCAAAAGATCATAAAAAAAGAATAAGTAGTGATAACAAATTCAATTTGCATGAAAGGGTTTCTAGGGGAAATCGTATTTTATTTTAGTAGCAAAACAGAGTTTAGTTTAATCACCTGTAGATGGCACTGACATGCAAAATATTCGGCAGAAGTATACAAATCAGGCTTGAAATAAAAAAACTGAATATACATGGAATTTTTATTTGAATCCCTCAGTACTGCATATTTGGAGAATGTTACCATAACCAGATTAAGCATTGTTGGTGAAGCTCTTCTACCTGAATGGTGAATCAGCAACCGCTGTATTGCAAACATTTTGCATGGTGAAACAACTGAAAATGAGAAATGGCCCCATGTCATGTGCTGGGATACTACTGAAGCTTGTTAAACAGTTTAAAGAAACATGCCATTTGCAGGATTAGCCACAGATAGAAGCCACTTATTGGTATATGGCAGTGGTTCCCAACTCAATTTATGCTGTGGACCACTTTGAAAAATTTTCAAGAGTGTGCTTCAAGACCTTAATAAAAAAGGGAACTGGGTCTTTTTTGGGGAAAATGTGTTTGTAAAATCGTTCTTTGGTAAAAAAAAAAATAAATAAACAGAAAAAGAGATCTAAAAATACGAGGTTTGTCTAGGAAGTAAAGACCCATCGCATGTAGGCGGAAAGTTATTTTTGCACATGTTGGCAACATGGGCATTGACCTTGAGCCTTTTGCTTTCTCCTCGTGGTCGTTCACCTTGAGCCTTTTGCTTTCTCCTCGTGGTCGTTCACCATTGCCATGCTGAGTCTCGTTCGAGTAGTACGTGTTTTCAGTGGCTGTGCTGATTCAGAATCCCGCTAAATGTGAAGTACTCTGTCATATGTTTTCTTGCTGCAAAACGGGTGCGCCCAGTGGATATTCACAAAGAAATTGTTTCAGTTTATGGAAATGTTATGAATCAACGAAATGTTACGAAGTGGTGGAGTGAATTCTCTGGAGGTAGGACTGATGTTCATGATGAACACAGGAGTGTTAGGCCATCTGTGATCTCTGATGAACTTCTTTAAAGAACTGAAGAAGCAATTCATGCAAATCAGCATCTCACAATAAGACAGTTGCATGAAATCATCCCAGATGTGTCTAAGTCAATTCTTCATAAAACTGTGACTAAAACATTAGGGTACAGGAAAGTGTGCGTGCGCTGGGTACCCAAAATGTTAACGGACGAACACAAAAGGAAAAGGATGTGCTTTGCACTCGACTTCCTCACATGGTATGCACAAGCAGGAAATGAGTTTCTCAATCACATTGTGATGGGTAATGAAACTTGGGTTTATCACCATACGCCTAAATCCAAGCAACAGTCACTGCAGTGGTGCCACACGCATTCCCTAAAAGCCAAGAAATTCAAAACTTCAATTTCAGGAAAGAAAATCATGGCTTTTGTTTTCTGGGATAGAAAAGGCGTTCTTCTGCTTGAGTTCATGTCTCCCGGTACCACAATGCTGCTGTATACTGCTAAACTTTGCAACTCCTTCGACGGGCCATTCAAAACAAATGGAGGGGCATATTGACAAGTGGTATCCTTTTGCCTCATATGTCGAATATCACGAAAGCGTTTCTCAAAGGATTCAAGTGGGAAATTTCAGGCCATCCACCATACAGCCTGGACATTGTACCCAACGACTTCCACTTGTTTCATTACCCGAAAAAGCAACTTGCAGGACAACTTTCACTATGATGACGATATCAAAATTCAAGTTGAAATGTGATTCCGACAGCAGGTGGTGGAGTTCTATGACACTGCGATACAAAAGCTAGTACCCAGACTTAAGTATTTGGACAATGGCGGCAATTACGTAGAAAAATAAAGTATGTATCATTTAATAATTTGTAGGGGACGTTTTGTGAAATAATGTTTTGAATGAATACTAGCCGTCGAGTCTTTACTTTCCAGACAACCCTCGTATACAGTCAAACCTCGTTAAGATGAACACGCTTAAGACGAATTACTTTTAATACGAACCGTTTTATGAAGTTCCGTCAGATTGTAAAATACTACAAATATGCAATCAATTTCATTTTTATATTTAATTTTAACATTTAATAATAATTTTTATAAGCGTTTTTATTAATTATTATTTCTTTTTAAATAATGACCCGTCTCGCGGACCATTTGGGACTCCTTTCGCAGACCGCCAGTTGGGAACCACTGGTGTAAAGCCATGTTACTGCTGTGGATATTATATAAAGCCATGATACTGCTGTGAGAGAATATGGCAATGGAATCGTCCATGGTGAGTAACAGTGCTCACGAAGCTGAAAAGATATTGGGTATACCTGAGTCATCGATTCAATGTATCCAACATAGGATACTTCATCGATATCCCTAAAAATTAGTCACTGCATCAGTTATTACTGGCAGATACAGCTACAAAAAAAATCATTTGCTAACCAGGCTTCAGCAAAAATGGAATGAGAACCTCAATGGCTGTTTCACATGTTCTAGATGGATGAGGCCAACTTCACAGTGCATAGGGAATATCATCATGCCTAACACTCGCATATGGGTGATGTTGAATCCCCGTCAGTACACTACACAGTAACTACGTTCACCCATATAACAGTTTGGTTTTCATCTTTACTTCATCTTTTCATTATCGGGCCATTCTTTAATTAGCATTGTCCAATCTCTATCTGGAAAATGCTATGGTGACTGCTGATCGTTATCTCTTCATTATATTTTGCTTGAACTGATACCCACATTACACCAAAGATGTGTATTGTCAGCAGTTAACTTCATGCAAGATTGTGCCCTATCCTATGCCAATCTGGTGAAGAGATTCCTTTTAGATACCTTTGGTGAAGACAGCAATCAGTCAAAGCTCCAAGATTTCATTGCCCCCGCAGTCACCCAACCTCACTCTAATTGATTTCTGGCTATGGGGATATTTAAAATCACTTGTGTACAGTTCTTCCCCGTCCACATTGCCCAAACTCAAAGATACCATTCATCGGGCTGTTTCTGCTATCCATCCTGACATGCTCTACACAGCTATCATAGACATTGTGCATTGCCTTATTTCTGTAATACAATGTTCTAGAGGTCATTGAACGATTATTGAATAATAAATCGATGGAATGCACAGTTGTCCTGTCCATTGTCTTTTGGAGTTTTCAGCACCATCTGCAGATGAATTTTTAGATAAAACTTTTTGTTTTTGCTACTAAAGCAAAAAAAAAAATTTTTAGAAATCCTTTCATGCAAACCGAACTTCCTTATCATTATGTGTTCCTTTTTATGATATTTGAAAGTTTTTACGGACTTTGGCACACCCACTATTTATAGTTTGGGATGTTTTTCACTATCAATATAATAGTTCAGTAAATACGTTTTTGCATAAATGTTATAGTTTCGTTGCAACTTTATACTGAAAATTTAATTTCTGGATTATCCAAAATTGGATCTGCCCCCATTACTTCTGGTAAGTGGGGTTCTACTGCAGTTTCAAGGCAAGGAACAGAATCTTTGCTTTAAAATTACAAAAAATAAATGGGAAAAACAAATAACTTGTTTAAGGTGAAAGGTTGGTACTTGGATTTTAATGGAAGTACTATCATTTGTGAATATTAGATGTGTATTTGTCTCTTGGTTTGTATAATATATTTTGTTTTGTTTTTTTACAGATAACAATTTTTTCTGTTCCTAATTTAGAAGTTAAAGCATCATTTCGAGTTACAACTGGTACATGTTCTTCAACATCAATCAAGTCAATTGAATTTGCACGTAAAGCAAAGTATGTGAAATACTGAATCTCTTTTAAATAAGTTAAATAGTTTGATCAATTGAATGATCATAGTTTTAAGATGACTTTAAATCAACTGCCACCTTAGATTATCTATTATGCCACCGTGGGATGTCGAATTCAAAACCAAGATAACTGTAAATTAATAATGGAACACACGATGAAAACCAAGAAACAACCTATTAGCCCCTTAATTGGTTAATTTTTTACCAGAAATGTTCATAAAAAAAAAAGCATAGTTTTTGTTGCATATAATTAAACACCAAACGCACGCCGTACGGGCAAAACAGATGTGGTCAACTATTAGTACACTGTACGGGCAAACTAGTTAAGGGGTTAAAAAGAATGCAAATTCTAAATCATTGGGTTAACAAATGAGTCTGCTCCACTAGAACAAGTTTGGTGTATCTTCCAGACATCATTTAATCCATACCTTTGTATCAAAGTTAAGATAATCATACATGCATGAGTCAGGATGTACTAAAAGTAAAGAGCAAATAATATTGACAACTCATTTTATACTCTACATTAACTTTTCTTCTGAGAAGTTTCAGTAGAAAATATAGGAATGTTGAAAGTAAAATAACCCTACTTGCCAGGCTTTGGAATAAGTTCTAAGGCTCACAGTGAAGTTAAATTTGAAAATATACTTTAAAGGATGCACTTGCCTTTTATTTGGGGAGGGGGGGGGGGATTGTATTACAAAATTTGTCATTAAAATGCATTGTAGCAATACTGAAACAAATTATTCAGTATGTCTTCCATTGTGGTCAACAACAGTTTTCATTGGAAGAACAGTATTTTTTACATCAGAATGTAACATCTCAACTGGAATAGCCAACACATGATGCAGAATGCTGTCCGTCAGATTTGCAAAGTTTCACATCTTTCCTAATGCACCTGGGCCTTCAAAAAAAAAAAAGTTGCATGGGGTGAGGTCCTGTGATAGAAGCAGCCAAAATGTCTTGAAACAATAACTGATGACCCATTTATCTATAAAGCAGGGGTCGAAATTAACTTTTTAAATCAGGTGCACAAGTGCACCCAAGTCTTACGACTTAGGTGCATTAAATACTAGTTAGGTGTACAAGTAACTAACAGAATAGAAAGTAAACCTCAACATTAAAAACGGGTAAAATGTAAGTGTAGCAACTATATTTAAGCATGTAAACTACAACAAAATGCAACTTTTCAAAATAATTGAACATTCGTATGTAATAAAAAAATTCAAAGCAAATGCAGATACATTGAGAAAATTATATAAAATTATTCCGTATGTCACTGTTCTTGAAAAAAAAAACCAAGTAAGTAGCCCGAGTTTTGAATAGTTAGGTGCACTATGTGCACCCAAATTAAAAATTTATGTGCATGGATAAAATTTCATGTGCACAGTGCACCTGTGCCCCTGCTAATTTCGAACCCTGCTATAATGTGTGGCTTTAACTATCTTTGTACACAACAGTATATCGTGAGGTGATACACCATATTATATGAATATGATGTTCTGAAGGTACTCACATTGCTGCAGCTCTGGTAATGCGAAATTTACCACATTTTTATAGTACCTCTTACTAGTGATGAACCAAGTTTGGGGACTCCAGTAGGCATTATCTCTTCAAAAAACATAAGCAAATGATGAAAGTGGCCATAAATCCACATTGTACTGTTACTTTTGCAAAATACAATGGGACCTCTCGAGTAACTCTTAATATTTTGTGTTAAATGAAATGTGACTGTTATGTGTATTCACTTGCCTATTTAAGCAAAAGTAAACTTTATCACTCCAAAGGATATTTTATGGCCAAGTGATATTCACTGTCATTTTCACACCAGGAAAGTGTGAAAGTAACATAAATATCTAACTGTAAGTCATTATGTTTTAGCTACTGTATAGCATGTGCCTTTCATAAGGATATGACTTCAACACACTGACACATCACTAGCCTTACAGTGGGATATGTAATGTCCACTTCACAGACAACCGCTGACACTGTTGTATTATTGAATGAGGATTATTTGATAAATCCATGACAGCTGTAGCTATACCTTTGACATGACAGGAGTCTACTCATTTTAAGCCTCATCCTGCCTGAATTTCAAAATGTTGGATCGATTCAAATTTCAGTCATTTTGCAACCAGAACAAGTAGTCATAGGTCCTAACCTCATGCACTTCTAATACCAGAATTCACTGATAGCCATAACTGCATTATTGCTGTTTTGATGGTATAGCTTCACTAACGGCCTCTTTCTTGCAATGTTGTTTTGTTGCTATAGTGCAAACAAATACAGTAGAATTTGCATATATAGAACCTCTGTATATTAAAAATATAGAATTTTTGTGAATCCCTGTGGTTATTACATAGAAAATTTGTTTCTGTGTATCGAATTTTTTTTAAACCAAATTTGGATTTTTCGTTTATTGAATATTTTAAAGCATCACGAGTTTTCAATCCACTGAAAATGTTCTGGATGATGTATTTCATGGACTTAGTGTGTGCATTTTATTATGAATCATCAGAATCTGTGGTATAACACACAAGGCATTCAAAAATTTATTATGCAAATATAATTTTCAAGGTACTTTTAGAACATTTTTTTAATTCTTGTTTTTAGTTATTTATATGATCATAACTTGTACATAATATTGTTCATATTCCATAGCTGCCAATTTACCTGGAAGGCTTCTGATTTTTCATCAACCTTCTGGTCAGAAAACAATTTCTTCCAATTTTCAGAGATTTCATCTGAAATGCTCAATGTTTTTTTTTTTAAATACCTATTTTACTTGGTGCATATTCATTTAACTTTTTATGCATAGTTAAACGCAAACAGTAAGTGAGAAAAATTTATCTGCTGTTGATGATGGTGCATGTGTGGCGATTGGTTGCAGATTTTTTAGTTCTGGAAGTTGGCGCCTATGATATCCTCTTATTTATAAAGAATACCTTGGTTACAAGATGCCTCTAAATGCAATATATTACATATAAGTTCTTACCTAGTAGTGAAAAAAATCAACATTTCAAACCAAGGACATGCTCGTCTTTATCAGAAAAACACTGAATAAAAAATGTTTTGCTATTCCTTGAGAGCTTTGTTCACAAAGCACCTGTCATCAGTAGCCAATTTTGAGAATCAATAACTAGTATAATTTTTTCTGGTAGTAAAATTGCCCACACCTAGTAGAAGTACAATGTAGATTTTCACATCATCAGTAGATCATCAATTCTGAAAATCAATTGTAACATGAAAGGCCTCCACAAAATCAAATTCAAGTGGGAGATTTAGGTTTGACAAATGATGTGTTTGCTGAAATTAAATATTTTTGGTTGTTTACCCAGGTGTGAACTGCAATGAATAACTTTCAAAATTTTGCATTTTTAATATATTTCCAGTGTTTCTTCAAGTTTGTGCTTTAAGGCCCACTTTGTCTGACCAATCCAGGAAAATTTGAGACTTCCTAGCATATTGTCAGATAAAAAGAAAAATGTCTTTATAAATTTTAAACTTTGAATTTTATTGCAAGAGGGTGGGGGGGGGAATGACACAGCAATTTACTGTGCTTAGAATTTTGGCCATCACAGAGTTAAGTTTCTGATAAAATAGTAAAGTGATAGCCCCATAGAAATTAACTATTGAATAGTGTGGGTGGGGGGATATGCTAAAAGTTGTGAAACAGCAAGGTTTATTGAGTTTAGCTACCACATAATCAATAATATTACACTGAAGTGCCAGAAAAATTGGCACACCTACCTAATATCGTGTAGCCCCCAACCCCACGCATGCACACAGAAGTGCCACAACACGACGTGGCATGGACTCGACTAATGTCTGAAGGTATCCTGGAGACAATTCACACCAGGAATCCTGCAGGGCAGTCCACAAATCCATAGGAGTGCAAGGAGGTAGAGATCTCTTCTGAACAGCACGTTGCAAGGCATCCCAGATATGCTCGATAATGTTCATGTCTGGCGATTTAGGTGGCCAATTGAAGTGTCTAAAGTCAGAAGAATGTTCCTGGAGCCACTCGGTAGCAACTCTCGATGTGTGGGGTGTCGCATTATCATGCTGAATGCCAAAGTATGACATGTAGGGTCTATGGATTCATGAGGTTGTCTCCATACCCGTACACGTCCATCCGCCTGATGCAATTGGAAACGAGACTCGTCAGACCAGGCAACGTGTTTCCAGTCATCAACAGTCCAATGGCGGTGTTGGTGGGCCCAGACGAGGCGTAAAGCTTTGTGCCGTGCAGTCAACAATAGTACACGAATGGGCCTTCGGCTCCGAAAGCCCATATCAATGATGGTTCGTTGAACAGTTCGCACGCTGACACTTGTTGATGCCCCAGCATTGAAATCCGCGGCAATTTGAGGAAGTGTTGCACGTCTATCTCGTTTAACGATTCTCGTCAGTCGTCGAAGGTCCCGTTCTTTCAAGGTCTTTTTCCGGCCACACCGCTGTCATGGATTTGACGTCTTATCGGATTCCTGATATTCACGGTATACCCGTGAAATGGTCGTACGCGAAAATCCAAATTTTGTCGCTATCTCGGAGATGCTATGTCCCATCTCTCTTGTGCCGACTATAACGCCACGTTCAAAATCACTTAAATCTTGATAACCTGCCATTGTAGCGGCAAGAACCGATCTAACAGCTTTGCCAGACATCTCTTGTCTTATATAGGCGCTGCCGACAGCATCGCGTTACGCTGATTGGTTGCAAAGCTCCGTTATTTGCATACGCACGCCTGTACCAGTTTTTCTGGCACTTCAGTGTAGTTGTAAACCCTCCTTTCCATTATAAATTTCAAAGCCACTATTTCCTAGGCAAGTAACAAAGAGTTTGAACAGTTGCATAGCTCTATAAACGAAAGTATAGAATGCTACCATTGTTTGAATAGCAGGATAGTAAGATTTGGCATGGGGGATTGGGAGAGAAACAAAATAAGACTTCTGGGAAACTGTTGTGTTAAACTGATAGTGATCTTTCCTAATTGAGGTATCTAGAAAGAAAAAGGAGAGCTATTTTAAATTTCGAGAGAAAGTTCTGTGTGGTGTGTGTGTGTGTATCTATTGAGTTGAGAAGGACCCCAAGTAAACATTGAGTGCATGTTTTAGCATACTCCCCACCCCAGAGGATGAAAATATCGATATATAGAATCCAAAATTTGAATGCTATTTTTTCAGAAAGTTGAAGTGTAAAGTAGTGGATGTACAAATTATATAATATGGAGAATAACAGGTTGTCCATAGTCATTCTTTTAGTTTGTTGGTAATATTTTCCCCCCAAAGGTAAAATTTGTGTTGTTAACATAAGCCGTGGTTAAAGAAATAAGTTTATCAGTTTCAGACTGGGAATAATGAAATTTGATGAGACATCTCCAGAAACAGTTGAGAGCACTAGTAAGAGGGATATTTATAAATGTACATTTTATGTCAAGCAAAGCCATAATGCAGCTGTTGAGGCTGTAACTTGGGAGTTTCTTCATGGATCTGACAGATCTTTTAAAAAAGGAACTTTTACTTTTGTAAAAGAGGAAAGGGCACTTTTTTATTTTGGAATTAAAAATGATCAAGTATTTTGTAGATTTGTATTAAGGGGTATTGGTGCTGGAAATAATTGGTGAAAAGGGATAACCAGTTTGATTTTTTTGGCAATGTGTGAAGTCTAGTGGAGATAGTGCATGAAAAGAAACATTTTTGTTATACATTTCTAAGGAAGGAAGAATTGTTGTATTGATTGGTTTTAAACATAATTTTGCAGACAGGTCCATATGGAGAATTATGTTGGGGCCAGATTCTAATAATTTAGAGATGCCTGTGGCATATTGTTATTGTGAACCACAATTTATCCAGCCTTCATAGTTGCTAAATCTTTGTTTTTTTGCCAGATCCTTCACAGCTTCTCTTCCCTGTTTTTGAATATTCAACACAGGTTGTAAATGGAGGTGGGCCTAGATTGTGTGGCTAAGGAGTTGCCTAAAGGTTTCTAAGAATTGAAAACTCTACTGCAATTGAATTATTTTTCTATGGGAGAAACAATTTCAGGAAATGAGGGTATGCCAAATTGTTCGAAATTAAAGGTGTAGAAGAGAGTCTTTCTGGACTCAAATGAGTGGGAAGCCAGAGATGTTTACAGCACATGTTTTGGATGTTGGATCCATGTTGCAGTTATCAAACACAATTTCTGACCCTTTAATAAGTTCTTTTTTAACCAATTTAACAATTTCTTTTCCAGTGTAAGTATGCTGAAAGGAAATATTGTGCACTGGTCCCATCTGAACTTTTCAAAAACTGGCCTTCTAGCTTGGGAAACCAAAGTTAGATTAAAAATGCATAATTTCAAGTCTTCCATTGCTGTCCAGTAGAGGGAGAACAACCAATTCAACTTTCACAAACCCACTGTCATTTGTCAACTTAGATCTCCACTTGAACTGGATTTTCAAGTGGCCTTTTATATTGAAATTATTCTGACAATATTATTAATGATTAGAAATCTATGCCATACTTTAGCCATGTGGGATCCATTCTACTACCAGAAACCACACCTAATATGGTTTTTCAAGATCGACTGCTATTAATGGATATTTTCATCTTATGAACAACACTTTCAGGGAATTTGTCACAGAATGACCCTTGCTGTCCTTGTGCCATAAAATGCAACCAACCAACTTCCGAGGAATGGCAGCATATAGTGTCTTTATGAAGACCAGCACATGAATGGTTCAAAATGTCAATATTATTTTACCATATGTGTATATAATGTGTGTATGTTTAACCTGTTAACTGGGTATGACGACATTTTTCGTCATGCCCGGAAGACTACCAAAATGCGAATGACATTTTTCGTCATTAAAATTAACCGTATTATGTTGAACGCATTACGTTTTATGTAGTTCTTATATATTTAATCCTAGCGTGATGGTGTGATGACATTACTTATCACTGTGAAAAAAAGTCCCCAGTGTGAAACGAGTTTCACAAAATTTTATTCCCCGGTTAACAGGTTAATTTCATTTTTTAATATGTAGAGCCTTATGGTTCTTGGTATTTCTAATTTGTTTAAGCTGTAGATATAATTTAGTTTTGGATTTGTTTGGTTTTGTCAACAGTGTGATTTAGCTAGTTCAGATTTCTTTAAATAATTCTATATAATTTAAAAAGTAGAAGTAACTGTTGCTTGCTTTCATGAGTTTTTTGTGGTCAGTTACTTTTTAGTGAACACAGCTGACAGAATAATTAGAGTCTATGAAAATACTGAAGTTTGGGCTTGTGGGAGAAATGGCGAACCAGAACCTAAACAAAAACTTCAAGATCTTGTAAATAAGTATGACTTCATATTTTTTATGCAACATTCTGTTTTAAAGAGTTGTAAATTTGTACATACACTAGATATCCCTGACTGTAATCATTTTGGGACTTTATTAGTCTTTACAAACTAGCAAATTAAATAAGAATTCAAACACATTTTTGTGCTTTATTTTGACTAATGTAACAAAACCTCATCCACTGTTGGTTGTGTGCTAGCAGTATTTAAGTTTTTTTTAATAAATCACTCACAATACTTACAAAATTCTATCAATCTGTGTTGAACACTTTGCATTTGAGCATTTGTATATAATATTCTCTTGTTTTTTCTTACCTGGTAACTCATCCAATCATGGCATCATAATCTTTTCCACATTTCTGTAGCTGATTTTTTTCAGACATTATTCAACCAAAAGCTCCTACCTAAACATTTGTTAGTTTTGGTTTTCTGCTATGAATTATATCTTTTTTTTTTCACTAAAATTTTGAATACGAACCCCATTTTTCAAAATTTTGCACAAAAGGGACTGAAATTTGTAATCGCACAGTGACAAATCATTTTTAGTATTCGTCACAGCATCCCAAAATTTGTTGTTTTTCATGAATTTAAACCTTTTGTTTCAATTTTTTCAAAAAATTCACTTTAATAATTATTAATTACAGTTGGTAACAAATGCTGGCATGTAACTCAAAATTTTAATGCCAAAGATCATATGGCTGCTAGCAGAAGTGCAATTACAGAGGGCAAATGTATAGCAATGGGAGAAGGGGGAGCGAGGGGAAATGGAGCAGGCCAGAAGAGGAGCTACTGTTTTAAAGTCTATGATGGCAAGAGAGATTGAGACAGGAAGGAAGGCAGAAGTGAAAAGGACAGATGGACATTTTAGCTGCAATATGGGATCATTTTGGTGAACATAGTAGGCACTGCTGTGTTTTAACCCTGATGTATCATGCTTTCATTTATCTGAAGACTTGATGACAATAACGAAATGGTTAATTATAAGAAGCATGTTTTTTTAAATATATTTTCAGTACAGGGATCACACGCCTGCGCCAAACTGCTACATACTGCTACAAAAGCAAGAATTTGTACGTTTTTGCACCAAAACGAAAATGTTACTACAAACTGATAACAAAAGTGCAAATTTTTCCATTTTTGCGCCAAAATCACTTATTTATTTCACAAAGTGGGCCATTTTTCTAGCTTACATCATTATTGGTTATACTGTGTAGTATTTTTTCTCTTCTCCAAGTCATTGGCGCTAAATCTCGCCATAGCACCCATGTCACACTACGATTTATGAACTGGTTATTTGCCACTAGCGTCTAGAGGCAGGACCAGTTCCGCCTTCTGCACATGTGCATGGACTGCGAAAAATTCCTACCACTGTTTCTATTGCATAATATTTACTTGACTAGAAAACCCTAGCCTCAGGCGACAGGAGAAAATAGCTTTTCCTGTCGCATTTCTGCGTTTCCGCGTCCAGAGATGCCAACTTTTACGGATTTTCCGTAGTTTGTACGGATTTTAACTCCACCTTACTGTATTACGGTCGACACCAAGAAAACTAAGGAAAACCTCATTCAAGGCCCTCACGTACAATTTTCTATTAGCCTCACAAAAATCCACATTTTTTATGGTTTTTTGGTAAAAACAACAACGCACTTTCTAGATGGCTCGCGCCTTTACGTTTGGACGCGACGTTTCCGGCTCGTATACTTGTTTCTCTTATTTTTTACGTCCAGCTTTGTATGTGAAACTTGCTTCAAATTTGGATTAAAACAACGAAATGAAATGCAGCCATGATTGTGGAACAGCTGTAGAAAAAAAAAAAAAAAAAATTCGGCAGACAATTTACCTGCAAGTGTATCGCGATATTTGTAGTAAGGAATGGCCGTTTTGCGAAGCATCAAAAGTATTTAAATTTTTACGTGGACCCGTAGTTTTACCACGTTTTGAATCACTTTTTACTCGCAGCATTTTATTAAAAGTTCAGAAAAATTTCCTCATCATACTTTAAAAAATAGCGTGCGATTTGTGCCGAGATTTTGCGGCATATATTTCGGGATATTTCCCCCGTCTGCTTTCGTTATCTACACATGCAGAGGCTTGTAGATTAATTTAAAAGTAAATTTACCTATTAAATAAATTTAATTAATTTACGTAATTTATAATTCTATTCCGTAAAAAAAAAGCGAAATTAACGATTTCACTTAAAAAACGACTTTAACGTTAGTTAACGAGTGATTTTTTTTTGATGTATGATTTCGTCTTTGATGCACCACCTATCGGCAAAATTATGAACTTTTTAAACGTGCTTAATTCACGATTGTTGGTCATTTTTTAGTATTTTTCCATCAAAATAGAGGAATTTCTCCCTGATACGCCACCTACCGGTGGTGTACGAAATTCGCGGTCGTTAGTCATATTTTTAACATATAAATTTACATACAAAGAAAAAATACATCTGTAGTCGAAAGTGGACAAATTTCGTTGACCAAAGCTAATTTGCGTATTTCAACAATTTTAGCTTCTCAAGAGGAAATCAGGGAAGAGGTTTCAAAATTATAAAAAACGAAACAAAGAACTTGATGTGCATGAACTTTTACTTTTTCAATGAAATATTTTACTTTTCATTTTTATCATGCACATTCATTTGATTGAAGTATTTTTTGCTTGCTACGAAACTGATGTGCGAACCAATTTTTTTGTACAAAATAATAAACTTCTGGTGTTCACCTGCTACAAAACTGGTGCAAAGGCTTTTTTCTACTACAAAACTAATGCAAAAGCTTTTTTTTTTGCTACAAAATAGATACCAAATGAAATTTTTTTTCCTGCTACGAAGCTGATACGAATGGCATTGGTGCGAGTGTGATCCCTGCATAATATAATAAATACTATTTATTACATTTATTTTCTACATTATATACTTTAGTAGTATTTTCTATAATTTTTTAAATTTAAAAAACTAAGGAAGTACTATGTACTTAGTGTGGTTATAACATAATATAAACGGAAATTAAATTCATTATAATTATGTTTTTATTTAATTTTGAAACCAAAAAGTTTAATACTTTTTACTATCAAAATAATTTATAAAACTCTAGAGTGTATTACTATAGGCTACTATGATTTTAAAAAGATATCGTTTATAACGACCGAATTTGCACGGTCCCTTGAAGGTCATTATAACCGATTTGACTGTATATTTAGACCATTTTGAAACGATAAATTTTAAGAAATTTAATATAGCACCTCATTCAGTTCAAACTAGAGCACTTTGATTGTGTTACGTGAGGAAAAGATGCAATTGAACGTAGCCAACTGGGATTGTACCTGCAGGTATAAGTATGAGCACATTTACATCACCCGAAGGTGCGTGGATGAAGTCTAGTAACCTCTGTATGTGTAACTTGTCTTGCAAATTCATATTGAGGCTTTCAGACTTTAGTCTCGCTCAATCGAAATGTAGACGTTTGTGTGCAGTATAGCTGTGATGAAAAACTAAATATCTTCGGAAAAACAATATGAATGTATATTCTCATATTTAAATTACTTCCTGAACAGAGCTCATAAACTTAAAATATGATGATTTTAACTTTGTCAAAATGTACTTATATGTGGAAGAACTGGAATATGATTACAGTTTATTAGAAGGAATTTGTGTGTTGATTTCTTGAAAGTGTGTAGCCTGGGGTTTGGTTCCCTAGGGCTTAAGAGGTTCGGATTCCTCGGAAAACAATAGGTCCTGGTGCAGCATGACCATTATAGTCCTTGAGCCGTAAAACCACAAACAAAACAATCTTGAAAGTGTGTGAAGAATGTAGGACAATTTGGACTTGGGGAGGGGATATTCCAATATAGGCAAGATTCTGGTTTAAAGGTGGGGGGGAGGCAACAAAAACAAAGAGTTGGCGAAAATCGTGGGATTGTGTATGCCTTAGATATGCAATAAACCAACAGAATTACAATGGTCTAGCTTTTAAAAAATTTTTTTTAAAGCTATAAACGATTTTGGATAAAAGTAATTTAAAAAGTCATCTTTGGTACATTGTGATCCTTGACATCTTGGC
>QLNU02015360.1:267902462-267923021 GCA_006491805.2 Dysdera silvatica | reverse complement strand
CCAAAATTACACAAGCTCTAGTTTGAGCTGTAATTAATACGTGGGTGGCAAAAATTATAGTATAATAAATTTCCCCCACGAAAACTCACAAAATTCTCGCCCCGGAGGCTTTCTTGTGTTGACCATATTTGGCAATTGTGTTATCCCTGCGGAGGGTAATAATACCTTAACATCTTTACATACGGAGAAAGAGAGCGTTGTTTCCTGTCCTCATTCGTCTAGCGGTCCAAGACACTCCGGGCTAAACGGAGGGACCCTGGTTCGAATCCAGGATGGGGAAAGCGTCTCTTTTTCTCCAAAATTACACAAGCTCTAGTTTGAGCTGTAATTAATACGTGGGTGGCAAACACACACATTATATAATGGTCTGTAAGGATGGATTCATAACCAAATCGGTCAATAGTAGTTTCCACAGGTATGAGTGGACTCAGACAATACCACAGAAACATTCCCAACTTGTTGTCCTTGCACCATAAAAATACAACTAACCAGAAACATTCCCTAGACTATAACCCTCCTGTCACCAGCTTGTGTTCTTCTAGCAATGATTGCAGTGTTCGTTCTCCAATGATTCTTGCCCGACACATCAATGTCCATCTGTTTAATGAAGTAAAAACATGACTCACCAGAGAAGACAATCCTTTGCCAATCATTGGAAGTCCAACTTCAATACTGTTGTGTGAATCTAGGCCTTTTCTTCCGATATATCTCTGTTAGCATAAGTGCAGTGACCATTCTGCTTCAAAGTTTTATACGCGAACAGGATTTGCTGAACTCTCATTTTAGATATACGTTTGGTAGCCCTAGTTCATTTTGGCAGTGTTTTGCTGTACTGTAACATGTTGGTCGGCCCTCACATACACCTGTAGTAAGTATTCACATCCCACTTTAGTGATCTACAGTTTCCATATCGTTCGTTCGTTCTTTTGCAGGGGGTGGGTGGGAATGGTGGCCGCCGAAGGTGGCGGCGCTGTAATCCCAGACAGGACGCTTGAACAGCGTAATCAGACGCCGAGGCGGCTGAGGGGGAGATGGATTGCCGATCAACACGGCATTCATATATGCACGTTCACGTAAAGTCGTCATTCAACGAGTTTCCATATCTGTTATTTGCAATGCTGTCATTTGTCCAATCACAATATTCTTTAACAAATTAGTATGCAGACAGTTCACAAACTGCACTATTACAGAAATACGGTCACCCTTGGCCCAAAAGCTAAAAGCTTTTTTCAACTCTGATAAACTGCTCCTTCATCTATGACAGCAATGAGTGATATGTTTGCAGAATGCCTACAGCTCACTTTACGTATTCACTGTCAGTTCATGATACATGCTTTATTTCGTTGGCTATGCATGCTGAAATTTAAAGTAGGAGGCAGTCACATTAATGTGACTCTACTGTGTATACTGCTGGACAATGCAGTGTTGTGGAATAGTGTATCTGAGTAAACCTTAAGCGGTGTGGCTGTCCATTTAATACATTTGTCAAAACTTCACATAGTGCATGTTTTGTTCTTTGGGAGTATTTTCAGAGAAACAATGCCCTAAAGGCAGTGACGAAATTCTACCAGGTTTATGGTTTCATCTACTATAACTGTCAGTCTCAGGCAAAGATGGTTTCAGCATTTGCGGTTCGAGAACTATAGCCTTAACAATGAGCCAAGGTTAGAATATCTTCGGGAGTTGAACAATTATCTGTTATCTGCAGAAAAATTAGCTGAAAAGTTAATTCACCCATTACTTTGAGAAGTTAATTGTTCAATCAACCTGTTCAATGGTTCATCAGCATTTGTAAAAGATTGATAAAGTTTCTAGATGTCAAAAATATTATCTATTAATTTCCCACAGGGGAAAAAATTACAAAAAACATGCCCTGATGGCTTTGTGTGTTGACCACTTTGGCATGTGTTAACTCTCAGAAGGATAATAGTATCTCTTACAAAACGTTATATATGAAGAAAAGGAACATTGTTCCCGTGCTTTGGTGGCCGATCAGATCAAGGCACACCAGTTTGACTCCAGGCCACGGCGATGTCTTTTTTTCTTCTATACATAAAAGCTCTAGTTCGAGCTGGAAAACGTAACTGTCAAAAATATTATCCATCAATCCCCCATGGAACAAAAATTACAAAAATAAATAAAATAAAAAAAGCACAAAATATATGCCCTGGTAGCTATGTGTGTTGACCATTTTAGCAATTGTGTTAACCCCGAGAAGGGTAATGATGTCTTTACAAAACCTTATATACGAAGAAGAAAGGGAGCATTTTTGCTGTGCCTTGTGGCTGATCAGGTTAAGGCATCATCATCTGCATCATATAGTGTGTTCCTGGTTTCAACTCTTGATCAGGACGGTGTCTCTTTTTCTCCTATGCATAAAAAGCTCTAGTTTGAGCTCGAAAACATGGGTATCTAAAGTTTCTAAATTAGGACATTGAGTTCCTAATGAATTATAGTAGTACAAACTGAAACAATAAATGAAAGTCTGTATCTCTCATCTTCGTCGATTGTAGAAAGAACCTTTTATGAATCAAATTTTTAATGGTAATGAGAAGTGGATTATATGTAAAAGTATTAAGTGTCTAAAACAATGGATGAACCATGACATGACACCAAATCCACAGCTGAAAGAAGACCTCCATTCAAGGAATATTGTGGTGGGGTATGGATGGAGTTATGCATTATGAGTTACTACCAGCCAACTAAATAATAACAAAGATGTATTGTCAATAGCTGAGCTGGTTAAAGCATTTCATCGAGAAAAAAAACAATAAAGGCCAGCACTGGTCAACAAAAAAAGCTGTCATAATTCATCGTATCACCAAACCTCATATGACGAAAGTGACACTTTAGAAACTGAAGTTCTTTAAATGGGAAGTTACGACAGTCTCACCGTGTTCATCTGACCTAGCACTACCAGATTATCATCTTTTTTGGAATTTTCAACACCATATTCGTAGGAAAAGGTTTCATATAGAGGATGATATTTGAAGGTAGGTTGGTGTATTCTTATCCCCTCAAAATTCAAAATCACATGACCTTTATCGCCAAAGCATAGAAAATTTAAGATCGTGGTAGGAAGTTATAAATAATGGTTATTATATTTTGGACTCAAAATTAATTTAACACATTCTTTAACTTTCCAGACTAACTCCGAAACATTGCATTATTTATTGGATAACCTAATAGTATGGAAAAATTTAATATTTTCTTAAATATGTAAAATAGATTTACACTAGATTTAAGTATAAAGGTATAGAACTGCTCAAAAGAATGTGTTCTTATTGCATTCAGTGTTTATTTTATTTTTTTTTTTCTCAAAGCAACTTTCTAATACTTTTTGTTTATTTAAATGTGAATAATGGATTTATTTTATATTTCAGGTACATCTGGAGCCAGCAATGATGGTTTTCCTGGTGTAACTGTGTTTGGAATGCCACCTCAGTACACTACAATGCAACCTCAAGATGCATCTCCTTTACATTTGACTCCTGTTCATTCTCCTGGCTTGGCTATGTCTCCTAGTGGATGTAGCTTGGCATCATCTGTATCACCACCCTTGGTTTTACCATCATCCAGCATTGAACAAGGGATAGTTAATCCATCTATGGTTGGTCAAGCTCTTTCACCAGCTTCACAAAATTTGCTTAAAGATTGTGAAAGGAATAGCCCAGTGGAACAAGCACCTGAGCAAGTTATGATTGAAAAGTTTGATAGCCTTGATATCGACATTCCCTCCAATGAACTAACAGATTTTAACATGAATCTTAATTTGTCAACTAGCCTGTTTGATAGTGCTAACAATTTAATGGAGAATGCTTTACCCGATGTATCTGTAGCTAATACTGCACCAGCCCAGGAGCAAAGCATGCTATCTGATGAAAGTCTAAACCGCATTTCAAAAATACAAAATGATTTAGCCGAACTTAGTAAATTAACAGAAAACTGAAATATCAATGTTCACATGCAAGTTTATTTTTTTTTTATTTTATAAATGACTTGCTTTTGTATAGAGTATGCTATGATATAGCACTTCTGTAGCTATAGTGTGTCATTGAATTTTTACATTTTTAACGACATATGTGATTAAGAATACTTTTAATAAAAAGTAAATACAAGTTTTACTTTTTAAAGTATGCAATTTTGTACATCTTTTTAAAAGAAAAGTGTCTTCAGAAAAGTTTTAAATTTAATGAAATTTATGTATTAACAATGTAAGTACTTTTTTTTTTGTTTTTTTGTTAATATTTAGTTAAATACATCTTTTGAGCTCATATTTTTACATTGAAGCAAAGTACAGTTATGATAAAAGTACAAAAGTGAAAGAGTGCATTACCTACAATATTTTGTGAACTCTAACTATGCACATTTAGTGTACAAAGAGGTGTCAATTAATATGGATTATCCGAAACTTTCTGTCAATAAAGGAAGTTGCTGATATACATATGTAATATCTAGACATAGCCTGTGACTACAAATCAAGCAATTCAACTTTTAATGTAAAGAGTACAAAACATCTTAAAGCATCCCTGAAATGAAAAGTTAAAAAGACAACGTATGTATTGTTCAATTCATTATTGTACTTAAATGTTTTGCTAAATTTTTTTTATAATATTTGATTATACATTTGCTCATACACAGAAAATATTGAAAATTAACTTAATTTTCAGTCTTGTTGATATAATTAAGCTTTGCTTGAAATTAATGGAATATAAAATTTTGCTAATATAAATTTTTACTAATATTTTTTGCGAATGCAAAAAAAAAAATTAAAATTTTGCTGCTAATGAAGTTACTGCTATGTAAAATTACTTTGAGTGGTCAGCAAAAGAGTATAAATTTAATGATCAACAACAAACTGTCAGAATTCTTATATATTTTAAAAATAGTTGTAGACCATATTTGTAGTGTGTGCATACACACTGTGTCCTGAAAATGTTTAGTCAAAAGATATTTAACTTTCAAGGAGAAATTACAATTACATGGTGCTTGTGTGTATAAATTTAAAACTGCTGATATTTATTTAATGTGTTGTTTAAAATGAACATTATAAAAATGCTGACCAAAAAGTTCAGTTACAATTTGATTCTTTTGGCACAAAATGACTTTGCCCTCCTTACGTCATAAAAATTCAACCAACCAACAATTTGATTCTTACCTCTTGAAAAATAAAAATGCATTGTAAATTTATAAAATGATACCACATTGTCGCATCGACTTCATAAACTGTACCTTCCATGGAAGAAAGGGATTTTGCAGGATTGCTAGGCTAATTTTATACCATGTCTTCTGTATGAATATGTTTAGCCATTCTTTGGAGAAATACTACTTACCATTAGCAAAATTGTGTAGCTCAAGATCCCCAGAAATCCTCAATGGAATTTAGATTAAGACCTGCGTGTTTTCTAATATAAAATGCAAATGTTTCATTTACTTATTTTCATATTAACTGAAAAAAGTTTTACTGTGTAAAGTGTGAAATATGTTCATTTAGATTTTAAGTATAAAGTGTATAACTTAATAATTATCCCAGTTTAAAAATAATCAAAAGCCTAACTGTGAAAGAATATGCAATAATTAAGGTAGCTGAAATTTTCAGTGTTAAAAAGGTATATTTATTTCAATTAGTCATAGTTGCTTTAAGCTGCATTTCAAGATTTGAGGTTCTGATGTTTATTCGCTTATCCTTTAATGGCAAAAAAAAGTCAATTCATATATAGAATAGTGTTTTTGAAGAAAAAAAAATCAATAAAATTTGAATTAAGATATGAAGAGTGAACTGAAGACTCTATATATATTGTCTACTTGATTTATGCAAAAGAAATTAAAAGGGAAAAAAAACATTTATTGCTGGTTGAAATACTTTAAATTATGTAAAATGTTATGTAATTATAAAATATTAAGCTATGAAGGATACTTACGTATCTAGGAAAGTTACTAAACATTTCAACGTAATGTTTGTCTTAAATTTATTTTCTGATTTCTAAATCAATAATACCATCAGCTTTTATTCTATGATTTTATATACAGTGAAACCCCTCATTAACAGACACTCGCTGGACAGAAAATTTTATCTGTAAAGGAGGCATGCCATTCTGAAGTAACAGAAATATTGTGATATCGAAACTTTATACGTATTTTTGAGCATGTAAGACAAGTTTAAGATAACGAACATAAGCATTTGTTGAATGTAACAAGTAAATTTACAACAAAGCGTTAAATATTAAAATTTATTTGTCTTGAAACAAAAAATTGATCAATAACTGATTGGTGGATTTTACTCATTAGTCCTCCTTCGAAATGTATTTTTAATTGCGAGATTAAATCCACTACTTTCCCATCTCTATACTTACAGGAAAATGCCTTTTAGTCCGTCCAGTACATTAATGAAATAGTTTGTGTTGCTAATTGTTTATTAGTTTCATGCAGTGTATCACTATATGATTTATTCATCATTAAAGTCTTCATTAAGTATTACCACTTGAATCACCGAATCAGAGTAAGTTGCCACTCTTTATTAACGAGAAGGATGAAAATTTTCCTTAACTCTTATCCAGTTTATCTTTGGATTTTTGTTATGAGAAACGCCTTTAGTGAAGGCAGAAACTCGAGCCTATTTTGTCCATACAAAGGGATTCTAGTTTAATGGAAGAAATGATTAAAACAGTGTCCGTATCTGAGGGTGACCGCTAAGCAAGGGTTTGAAATACATTATTGTAAATCAGTTTCTGTCCGGGAATTTTTATCTGACTGTAAAAATGGGGTGACCGCATCTAAGGGTTGTCTGTTAAGAGGTGTTTATCTGTATCTTTAAGTCGTGAACATTTAAAACTAAGAGCAATCCTTATAATTGACATCTCTAATTATTGGAGTTCAAAATGTAGTTTTTTTTCCTTGAGTTTTGTTATGTATAGATGCATTCTATTGATTCTATTATAATGAAAATTAATAAAATTGTACATATGGTTAGACAGTATTAACGAGACACGTTTATGCTTGGATATACTGGGAAAATATTTATGAAAGGTTATTGTATTGAAATGAAAAGATTTTGGCTAAAGATTTATGAAATGTTGAAGTTTGACGTGTGCGTTTGAAATCTTTATAAATGTAGCGAAACAAAAATTTGTCTTTGTTTTTCAGTACAAATAGATCTTACTTTAGATTTATTGATGTTTGAAACATCTTTTTAATGATTATTGTTTTTAATTTAGCTTGAAATTATGTTTATGGTGCTAATGTTTGTTAATAACTTACAATTTTATGATACTTGTCATTTTGTTGGAGAAATTCTTGACTTGTTTACAACCCTAGATAGTTATTTATCTGAAGAAAGTTTTTGCTTTATTTTCAAGAATCTAAGTTAAATCAAAATGATGTCATCCTGTTTGTCACAAAAATAGCAAAATGTCATATGTGTTTTTCATGTTTTTTATATTAACATGGTATTTTGTATTTTTTGGTATGTTTGTAAAATTTTTAACTTGTGTTAAAGCTATTGTACATAACATGTGCTCTGGGATATCTTTCTTCTTTACCCAAATTAAAATCTGTTTGATAAATTATTAAATATTAAGTTTCATCAGATATAGTATTTCAAGTTTTTTATTACAAAAATAAAACAATGAAAACGTTTGAAAATAAATGTTATTATTTTCTGTTCTTGCATTTCTACTAGTTTACAGAATAATAGAAAAGCTACTATTATATGAGATGCTAGCTTCTTAGCTCAATTTATTGGAATGTATATTTTCATTTTAATGATATAGTATCTTTACTCAATATTTGGTTGTGTTGGTCCATATCTGGATCTATGCAAGATGCTGATAAGTAAATATATTATGAGTTAGTAGGCATTCCATTTTGTGAATCAGGTAAGATGCGAACCATCTTAAGAAATAACTCTTAAAACAACTAATTTACAATTCTTGTACATTGATTCTAAGGAAGGTTAGACATTTTGCATTGCAATAACTCTGTTGATTTAAACCAATGTGTAGGCTTCCACACATTGGACTATACTCTTATGCACATCAGTTTACTGTCTTATAAAAATATTTAAGAACTCTAATTGTGAACTTCAAATATTCACAAACAGCTTTTATTACTAGTGCATTTTATATATCGTAGGAATTATTAAAAATTATAGTAATATTTATATTGACAGGTAGTCTTATTGTTTTTTACTTAATTGACATTAAAATAGTTGTATAATCTGTTGTCGATATCTGCGGACAATAGGCCTATCATATTCTCTCATATGGTCTTTTTTTTCAATTTAATTATAATAGATGTAAATAATGGACATTCCATTATAGATGTTTTATAGTTCTAAAGAATAGGCTCAATGATAGTATAGTGGTGACGTGTTTCCCTAGTGTGCTGTTATCCCAGGTTTCACTCCCACGTGTGTCTCCCCCCATGCACAAAAATTTTTATCAGCTAATTGGGAGTTAGTTTTCCAAGGAAACTAAACTTCTTATGGCTTCAGGAACTATGTCCCAGTGCAGCATGATACTTGCTATCTTTACCGTAAAATTCATAAACAGTTCTAAAGAATAATGTTGCTGGGGTGCAGATCGTCATACAGCCTTATTTTTTCAAAATGGAGCTATTGAATGTTATGATCTATTGATAATATTTATATAGTCAGATCTCGTTCTAAGGTCACCCCTGCTGACCTGGCAAAACTGACCTTATAAGCTGGTTGGCCTTACATAGAATTAAAAAGAATTCAACTTAAGTTAGGTATTTTAAATGTATTTAGTAAACAATAGAAAAAACATATAAAAATTAAGTTAATAAATTTAGAATAATAACTTTTAAGTTAAGAAATTTTCAAATTTATTTTGAACTTCAAAGAATTTACGCATAATAGTTTAAATAATGATGACATAATTGTATTGTTCAGCATCAGTCTTGCTATTACATGGTTTTTTGCAAAAGCTGCTTTTGATTGGTTAGATTTCTCAAAAGTATTGGTAATTTTTTTTTTATCCATAAATTACAGTTTTTGTTTTGTAGACATATCATGCACAAATGAGGAGAAGCAGATGAAATACCCTTGCTTGTGTGAGCTCCTTGCAAGTTCATCCTGTGGTTCTTTTGTCTCTATTTCTATCTATTTCCAAGAACTTCACTGTAGAAGGGAAGGGAAGAACTGATTCTTCAGATAAAATACCACCCATTCAACTTCCTCCCCTATTCTATTTTTGTAACCCCCAATAAAGAGTGCTTGACAATATTACATTATTGAATTCTCAGTGACCTTATAAACAGGTTTCTATCCAGAGCCTGACCATGTAAGCCATAAAGTGTAACACTGAATTTCTATTCAGTCAGCTGGGACTTTTCAAAAGTGACCTTATTTCAAGGTCTGACTGAATAACCTTAGTTACCCCACCTCACCTACAATTTAAGGAGGCTGCCAAGTTTTGGTAGTCCTAATATATTGAGATACAACATGTAAGGTCCTCTCTTACTCCCTTCCTCCATATATATATATGTATGTGTGTATGTACGTTAAAATTTGTCCAGTTCATTTAATTAATGGGTATATTTTATGAACGTTGTATGCAAAATTTAAGCTTCATTTCTAAACCTTTATCTTGTAGAAAACATTAGAATTTTAAACGAATGATAAATTAGTGATTATATTTATAAATTCATGATTTTTTCATACCGTTTTGACAAAAGGTATGCTAGTCAAATATTGTTTTACGTCACAAAATTTAACAATTTAAAATGTGTAGACTTTATTTTTCGTTCAGAAATGCCATGTTTTGTTATTTTTGATTGGGAAAAGTTTTAGTTGTAGTCTAGTAATTCTATATAATGTCTACAGATTTTACATATGGGTAAAGCTAAATACTTATTTTTCTAAAATGATACTTTAGAGGAATATTAGTTTATTGCATACTAATTATTGTAGAATGGTAATATAAAATAAATTATAAATTTACTCTTGGGGAAAAACGTAATCAAATGAGATGCAATAATTAAAGTATATAATATTAATTTTAAATCTTGTTTGTATTCAGAATGAAGTCAAAATGGCAAATAAATGAATTAAAAAAAGGGGAGTAAAATAATCTATTTGCATTTTAAAAGGGGATGATTTGCATCAAGTAAAAATTAAAACTACACTTTTTAATAATAAACTTAAAATCATATGTTATATTCTTAAGCATGTGCATTAATTTTATAAACAGGATATTTGCTGATTTTTTTTTTCTTTTTTTTTTACTTGTTTCATTTGAGAAGTATAGAATATTCTAAGATTTGAACAATTCAATACTTGAACTTTTCAGATAAATCATAAGGAAGTGTCATGTATTATAATGAGAAGCACGATTCTTTTTTCACTTTATTTTTAAAAATCTCATTTGCTAAATTGTGTGTGTGCTCTGACCTTAATTTTCTGCAAAAATTATTTAAATCAAGGTTCTTGAGAGAAAGTAACAATCTGACGCATGGTTTAAAAATGATAATTTAATGGATTATTTGCATTTGTAATTGGGCAAACTTTTTATAAAACATAAAACAATGTAATTTTATAAATAACAAGGTTCCAGTACACTTGGAGAACATGGAATTGTCAGAGTTTGAAATCGTCCCTATAAGTTAGGGAAAAGTCATGGAAAGAGATTTTTTAGTGAAACCTGGAAAATTTAAGAAAAGCCTTCCTAACTTTTTGGTTAATTAATTTTGAATAGCTAAATCTCCCGTGAATATGAAGCCATTTTGCCCACAATCGAAGTTCAGTTGAAAGTTTGGTTTGCGATTGTTCAGGGAATGTTTTACTCCAATGTGGATGGGAACCCTGAATTAGTTTTAGTATGCCACTTTTATATAAACCATTGGCTATATAAAATACTGAAGTAATCCATCCACCTTTATTATTTTATCTGATTCAAAATGAAAAATTGTTATTGGGAATAAAAGTTCTTTAGGATTAAGTTTACAAAATGTATGCTTTTGTCAAAAGTTGCTTCTTGTCATACTTATATTCATGGATATTTTTTTGTGATATTGCATGTATTTACTTTAAAAAATTAACTTCTTGATAATTATTCACATACATACATTGTAGGGAAAAGCTTTAGGAGCAAGTACATTTCTCATAAAATTTGAGATTTTCAATTATGAAATATTTAAGTATTTGAATGCTTTGAAAGGGGGCAGGTTTTGAAACATGGTAGTAAATGCCAATTTCATTGCCCCTTGATTTTTGGTGTGTGTATGTAGCTTTTGTTTTCTTTCACTGGGACTATTTCATAATTATTTACATTAAGCAGTATATATTTTTTTATCAAGTATATATATTTAATAAATATTTTCTGTGTAGTAATTAGAATGAATTTTTGTAAAATCTTTACATTTCCAGTAATTAGTCTATTAACCACGGTATTCTGGGGTTTGGTTCTTAATACAACAGGTTCAGATTTCTTGGAAAACTGTAGTTACTGGCATAGTATGTGATCTTAGCCATCCTTGCATGCACCATAAAAACAGGGTTCCCACTCACTTGAAATTGTCAGGGAATTTGAAATCGTGCCTAAAAATCAGGAAAAATTTGTATTTTTTGTTGGGGGAAAAACCTTCTGTTTTGAACAGTAAAATCCCACGAACATAAGCCATTTTCCCTACAACCGAAGTTTAGTTGATAGTTTCTTGTGATTGGTTATGGAATTTTTTTCTCCAATGACTGTGAACCCTGATAAAAAAAATGACTGAACTTGTGATTTTAGTTATTTTATAACTTGTTATTAAAAATGAGTTGTCAGTGCATGATCTGACCAGTGGTGTTCACACTAGTGTCTGCGTTTTTCTAAAATTAAAATGTTGCTGTACTATGAGAATTGTCAGTTTAGATTAATAAATAAAGTACCTAATCTAAAAATAAGTTTTAATGTAAATGATATGACTATAAAGTATACATGGTTTTTTTTTTAACAGCTAATACAAAAAGCAACTCAGAGCAGTAAATGTAAATCTTCCTGGTGTATTAAACATGCATTTTAGTAAAGGTCCTATTTGTTTTTATGCCTTAAATTTCTCTTATATATAAGAACACTTTTCAACTGTATTTTAAATATCTGAAACATGCTTTGAAAATGATACTCATGTGAATTATGGATCAACTAGGGACAAATATGTACACTGGAGAGCCTTTACATTATGACCATCCCCTACCTATAGAAATGAGCTCATCTGTAGAATAACCAATCATGTTTTGTGGGTAACAAAACAGTATATATACAGCCATGGTATCTGCTTTCTATTAGTAGGGTAGTCGGTATGAGAATAGGAAAAGCTGATGAATTATCAGAGTTTTATGAAAGAGAAATTGTGATGTCATGGTATCTCAAAAGTAACATTTCCAAAATGGCTCATCTTATGGGCTGCTCACGCCATTTTCATGAGTATATATCAAAAGTGGTGAAAGGATAGGAAAATTACAAGTCATCATATTCAGCCCTATGTTGTCTGCAGCTCATTAATGTCAGAGGCAAGTAGAGACAATTGCCTATCTTTCATAGTGACTACAAGGCCCCAGTCCAACAAATTACGTTGTACTGGATATCTGTTGTCACTTCATCGAATAGATTCTTAATGAGAATGGCCACTGTTTTGATGCCCATGGAGGTCCTACATCTTATTGATGCAGAATAACCCTTGTTGTCCTTGTGCCATAAAAATGCAACCAACCTACATCTAATTGTGTAGATAGTCATAATGTAATGACCCTTCAGTGTATATAATCAGTGTCATGAGATTCTTTATTAATGACTGAGAGGATCTCTCATGTAATAATACATTCTCTTATTTCACAGTTTAATTAGCAATTAATAAGACACAGGCTCAAACTGCATTTACAAAGAACCAAATAAGTTCTATAAAAATTATATATCACTAAAGAATTTTTTTTTAATTTAGCTTCAGAATGACCTCTTACATGGAAATGTATCTAATATGACAATGGGATTGAGATCTAATATACAGCAAGAAAAGCAGTTAAATATTTAATGTAATCTCAGATTTATTTTCTCCACTGGTACATATTAAAATCCATGTTTGTGAATATGCAAAATAAAGCTAAATTATTTTTAATTTCTTTTAGTGAGCGATCCCTTCATAGTAATTAGGGAAAATAAGTGTCATACCTAAAGAATTGTTTATAAAGCAGTTTGTAAATTGTTTCATTGTTTGTGTATCATTGGACAGTTTAAAAAAACTGTTCAATGATATACATATGATTTTTAATTATTATTATTATTATAAAATCAAAATAGATGAATGCACTTTGTAAAATGTTGGTTTGTACACTACTGGCTTATAAAAATATGTTTTATATTGGAAAGATTTATATTGGTGAGAAAGAGGGAAATTATTTTTATAATGTTAATATTTGTGGCCTTTTGAATAATATTGATCTGTTCGAAGGCCACCAATCAGATTGCCTGAAAAGAATCAATCATTATTAGTTCATAAAGCGACACTCATTTCATTAATCTGCATTTATCATTGTAACTTTTCAATTATTTCCATTGTAAATTTTACTATTTTACTGAAAAACTTTTTGAAATGTATTTTATGTTTTACATTTATATTTGTAATTTTTTGCCCATTTAAAAATAAAAGGTTTGTATTAAAGTTTTGTTTGTTTCTGTAATAGCGTGACATGCTTTCAGATCATATGATGGGTTATCTCCAATTGTTCGCAATCCATCCCTCATCCTCCACCCCAAATAAAAACAAAATCAAAAATATATATATATGTAAAATAAAGAAATGTAAATTCGTTACCAAGAACTTTTCATTTTCTTATTTGTTCATCACTATAGAATTTCACAAAAAAAAGTTTTAGGTTTATTACGTGATTCATATGCGTATAATGAAAAAGCTTCAGCTGAACTCCAGGAAATTCTAAAGCAAAGTCTTTGTGAGATTAACTTCAAACAGAAATCTTTTGCAATAGACAATAATGAAAATGTAATTACTTCAGAGACAATCAACGTAATGAAAAAACTGTCAAAACTTAATAAGTTTATCAACAGGGACCCAATCAGGATGTCCGAAAATATATTTCAAAATACCAAATGAATATAGTCTTCTGAGCCTTAGAATACAATTCTCTCGATATATTTCTTCCAAATCCTTATTTTTATATATAAAAAAAAAAGAAGTATAATCTTATTCTGTGTGCTATCTAAGCAATGTTCGTTATGTAAGACATTATTACCCTTCACAGGGATAACACAATTGCCAAATAATGGTCAACACAGAAAAGCCTCCGGGGCGAGATTTTTGTGAGTTTTCGTGGGGGAATTTATTATACAATAATTTTTGCCACCCATGTTTCAGTAGTTCAAACTAGAGCTTTTTTTTATATTTGGAGAAAAAGTGGCGCCGTCCTCATTCCGGATTCGAGCCAGGGTCCCCGCGTTTAGCAAGCGGTATCTTGACCAACTAGACAAATGAGGACAAGAACAAACGCATTTTTCTCCGTATATTAGGGTGTAAGATATTACCCTTCACAGGGATAACACAATTGCCAAATAATGGTCAAGACGGAAAAGCCTCGGGGGCGAGATTTTTGTGAGTTTTTCGTGGGGGAATTTATTATACAATAACTTTTGCCACCCACGTTTAAGAGGAGGCTTTTCTGTGTTGACCATTATTTGGCAATTGTGTTATCCCTGTGAAGGGTAATAATATCTTACATCCTAATATACGGAGAAAAATGCGTTTGTTCTTGTCCTCATTCGTCTAGTAGGTCAAGACACCGCGGGCTCAATGCGGGGACCCTGGTTCGAATCCAGGATGAGGACGGCGCCTCTTTTTCTCCAAATATAAAAAAAGCTCTAGTTTGAGCTACATAAACGTGGGTGGCAAAAATTATTGTATAATAAATTCCCCCACGAAAAACTCACAAAAATCTCGCCCCGGAGGCTTTTCTGTGTTGACCATTATTTGGCAATTGTGTTATCCCTGTGAAGGGTAATAATATCTTACATCCTCATATACGGAGAAAAATGCGTTTTTTCTTGTTCTCATTCGTCTAGTAGGTCAAGACACCGCGGGCTCAACGCGGGGACCCTGGTTCGAATCCAGGATGAGGACGGCGTCTCTTTTTCCCCTAAATATAAAAAAGCTCTAGTTTGAGCTACTTAAACGTGGGTGGCAAAAAAAAAAGAAAAAAAAAATGCATAATATTCGTTATATAATCATCCCAAATCCCTATCCCATACTGTAAAGTGGGTTGTACTCAAGAATAATACAAAATTTTCAAAAAACCATGGTCAACAAATTCCTTTAAATAAAATATTTTCAACATGATACGTAGTGGTACCTTGGTGCTCGTCGTTAATTGGTTCCAGAAGGCACGACGAGAACCGAACGAATTTTTCTCGTAAGGAGCAATGTTAGTTGGAACAATCAGTTTCTGAACAACAAAAATTTCATATTTTACTTGGTGATTTATACATTTATGGGGCTGTTTGTTTTATACAAAACTTTAAAGCTAGACAGACAAAAAGAACAATTGCGTAGGTACTAGATCAAATTAGAGTGGTTATTACCTTTACTTGGAAGGGCAATCTCCCTTCAATAAAACATCAGGCACTTTCACAGGGGTCCCTTCTTTTTTTCCGTCTCTTAACACCACTGAATTTTGCTGGAGAGTCACTAGAAATCTATCAAGAGAAACCTGTTTCGGCCCACGTTTCAAAGTGTTTCAGAAGCGAGACATTGCTTTATCAGTAAACCAGTCCACTCGTTAGAGCTTTGTCAAGATGACACTTTTCAACAAAATTTTTATAATTCAACCCATTTAGAACACGTTTTTATTTAGTAATGCAGTACGGGCTTTCTTCCCTCGTCTTCAATTTCCTCCAATGATTATGGCTTTAGCTTAATCACAACCTTCACATCTTTAGCAACACCGGCTCCTTTAATAGCTTCTTTCTTTTTCACTATCGTAGATATAGTTGTCCTAGGCATTTTGTACTTGACCACGAGATCAGACACGCGGCTACCACGTTCATACTTAGTTATTATCTCCTTTTTCTGTTCTACCGTAGTTTTTACAAATTTCCTTTTCTGCTGAGTTGTATCACTAATCATTTTCGAACTCATGATGACTTATAAGAACAAAAATAAGATTAAAATGAAAAAAAATCACAAGAAAGTACACGGTGAAATATATGAGGTTCTGCACTGAGCGCGAGCTATTCTAAAACTAACGCGTTGATCTTCATTTTGTCTTGGAAGAGATGGGATGTGGGGCGCGGCGTTATTGGTTTTGCGACGAGTGCTGAAGCATTTTTTCTCGTTAAATTGCGTCGAATACTGAATTCGACGAGTGTCGAGGTACCACTATATCTAAGCCTTTGTAAAACCATTTTAACCTGTGATTTTTATTTTAAGTTATCAATCCAGAGACCAAGGCATTTTAAGATCTCACGGTGTGTGCCTGAACTATTGATTCACATGGACAAGCAAACTTTCGATTTTAAAAACTTACTCGCCAACATCGCCTTAGATAACATGCATTCATGTTGCAACTGTGAAATTTTTCTGTTTTTTTTAAAATATGCTTTCATTATTTATTATAAAAAGAATTATTGGAATGACTTGTTTGATTGCTGTCTTTTTGTAAACATGTTACATAATAGAATTTACTTTTACCTACAAATTAAGGATATCCATATAGCTCAATCGCTAATTTATATTTGTATTCTTATGAATTAAAATATGGGACTAAAAAAACATACTAGCATTCAGATATTGTTTTTAATTGTGTACAGTTTGAGAATATAATTGGTAAGTTATATCCTTAGGGTATGAAATTAAAGACGACTAGCACTCAGCAATAATGGATTCAGCAATCTTGGATTTGCATATAAATATGGAGCATAATGTTTGTAGAGATATTCATAACAAGAGGGAAAACTTTCCTTTTGATGTCATTAACTTGTGTAACTTAAACAAAAAAAAGGTCGCTGAAATACCACTAGACGGCGCAACCATTGTTTTCTTATTCTGCCCCGATCAAGATACGACGATTAGTCGAAAATGTCGCACTTCATTTACGAAACCACCTAAAGTCCAAGAAATGCCACCAGGGGAAGCACCGTCATAAAATTGGATGTCGGGCGATCGGTGGAATCAAAAATTATACTGTGGGGTCCAAGCTCCAAAAGCATGTGATTTTTTTTTTTTTTAAATACGGCGAAATACCGCCTGTGCAGGCTATCATTGTTCCGGTTCGAATGTTCTGCTTGCGTTCTTCAGCACTCCACCCTGTCAGTCGATGACTTCATTCAAAACCGATGAGGCTGGAACCGTAAAAATTGCTAACAGGCGATCGTTTTAGCTGTGATGTAATAGGTTAGTAGAACGAGAAGGTATGCCCGAGATTATAAATGGGCAGATTATATAAGTGATGAGGACCCCAAAATTTTTAGAGGTGCAAAATTTAAAAAGCATATTTAGTTTTAACTTACAATCTCTACTGTACAACACAGCTGAGATCCGCCCTTTTTATTGCAATTTTCAATTTTGAAAAATTCCGTCAAGCAAGCCACTTCTTTCTTCATTGAATATCAGGGAAAAAATAAAAAATTTCGCCGTGAAATAAATTTATTGATGAAAATATCATTATATTTCATCTTGCAATAATGCACATAAAAGCAACCATTAATGCCTCCCACTCCCGTACTCCGCGGTTTTTTTAGGTGGCTAGTTTAACGTTGAAAGTCACGTAAGATGCACGGCTCTTCTAAAAACGTCTGATAAGGAAAGTACACGAAGTAAGAATCGAAAATGTGCTTCATTTTAGTTTTATAATAAAGTATAAACGTTTCAATAAAAAATAAAAAACAAAATTTACCTGAATCCCTTGTGAGGAGAGTTATAGCCCCTTCAAATCTGGCGAGAAAACATTATTTTCGCCAAATTTGGATTCTCATTATCATTGGCGCTTCTCATTAACAGCAGAAACCAAGATGTATTTCTAAAGCGATGTCGCCAAAAGGAGGTTAAAAAAAAAAACAATCTTTCATTCGCGATAAAATATTATTAAACTTGATTTAACTGATACTGATATAGTCAAATGCAATCAAGCGGGAGGCGAAGAAGGAGGATCATGGCATTGATGCCGATGATGAATCATATCATGTTCCACCTCCGACTAATCACGAAGTATCCATAGCTATTGCGATTGCGCTGCGGTATTTGAAAATACAGATAATGTAGATGAAAATTTGCTCGTGTCTTTACAAAGGGAAAAGGATTTTATAAAAGGAGAATTGCTACAGACACAATCCAAAATTACCCGATTTTTTGAGAAAATATAATTAATATAAGTATCGTTTCGTGCATTTAAAATATGGCTAGGTAATGCAAAAGTTGCATTGAGCAATAAATAATATAGTTCATAAAATGAATAACTTCTAATTCTTAATGTAATATTCTGCTTTTTGGAAACGAAGTTACTGTATAACACGATAAGTAACTTATATGCGATAAGCAACATATATTTTATACAGGTCTAATCAACGACAACCTCTAAGTCGAACTTCCTATAACTCGACACTTTTATTCGGCCCCCAGGAATTCGACTTACCGCTAATTCACTGTAATTATAATTTAAGGACTGAAAATCGTTTTCTAAAAATGAAGGTCTTTTAAGGCAGTTCCTCGCACAATGAGAAATGTCATCATGACGTATGACTTAACTGGTTAGTATGTGTGTGTGGTCAATTCAATTCAATAACAAAAATAAATTCTAGATTGAAGGTGCAGTTAATTACTGAAGGGCTAAAGGTCAAAGTGATAAAAAAAAAAATCTTAGATGTGAAAATAGAAATATGGCACAGCAGTGTGATCCCTGCCAATGGCAGTCTCGCTTTTACTTGTGTCCCTAAAGAAGTGCTCTAGTGCTTGCAGAATGCCGTCCCCTCACAATGGGTAAAACACCCTAGATACCTATATATATACATACATGTCGGAAAATAGTCTTCGTAAAATGGCTGAGACATCTTCGTCTACTGTCGTAAAAATCTTAGTTCAAAGTCCTGCTGGTACTAAATCATTGCTGTTGGTTTTTTCTACTGATTCATTTTTGGAGTTTGATTTCCTACGTCAGTTGTTCCAAACTTGTGCTTCGCGCAGTCCTAAGGGCTCCGCGTGCATTTTACAGGAGCTCCCGGCCGCTTCAGGAAAATAAAATGAATACAAATTGAATAGCATTAAAGAACAAGAAACAAAAAGTAGATTCAAAATAAGAAAACTAGGAGAACGGAAATTTGCCAAATTGAATTTCGCTCCTCCTCTGGAAAACGGCGCATAGTCGTTCTGCTTCCACTAGCTCAAAATTATTGTAGCGCGAGACGGACAAACGACGAGGCTGAGCGGGACGCCGGCCTTTCATACACACTCTGTTGCTTACCGCGTTTAATGGCCCTTCCCGGAACTGCACATTCCAGAAATTTCTCCCTCATTTTTGACCCTTCGAGAATTCCTGAAATCCGCTCGAAACTTCTTGAAACTTAGTCCATATCAAAAGAGCCTGGCTGGTCGATTTGGAGTCACTTCACAGTTTTTATTGAATTTTTTATAGCGACGACATTGTGATTTCCTAGCGAGTCTTCTGCGATTTTTCTGTGCGTTTGATCTTTGTGTAGTTAGTAAGTATTCTTTTTTAAAGTGTTACGTTTTGTTTCCTTACGTTCGAACCCCGAACTACTGTAATACGTTTCCAGTAGAAAAATGTTATATTATCGATTGACTCGGATGATTTTATTGATTTTCAAGTAGGTAAGTATTCGTGTTTTGTTATAATAATTTCATTTTCTTTATTTTGTATTCCGGGTTATGAGAGATGAAGTCTGTTATTCTCACATTCCTATATGAATTTCTTTTAGTTATTGAGCGCTGTCTTTAAATAGGTACTTTGAAGAAAAAAGATGTTATATTTGAAAAGAAGAACAAACCAGCAGCCCACTTTACTACTTCGCTAGATGAGCTAACGACAAAATAAAAAGATAATAACCAAGCAGTGCATTAAAATGTTTGCTTGTCAGAAGAGCTTTCCGCAAAAGAATCCATTTCTGAATCCGCTTTGCCACCTCAGTCCTTGTTTTCAAAACGCGATAGAAATGGGACAATGGAGGAAAGACCTAATAAAAAACGAAAACATGGAGAAAGCAACTTGAATATGGGATTCACAGGAACAAAGGATGGTCGGCCACTTTATGTGATTTTCGGAAATTGACAAAAAGTTCAGTGATCAGCAAATTGACCAAGAATTCCATGTTTCCTGCTAAATTGAGGCATCATTTCGAGGGAAACCATCTTGAGTTGAAAGGCTTTTTTTTTAAAAAAAAAAATAAAGTACAATGGAATTTTGGCTTTACAGAAAACTATGACAGCACTTGTTAAAACCAATAATGAAAAAGTACTGGAAGCTTCAGTTTTCTATTTAATAAGTTATCGTGTAGTTCGAGCCGGTGAAGCTCATGCCATTGCAGACTTTTATTAACAATATATACA
>QLNU02015360.1:267874950-267902362 GCA_006491805.2 Dysdera silvatica | reverse complement strand
ATATTTGGCAAAATCTTCATGTCCACAATCGAGCCAGTTTGGCTGTGGAGTGAAAGTATTATATAAATCCACATAATTGCTACGTAGGCAGTTACATGAACAAAAAAAAATGTTTTTTTACACGTAAGTTAATTGATCTAATAATGCAGTAGAGAAAAAAATTGGAAATTCCCTTCCCTGGCCCTGAGTAGTGTTGCAATTTAGTCATCAAAAGGTATGGAAAACGATTGTTTTACCATACTGGAGGCAATTGGGAATTGTCAAGCATGTGTAATAGGTGAAAGAGATCAAAAGAAACAACTTTGGCAGAGTGAACCAATGTCCGAAAATGAGCCGTTCTGGAACTATAGGGCTGCTATTATTTGCATCCACATTAGTTAATCATGTAACAAAATTTGGAAAATTTGCCGTTTTAGCCTAAAACCATATTGGAAAAGGTTTCACTACTTACTATAGTCCAAAACAACTTCCCATGGCCAAATTTTTGCAATTGGCCTATAGGTGAGGCTCACGTTTGGGCCATAAATTCCCGAATTTCATTTTCGGACATTGGTTCACTGGTTCAAAGTTGTTCCTTTTGATGTCCTTCACATATACTTATACTTGACAATTTCCAGTTGCCTCCAGTATGGTAAAAGAATCGTTTTCCATACCTTTGATGACTAAATGGCAACAGTACTCAGGGCCAGGGAAGGGAATTTCCGAATTTTTTTTAATCTGCTGCATTATTAGGTCAATCACTTAAATTATGTGTCAAAAAATTAACTTTTTTTTGTTCATGTAATTGCCTACGTAGCAACGATGTGGATGTAAATAATACTTTCACTGTACAGCCAAATCGGATCCTTTGCGGACCTGATTTCGCCAAATATGGCTTATTTGGCGTCCTTTACCACCCCTTTCAGTTTGTTCCATTAGTTCTGAATCACCTCTTTACATACACAGTAGCGTAGATGGGGAGGGGCGGGCGCCACAATTCGGGGGGAGAAAATTAGCTTTTAAAAGATAATGACAGGCACAACAATTACGACAATGACAATCACTCGCCCCGGGTGGCAAAACACCTAGACACTACATACATATATATACATACATGTCGGAAAATAGTCTTCGTAAAATGGCTGAGACATCTTCGTCTACTGTCGTAAAAATCTTAGTTCAAAGTCCTGCTGGTACTAAATCATTGCTGTTGGTTTTTTCTACTGATTCATTTTTGGAGTTTGATTTCCTACGTCAGTTGTTCCAAACTTGTGCTTCGCGCAGTCCTAAGGGCTCCGCGTGCATTTTACAGGAGCTCCCGGCCGCTTCAGGAAAATAAAATGAATACAAATTGAATAGCATTAAAGAACAAGAAACAAAAAGTAGATTCAAAATAAGAAAACTAGGAGAACGGAAATTTGCCAAATTGAATTTCGCTCCTCCTCTGGAAAACGGCGCATAGTCGTTCTGCTTCCACTAGCTCAAAATTATTGTAGCGCGAGACGGACAAACGACGAGGCTGAGCGGGACGCCGGCCTTTCATACACACTCTGTTGCTTACCGCGTTTAATGGCCCTTCCCGGAACTGCACATTCCAGAAATTTCTCCCTCATTTTTGACCCTTCGAGAATTCCTGAAATCCGCTCGAAACTTCTTGAAACTTAGTCCATATCAAAAGAGCCTGGCTGGTCGATTTGGAGTCACTTCACAGTTTTTATTGAATTTTTTATAGCGACGACATTGTGATTTCCTAGCGAGTCTTCTGCGATTTTTCTGTGCGTTTGATCTTTGTGTAGTTAGTAAGTATTCTTTTTTAAAGTGTTACGTTTTGTTTCCTTACGTTCGAACCCCGAACTACTGTAATACGTTTCCAGTAGAAAAATGTTATATTATCGATTGACTCGGATGATTTTATTGATTTTCAAGTAGGTAAGTATTCGTGTTTTGTTATAATAATTTCATTTTCTTTATTTTGTATTCCGGGTTATGAGAGATGAAGTCTGTTATTCTCACATTCCTATATGAATTTCTTTTAGTTATTGAGCGCTGTCTTTAAATAGGTACTTTGAAGAAAAAAGATGTTATATTTGAAAAGAAGAACAAACCAGCAGCCCACTTTACTACTTCGCTAGATGAGCTAACGACAAAATAAAAAGATAATAACCAAGCAGTGCATTAAAATGTTTGCTTGTCAGAAGAGCTTTCCGCAAAAGAATCCATTTCTGAATCCGCTTTGCCACCTCAGTCCTTGTTTTCAAAACGCGATAGAAATGGGACAATGGAGGAAAGACCTAATAAAAAACGAAAACATGGAGAAAGCAACTTGAATATGGGATTCACAGGAACAAAGGATGGTCGGCCACTTTATGTGATTTTCGGAAATTGACAAAAAGTTCAGTGATCAGCAAATTGACCAAGAATTCCATGTTTCCTGCTAAATTGAGGCATCATTTCGAGGGAAACCATCTTCGAGTTGAAAGGCTTAAAAAATAAAGTACAATGGAATTTTGGCTTTACAGAAAACTATGACAGCACTTGTTAAAACCAATAATGAAAAAGTACTGGAAGCTTCAGTTTTCTATTTAATAAGTTATCGTGTAGTTCGAGCCGGTGAAGCTCATGCCATTGCAGACTTTTATTAACAATATATACAATGTTGTCAAGTCAAGTGTTTGCTTGATGAAAAAGTTGTTAAGTTAGTCTCCAACATTCCTTTGTCAAATAATATGTTACTACACAAATCAGCACTATGACTAATGATATCAAATTCGCACTAAAAATGGATGAATCGACTGACGTCACAGGATTGACGGTTTTAATGGTATTTATTCATTATGTTTGCTTACAAAGCTTATCAGGTGAGTGAGTGGGTGATTTACGCAAGAAGTGTAATGGGAAAGGTGGCCGCCGAATGGGGCAGCGCTGTATTCCCAGACAGGCTTTTGTCACATAAAATGACGACCAGTGGACCGAGAAGGGACACTGGGGGGGAGGGGGCATTGCAGGGGATTGTCGATCGAAACAGGCGTACAGAGACGCACAGCTCACATGATTGTCGTCATTCAACGTCGACCGGAGGCCATCCACGATCAGTCCGCCCCGAAGAGCGGCCGAAATAGATGGATGGCGCGGAAGAACACCCCGGGCCGGCCGGTATTCCTACAGGAGACCACCGGACACCGTTGAGTGGGTGTGGTGCCGCGAGCGGCAGCGAACAGGCGTAGAACATTCCCCGCAACCACGGCCCTAGCGACGAAGTCCGAATCACGAGGGAGGGCGGAGTCCGGTCCCAGAATAGCAGAAGCAGGCATCCATCCAACTCCGCCCGGCGGCCAAAGTGAATATCCCAAGCACTCCGTCTTAAGCGAGCTGGAACCAACACCCGCCAGCCCGGACAGACATCCGCACGCCACCAGAGCTGAGACCGAACTTCCCTTTAACACTGATGAGTTCTACCTTTTTGAAAACCACCTACCAACCAGCATATCGGGGTGAAATATCTAACTTTTTGATGAATTCTTCTCATCGAAATATTATGGGAAAATTGTTCAGATATATGCACGGATGGTGCAAAGGTAATGATGAGTCACGATGTTGCAGCCATGCCAAAATTAAAGATAAGGCAAAGAAATGTAGAAGCAGCCATTGCGTTCTTCATAGATATGTGCTAGTTTCGAGAAAAATGCCTTTTGAGCTTATGATATTGTTGAACAAGACCGGGGGGCGATTCGGGTATTCGTCCTGAGCGGCAGATTTTGAAAATGGGATTATTGCGAAAAATTAAGTAATTTTGGGTTGGCAAAACACATGTTCGCCCTAAGTAGCATAATACTTAGGGCTGGCCATGGTGTTGAATGATGCTATAAATATAGTAAACTATATAAAATCGCGACCTCTTTAAAGCAAGCTCTGCGAATTAACGTGTGAAGACACCATGAATGCCTCCTACTGCACACTGAAGTAAGGTGGTTATCTCGAGGATACGTTTGATAGAACTGCGTGCAGAAGTAAAAGCATTTTGATATACCATGACGGTATATATTGACGGTTCATATTGGTGATGGTTTAAAATGAAGAAGACTGGTTGTTTAAACTGGCGCATCTGGCCGACAGTTTTACAACATCAACGAAATGAATCTATCATTGCAAGGAAAAATTTCCAGAGTTTACGCTGCAAACGCGAATGTGTCTTCTTTTAAGAAGAAACTTATGTATTGGTTGGAGTGTATGGAAAAAGAAAATACCAATTGCTTGCCTTTTACAAAAAGCTTCTTGAATAGAAGTAACATCAAGATTCAAGAAAAAATACAGAACATTTTTCAGGTGCATCTCGAAGCTTTGAAAGACTCGTTTGAACATTATTTTCCGACAGCTCAAGAGAAGGTGCTTCATGATTTTAAATGGGTACTGAATGTGTTCTGCGTGAACAAAAAACCACCCAGCTTAAACGTAGCGGAATATAAGGTCCTCATAGATTTAACATCTCACAGTGAACTAAAAATTGCGTTCCAAAATCGAAGTGTATCCGAGTTTATGGCTGCATTTGGAAGATGAATTCAAGTGTTGGTGAGTTTTACCTCGCAAGGGTCATTCTGCCCCGGGACTTAGTTTTCCGAGGAATTCGAATAGCTTAAGGCCTAGGGAACCAACCCCCAGACTATTGTAAGAAGTTAGCAAGCATTCTTTTTTTTTTTTTGGCAGAGTTGGGAATCGAAGTCGGGAAAACCGCATGCTGGCAAACTCGTTACCACTGAAAGGCTTAATGAATTCAAAAATCTTACCTGAGAAAGCAAAATTAGTATTGCTATCTTTCTCAAATACACATCTCTTGTGAAGCGTCATTTTCTGTCTATATAGGTACCAAAACAAAATATAGAAGCCGCTTAAATGAAGAACCAGACACCCACCTGCAATTATGAACTGAACCTAAAGAAAGAAAACTGGGCAAAAAAATACAACCGCAGGTGTTTCATTAAACGTTTATACGTTATGTCTTAATTTAGCCTAATGTTGCACTACAGTACAGTCTAGTAAAATTAAACAGAAATTGTATCTTCTATAATGAACAATAAAATTTCGAATAACAAGTAATGAATGAATGTGTATTTGAAGGTAATGACTAAATTGGAGGAACTGAGTTTCTTGTATGAACCTTATTGTTGCTCACACCAATAATATAAAACCTACTATAACGCAAATGATTTGATTTATTGAACTTCGGAAGAACTTTGCGAAGTTTTGATAGTATTATTATGTGTATGGATGGTAGTTGCGAATAAATTGAGGTATTATGGTAAATTTCAAATTGTTTTAAAAAAAATTTTCATTACAATAAATTGGACACCCACGTTTATTAGTATAAATAATAAGTATATTTAAATTTATTAGTAATAAAAGTCCCCCACGAAAAGCTCGTCCCGGTGGCTTTGTGTGTTGACCATTATTTGGCAATTGTGTTATCCCTGAGAAGGGTAATAATATCTTAAAATAATTTCATTGCACGGATATTATGCAATTGTTTAAATATTTTATTATTCTACATTCCCCTACTCCCTATCCCCTTGGTGTAGGGTAAGAAAGAAAATTCACTTAGTTTTTGGCAAGCAAATTATCAATTTGGCGACTTGTTAGAAACGAAGTAATATGAATAATCTGATCCAGGGTTTAAGCTACAGTCGCTTTTTTTCGCAAAAAGCAACGAATTAATCTAAAATGCGAGAAAGAAAATTGTGTCCATCACAAAATAGCAACAGTTGTTTAATATCCTGTCAACACACTTTGACCTTTTTTTTTTTTTTAAATAACTTTGATTTACGTTTATTTTTTAAATTTGTTTTTTACGGTAATCCTTACAGTAACTCAAGCCATTATTGGTGTAAATAATTTTATTGATACGATTTTTCGAGCAACGAAAGCAACTAATCTTTTTAGCATTTTGCTACAACTTTTTTTTTCCCATTTTAGCATTTTTGTGACAGCATTTTTTGAGTCAGCTTAAACCCTGATCTGATCGTTCCTATTTTGGAAACTTTTGCAAATAAATTAAAGATGGAGTTTTTAAAATCAACATAATCTATATTACTCTTTAATATATTCACAAATTATGTAAAAATATGTATGTGGTACATATAAAAAGTATAAACATGGACATGTACAATACATTGCTGTAAAATTTAGGTCTTAAAAGCTGTGGAGGAACATTAATACTAAAAGTCATTTGCGTGGTAAAAAGTTTGCTTTATTTGTAAAATAATATAAATTTGTTATACAAACAAAATTTTTTTTTACAAAATTTGAAAATTATTCAGAGCTGAATAGTGATTACTATCACATTTTTTTTTAAATATCTGAACAACAGAAATTTTCGATGGTGAAACTTATTGCTCTTTCAGCAAATGCCTGTTATTTGCAATATTTTTTTTACATAATACATATTTTTGCTGCAAGCTAATCAGTTTAGAACATTTTTCCCCTCATGTAATTATAACATATACCTTCTTAGGAAGAATAATGCCAAATTTACATAAATATAACTATAATTTTACATAACCATGAATAATACAGATTGAGCCAATTTTCTGTTCAAATTTAAAGCATCTGAATTTATATAGCATACGTACAAATTAATAAAATACATTTTTACTAATGACATCTATTTCAGTTTTACATGCAGCAAAAAATTAATTTTTTTCCTTGTAAAAAAAAATTGTCAATAAAATTTGAAGTATATACAAATACCATAAAAAATCAGAAAATAACCAATAACTTCCATTGTATCCACCAATATTTAAAACACAATTGCAACATGAATGGAACAAGTTACTGAATATCACAGGCACTTTACACAGTATGCTCCCTCAAAAATTCTTCAGTTAATAAAGGAAAAAAAAGCTGATATAATACTCATGTTTTGAGCATAAAATATTTTAAAATGTTTTCTACTGAATACATTTAATAAAAGATAAATCAGAGCAAGTGTTTATTGAATTAGTTTTAAGGTTTCGTAAAAGCCGATTATGGAAATTCTATACACTGCTGTTCATGGAAATTGCAATAATATTCAGGAGAAATCATAGTACTGTAAATTTTCAGAATGAATGGTTTACTGTGGGAGATGCAAATGAACAAGGTTTAGGCACATATGCAAATGTGATACACATGCAATGGAGGCAGGAATATTCAATATGTAGAATAGGGACAACGAGCATAAATTTTAAACTTCTTGTTAGTAATTCAACCAATACAGTAGTTTGTTAGTGTGTAAACTTGCCCAGTCACAGAACAAGGCATGATGACAAACAATTGGCTAAGTTTTAAAGGGTAAAAATGATTGACTTAGAGGTGGCTTCTAAGCCCGTGAGAGTGCTACAAGTATTGAGCAAAACACTAGTGTAGTTCTTTACACATGGCATCAGTAGATACAAGAAGGCTTCGCACATTATCATCAAGGGTCTAGAGGGTGAAACCTCACAAATTTCAGGGCCTAGGGAGACAACTCCTGTCACCTATTACTGAAGAGGAGAATCATAGCCAGCCATCCATGACTATGACTTACTGATTCAACTCTATACCATAAGCTGCAATATTCCCCAAGAGCGAAGACAGAAGAGTGTCAAATGGTAACAAGTCATGGTTTCTTATGAGTTGAGGTTCAATCTCAGTTACAACAATAGCTAGATCTTTACTGGCAGATATCACATGGAGAAGTACATTCTTCCATGTTACGCCAGTCCTACATCGAAGATGGTAGTGTGAGGTGATATTGCATTTCATTAACACTCGTCTTATATACAATAAGAAGTCAATGGTACATAATGTAGATCTTAGAAACTGAAATGCCATCCTTCCCACAGATAGTGCCTTATACTGTTTTTTAACAAAACAATTTTGGTTTTCATGTTGTATGTAATGTCTGATAGTTCCTTTGTACTAACCACATACCCTTCTTGCCTAGAATACTCAATTTATTGCCTATTAAAAATATATAATATTCATGTGGTAACTGGCCTGTTTTGGCCTAACCCCCAATTGCAACTTAAGAATTCTGGATGTATTCGGTAGCAGCATAAGACAATCTTCAAACATTAGCTAGAATTTTTCTCAGTTGTTACTATGCCATGTACTATAGTGTGTCTACTAAAAATAAGAAACCCAATTCCTTGACTATTTTTGTACATTCCTTGACCTTGAAAAAAGTTTCTCTCCCTGTTTTTTACAACTGATAAAATAGCCATATAAAAAATAGCTAAAAATCCATAAACATTGCCGAAATATCACGGAAAATAGCTGAGAATAAATAAAAATTGCCAAGCTATGACAAAAATAGCTAAAAATAACTAAACCAGTAAAAACTCATTAAAATATCGTACAAAAATTAAAAACATTCCTAAAATTGAAACAAAGGGCGTAACCGTGACCTACAACATCAATTTAGTGCCATTTTCTTGACTTCTGTGACCCTTTTCTCATTTTTTGACTTCTATGACCTGGTAGACACCCTGTACTACCAATTATCATTGTCCATGGTGGGTTCACGAAATACTGATTCTTATGTCCTCCTCATTACATTTATACGTCTGCAAGTTCAATCATTTCTATCTTGTATTCAAATCATTTCGTATATAAATTTCACAGTTAAACTAGTCCTTTTTTTTTTTTGGTGTTGCATATCTGTGTGTGGTGACATAATTTCACCAATTTTTGCAAATTTCATTTAACATGCAATGAAAACATGTTATTTTGAATATTGAATTTTTTATCTTTCACGCAACATTATATCAAAGGGACAATTATACGTTACACAGTTTACCCAATAATCTAGTGGAAAATATAGCTAACGCTGCTCTTTAGATGTTAGGATAAGAAAATATACTTTTCAACAAAAACATAAACCTTCATACAATATTTAAAATATTTCACAAAAGTTCCTTAATCTGAAATATTGAAAAAAAAAAAAAAAATAATAATAATGATTAAATATGCTGCTTGAACTTTAAAATAATAAAATTAAAAAGGTTTAAGTAGTACTGCATACTCTAAATGCTACAGAAAATGCTGTATTAAAGCAATCCGTGAATTTTTTGTTTTAGGACAGACTGACTGTTTACATTTCTAATTCTCTTGTGATAGATATTTTAAAATTTCATTTGTAACAGGGATAGGAAGTATACACATTGCAATCTTTCTTTCTTTTATATATATATATATAATAATTAAAATACAGAATTAGAAAATGTATGTGCAATTAATTATCCTTTATATAACTATTTCAATATTTTGCAATATAAATTTTTTTTTATTTGGTTTGCTTTAAATGGTAATATATGTTTTTGTCATTTTACTCCCCCCATAAATGGTATTTCATATCGTTTGCAGATGAATCAGCTATTCATTTATTTGAGGTCAAGACCAGAAATCGGGTAACTGGAAGTATATAGTACTGAGAATAGTACTACTACAAGGTTTTTTCAGTTAAGGAGGATATTTTTTTTAAAGATTAAATTAAAATTTGAACATTCTTTATAGTTTTAGGAATTTCAAACTATCGGGACGATTTGAAAAGTGCAAGAATTGGTTACAGGCTAATCATTTAAATGACTGCATCTTATTATCTAGTGAAGGTAAAATGAATATTTCTAAATATATATAACTACTCTAGAAGTCTAGTAAACATATCAGTACAAACAGATTAAATACAACATTTTACACTAAATGGCCTTTTTCCTTTCATTTTTTTTAAAAATAGTTGACAGCCAAGCAATAATCTAATGGAAGAGATTTTATAGCTATGGCTGTAAAGTATACAAAGTGATATACATAGAGTTTGAGACCCATGGTTTTCAGACAAGTTGTTATAGCACAATCTATTTCATTCTTTGTGTATCTCATGCTATGAACACAGGTCAAGCAATGTAAAAGTTGAGAACTTTCTACTGAACACAGACCATTGCATATGTTTCACACATAATTAATATACAGGGTGATTCAGAACAGATGTTACCACAATTATCTTTTTTAACCACAGAAAAAAAAAAAAACTTCCAGAATTTTTTTTTTAAATTATGTAAGAATGTTGAATACGTTATTTTAAAAGGGTCACATATGTATACAAATACAGAATTTAACTTTTTATATGGGTTTGCTACAAAAAAAAAATTTTGAATCAGAAAAATATTGTGCTATATAATTAGTTAAATAAAGGAAAATTCATATGTTTAAAAATATTTGTAGACTTATTATGAGTTAAATTTCATTGTTGTTTCGGCATCTTTTATTTGGCAAAAAAAGGCAATCTTGGGGATTATTTTTGTATGGAGACAAAGGGTACACATCAACTTGCTTTGAATGACACACAAACTTAGAATTTAGTCGAAGTGTTATTTTGTTTTTTCAATTTCTTGATAGTCTCTATTTATTTAGCTCTCATATACAGAATTTTAAATATACAATATCACAGTGAATATTGCACATAGAAGCATTATTACTATTTTTTTTTAAAAAAGATATACGGCAGTATTTTTGTAATTGGAACTCTACTAAACAATTCTCGTTTGGCAGAGGGCCCATATAAAAAGTTAAATTCCACATTTTCATACATATACCCCATCCTCTGTAAAATAAATAACATATTCAACATCCTTACACAAATTAAAAAATCCTTTGGAAGTTATTTTCTATGCAACAGTTTTAGTATTTTTCTAACAGTTAAAAAGAGAATTGCAGTGACATTTGTTCTGAATCACTCTGTATATAAATATACATTGCTTGACTTTTATTTCTCAAGAATGAGCAATTGATCATCTAAAATGAGATAAATAGTATTATTATGCAATTTTTAGAATACAACACATTTATATACAATCAAGTTTACTGAGATTTGGATTATTTGTTTTAAGACACACAGTTATGCTGTGCTGGGCTCTACAATTTTTCAAACAATCCGAACCTCTGTTGCCTAAGGAACCAAACCTCAGACTACAGTGAGTAGAAAAATGATATACATTCTATGGTACCATTGTTATCGAACCCAAGCTAATGACCCAATACATGAGTGTGTTTCCATTATGCCACTGTAGGGCACCCGAGATTTTGAAACATCCCAGTAAACTCAAAAGCTATAAATGTAACCTCATGAGCTACTAGGATGCAAATTTACCATTATTTATTCTTCAATTTAAACATGTAATTCCTATGTTCATGAAAATATTATAATTATCTGCTTATTCTCAATAATTGCAGCTGTATTAATCGCAACTTTATACTGACGAAGGGCAAATTCTCCATTAACATTTGTTTTATTAATATCATTAACTTTGCATAACTTGAAACATTGTACAGAATAAAACGAAGCCAGAATATGAGGGTCAAAGTTATGAGTAAAAATATTTATAAGACATATTAATAATATATTTAAAATATATTACTATTACAGTTTACAAAGAAATGACATTTAAGTTCAACAAGTAAAATCTGGTATAGAATATAATACAAAAGGTCTTGCTTTAATTGAAGGCACAAGTGATATGAAAGGTTAAATGTATCCATTACTAAGTGAAGAACAGAAACATATAGTACAAATTATATTTAAAAAGAAATAAATTCACTAAGTTGTAAGACAGGGTAGACCTGAGGGGCTCTTCACCATGGAAATTGATTTTAAAACGGGCTTCACAAGTCATAAAAGTAGGGAACCGATGCCTTATGTAACAAAAAATCATAGGGAAACTAAGTTCTGGTACATGATAATACTACTACTATAATGATAATACAACTATACTCACATCATAGAGCATTTTATCATGCAACTAGATCTTAGTGATCTAGTTGCATGATATAACAAAGAAATATATACGAAGAAGAGTTTTAAATATATGAGATGTGGCTATTAAATACCGAAACTGATTTTTGTTTTACTCCCCTTTCAGCTCATCAAAACAAGTGCAAACAGTGCGTTGTGTTGCTCATTGTTATCTCCTAATTCACATATAAAAGTTTCAAGGTCAGGCGGCCAACAGTCTGGCCCCAGCATTTGCTAGAAGTGGAGCACACTTAATCAATCTGCTGGAATCTAGCTGCTTCTATACATGGAGTAACGAATCAATCTAAAGTTATGGGTTAAACTTGGTGTGTGTGTGTAGGTAACAAAGATGTTTCAAATATGGTGCATAACAGGAGTTTCTGCATGTGAAATACAACCTACAAAGGCAAAAATCTGTATAATACAGTAATGGCTTTGGTCCCATGAATTTCTGCTTCATACAGTTTTCATTGCATACGATAGTGATCATTATTAATTTAGGCTGCTCGCTGGCAAAAAGTAAGTATATCTGCCATTTAAGAAACAGTAAACAAATGCAGAAGCTATACATGCATTTAAACTTTTCACGAACATTTGTTTATTTTGATGCTTTCTTAAGCTTCAGAATAAGACAATAGTTTTGCATTTGAATAAGAAACATTAATATAAATTTCTCCATATACAGATAGGTAATGTTAACACTTTACTTACCGCTTGCATCTATTAATAGGCTTCCGGAAGGTAAAGTGTTAACATATAGACACAAAAACAACACGAAGGTTTTGCTTGACACTTTTCAGCATATAATTTTAAGTTAAAGATCTAATGTGTTTTTCTATGATAAAGTTAAAAATAGTTTAACAAGAAGCAGAAAAATACTCATAGTTTAATCATTCACATGAGTTGCACAAAACGAATTCGTGAGATACTCTTAAGGAAGGTTTCAACCAGTATGATATCATCAGCATCTGTTGAAAAGCAGAAAGTGACATCATAAATTATACACAAACATCATAGTCTAAACCCAAAATATAATGACTAGTATACAAATAAGCATCGCACAAGTGGATATGATGTAAAACAATGTATGATATGTATCATTTGTGGTAGTTTCAATTTTATTTTAATTGCATTTTTCCCAAATATAAAAATAGTTTATATTTACATTACATTGCTATTAATGACCGGACACTCCCCCTCCCCTCTGAAAGTCAAGTACAATCATCCAGATGTAACAAATGCATGCCGTGCTGCTATAAAACTCAAGTGTGAGCCTGAGAAAACATCATACGAGAGCTAGCAGTCGAAATGAGTGTATGTCAAGAGTTAAATGTGGCTGAAAGGGGCATGATCATTGGAGTCCACTGGTTTGGTCATTCCATACGTGAGATACCTGGCAAATTCCAGATTCTATGTGCAACAATTAATGACATCATGGTGAAATGAAAATGAGAGAGACTGATAAAACTTCAACCCCAATCAGGAAAGCCATGAAAATCGTTTAATAGGGACAATCGTCTGATAGGATCGTCCGATGTCTCTGACATGAGGTGAAAGCGAATTGGCAAATATCATTGGGGAACATAACCATAGAGTCTCTGTTGGCATCTGGGAGCGATATGAGTATCTGTACTGTTTGTCGAGACGTGTTTTGACTGAGATTCCACAGGTGAGCTGCAGATCATAAGCCAAGGATCACGCCAGTGAACACATGCTGTTGATTAGAGTGGTGCAAAAAACGTTGCTAGTAGAACAATGGAAGAGCATCATGTGGAGTGAAGAATCACGGAACACGTTGTGGCAAGCTGATGGACGTGTATAGACCTGGTGAGAATTACTTATAGAATTGCATTGTTCCCACTGTCAAATTTAGTAGTGGAGGAATCATGGTGGGTTTCTGTTTCTCATGGTTTGGACTTTGTCCCTTGGTATTAGTGCCTGGATTCCCCAATGCCGAAAGTTATGCAGAAATCCTAGACAACTCTGCACTACCTACCTTTTGGAAACTGTTCAGTAGTGGCCCATTTCTATTTCAACATGATAATGATAACATACACAAAGTTAAAGCTATCACACAGTGGTTTGAGGTAATGAGAGTGCAAAAACTTGACTGGCCAGCCCAACCTTAGATCTCAACCCTATCGAACATCTATAAGATGAGTTGGAATGCCGGCTGTGGGCCAGACCACAATGCCCTACAACCACTACAGAACTGCTTACCATGTTGCAGGAAAAATGGAGGACAATACCTACCATTTATACTGACTTCCAATAAGCACATATCATATCAGCACAAGTTCTTAGGGGTGTATTGTCACTAATAGCAATATAGTGTATATATAATCTGTGAAAATTTCATATATACATTATGTTTCTCAGAAGTAACAGGATTCCTTTACTTTCACAATTTTCATAACTTCTCATCATTATCGTTGAGCAAGTACCAAACTACAGGCTCTTTCCTAAGCTTTAAATCAGGATTGCTCAACATACGGCCCGTGGGCCAAAATCCCACCCACCGACAACTGTTTGGAATAAAAAAAAAAAAATCTAGACCGAAAATGTTAGTTTTTCTTTTCAGAAATCGGGAAAAATCAACATGGGCGACCCCTTCCCATATCGGTAAGTGAACAAACAAATAAGAAGAAACTCTAGAGGTTTTTTTTTTTTTTTACGAAACTCACTGAAGCTGCTGGCCCGCGAGATCTGTGAAAAAAATGTCTGTGTGTGTAAAATTTTTTAAGTGGCCTGCTGTCCAAAAAGGTTGAACAATCCTGTTTTACATGGTTTCCATTTTGAGGTTTATGTGGCCTTATCTATACACCTTTCATCAATAATTTACAAAATAAATATTGGCCAAATGCAAAAAGAATATATGGATATATGATGAATATTTCAAATCATGACCAGTAGAAAAGAACTGTAGTCACCTAAGTAAAATTTTATAGGTATTCCCTTGATGCTCATGCATCACAAACTAGAAACTTTCTATGTATGGGAAAAAGGACACACCTTGTGGAATTGAACTGAGGATGCACCATATGAACCGGTGTGCCTTAATCTGCTGAGAATCAAGGCACAGGAATGGCGCTCCTTTTCTCCAGTATATTAAGGTTTTGTAAGATATTACCATTCTCAGGGTTAATACAATTGCCAAATGGTCAACAAAGTCACAATGGTATGTTTTTATGAAGGGAAAAAAAAAATGCCCTGGTGGTTTTGTATGTTGACCATTTGGCAACTGTGTTACAATCCTGAAAAGAATAACATCTTAAAAAAAAAAAAAATCATTTTTTTTTTCTTTTAAGTAAATCTTTATAATAATATTTTGTTCAATTTTGTCTATTAGTCTAATTATACATTTTGTTAAACAAAAAAAATCATAACACATAATATGCATACAATAACAGCTGAATTAAAGCATTAGCAGTTTAATTTTTAACAGGATTGATGCATATCCTGATGTTTATTCATTGTTTCATCTTCGATTACAGGTTTAAAGTGTGTGACCACCAAAATATATTTATAAACATTCAAATTCCAATTCTGTATTGAATACTTATGAGAAGAATGAACACACATAATAAATAATATAAAATAATGAACACATACAAATGAATATAGCTTTCTGTCCCTTAACCTTTTGCAGTTAGGATCCTTAGGTATACAATGTCTTAGGACAGGGCCTTACAGAGACATTTCTATCCCCTCCTAGTAGTGGAATTTAGATGAGAGTTAGTATTATATTTTGTACTTTGTCTAATAAGCGCAACAGTCTCCTTTTTGGAAAATGATAAAAGTAGAAAAACAGTAATAAGTTCAAAATGAGATTTGGCATAAAATAAATGGGCAAATGAATTTCTAATATACAATAAATTTTATATCTGTACCTTGGCACAACAAGGGTCAATATACAATTTGCAAGTTTTTAGGAACGTTCATTTCAGTTGAGATAATTTTTTAGTCAAAGAAATATTTTTCCAAAGAAAAAAATTAAATTTTGAAAAAATATTTCTTTAAATGCTATATGTATGATTTAAGAATTATGTAAGGTATTATTACCCTCCGCAGGGATAACACAATTGCCAAATATGGTCAACACAAGAAACTCTGTTTTTTTTTGTTTTTTTTTTGGGTGTTTTCTGTGGGGAATTTATACGTAATAATTCCTACACCCATGTTTTATAGCTCAGACTAGACCTTTTTTTATAGGAGAAAAACAGGCATTGTCCCTGACATAGATCCAAACTAGGGTCTCTCCCTTGAGCCTGGAGTGCCTCAGACATCCTGAGGAGGATAATAATACATTACAACCTTTAAATATGGAAAAGGAAAGTTTCGTTCCTGTCCTTGATGGCGTAGTGTTCAAAGGTGATCCGGGCTCAACGGAGAGACCCTAGCTGGAATCGAGGTCGAGGATAATATCTCTTTCTCTCCTATAACAAAAAGCTCTAGTCTGAGATATAAAACGTGGAGGTGTCGGAATTATTACATATTACGAATCATTGATACTAAAAAAATTAAATAGTGGGCAATCCCAAAAACTTGCAACCTGGGCACAGGCCTTTGTTGTTTGTGTTGGAAAAATTGGTATATAACGCTCAGTCATAAAATCTGATAGATATGAACTAGTTTATTTTTAACATACAAAACATAGCAAATGAAGAAATATATATTAAGAACACACTTATTTACTAAAGAGGTACAAAATCGCAAGAAAGTGTAAACAAGAATGAAAAAAGTTTTTTTTTTTGACATTTTATAACACACACACGAAACCGTGAGAGAGAACTAACAAAAAATAAAAGTAACATCTATGGCTCAGTCAGCTCAACATCACACTTTCAACAGCTACAAGGTACAGACATATCCATTTACCACTAAATTGAAGTCCAGGTTAAACATTAGCAAAAATCATATGAAACAAAACGTTTTTATTTATAAAAGAGTGTGTCGCTCATTGTGAATCAGTTTTGATCCCAGGCACTTACAGGATCATTAGCATGCTCCATCCCATAGGTAACTTAAAGTGGTAATGAAATCTACTAGCTGATATTTAGGCTAGTTCTATCTTCAAAAGGTTAATACTACATAGGAAAGGAGAGAAACGCTGAAGATATATAAACCATTTAAATAAATAAGACACTGAAAATAAAATGTTCTATATGTAACAGGACTTCACACATCTCTTGACATATATATAAAACTATAAGAAAAAGTTGTAACATTTTTTAATAGTTAGTAGGTAACATTTTAAAGCATACTATGCAAATATTTAAACTTCGAAATGCATGCTATTTCTTTCAATACCGATATTCCGAAATACCAAAGGTGCAAAATACACAATAACAAATCCAATAGCAATGTACGTTATAAATTTATTTGGAATTTCTACAACAACTTTATGGCGTGATCTACGATCTTTGTGATCTAGTCGCATGATATAACAAAGAAATATATGAAGAAGAGTTTTAAATATTTGCCTTGTTATTCCTATACATAAGAGTCCTACAACAGTCCTGAGAATCGACATGATAATAACCTGTAAATTAGGAAAATTTATGACATATGGCACAAATGAATATGGTTCATAAACAATTCCTAAACGATAATTTAACCATGCCCCAAATGCAAATCCAGCTCCAGTACCCATTATAACAGTGGTATCGCCTCTAGCTGGGGACCAATGAGATGTTTTTGGGTATAGCATCTGTAATAAGATCATAATGGAAATAGTAACAACAGGTGAATAATTATTTTTCTGCTGAAAATGATCAATAGAATCCGAAATAGGAAAAATCACAAGCATTAAGGCTGGAGCAAGCAATAAACCACCAATGATATCCTGAAAAATAATAGCTTAAATTAAAAAAAGAGCATTTCAACAAGAAAACAATGCTATCATATTATAAGGTGTATTTTTAAAAATATACTCAGGACTTTATTACAATGCTTTCTATTAAATACAAGCATAAAGTCTGATATATGTTCAGTAAAAGTGCAAAGTGCTTTTTTAATTTTAGAAGATTAATAATTGCTAACTTTCAAATTAACTTACAGTATAATTGGTTTCAAATATTAATTACACCTCCAGGAATGTCCACTGCAGAATATATTTGATTTATAATCCTTTTGCTTGTGTCAGAGTTCAGAAGATGGTTTGCCATAATATAATACAGTGGTTGGTTGGATGTATATAATACAGTGAAATCTGCCTATAATGAAATTTCACCCTATCGTGACAGCAGTAGAGTGTATCATGTTCAACCTTGTCAATAATAACTTGTCCATAACAATATTTTTTCTTGGTCTTTTGAATATTGTTATACATAGACTTCACTGTACTATACTTTTATTTCTTGTTATATTTTTAGCCTATTTTCACTTAAAAACTTGTATTCCTGCACTAGTTCAAATATGTTACTGATAATTTTGTGCGGTTATGAATTCAGCAATTTAACTAATCAAGCATATTAAAAACGTTAAATTAAAAATGCTAAAAGATATGATGAATACATATGTGGGTTTCAATAAAAGACTGCTAATATTACATCATCCGAGACCAAACAGTTTATATATTTAATTTTACTACGATTCAAACATAACCTAGTAAATATAGAAGTTACAAATTCGATTACTGGATCATTGAAGTGTTTATTTTATTTATTTTACTGGCAGAAGAGGCAACATTTATAAGTGCACTATTGTAAGAGAAATTCCTTACTAAAACAGTATGCATCCCCATGTATAAACGACTGCAACAAACAAGTGCACACCATACAGTAGCAATACAAAGTCCAACCATAATTGGATACTATAAAAAATAAAATGAAAAATCAGTTAGCATATTCAATATTTACCATATACAAAGCACATGGTATCCAAGTTTTAGTTTACTTTTTTTTCTAAAACAATGAAAGTTCAAATTTGAAGGTTTTGATCTCAGAAGAAATTTAACTTTAGCTATAATAGTCTAAGATTAGTCTATATAACAGAAAAAGATGTATTTATCTAAAAAGAGATTTAAATAAAGGCCAATATATGAATGCTAGTAATTGGCATATACAGTAGATTCTCAATACAATAAAACATTTATTACGGAATTGAGACCAATTTTCTTTTTAAATGCCATTACGCGGCATTGTATTAAAAAATTTCAGATTTAATTAAATTTTTGGAAATTTCATTAAAACAAAAAATTTTTGAGCTAAAAAAAAAAAACACCATCAGAGAATTAAAAAAGAAAGAAAGAAAAGAAACAGAGTGCAGTATCGTTGTTTTGGGAATAACATTCACAGATAAGGTGCTATTTGAACTGCCCTTTTCCACCCCTTCACACACATACCCCTTTTTTTCTATTGTTCAGTCCATTCCAAATATCCTGTTCTTCCGCTACCTTTAATTTAGGTGTCTTTAATTTTTAAGTCTTATTTCGCAAAATTACCCTAGGTCAATTTAATCATTCTTTTATCAAAATATTACATAATGAGGGTGAGAAATGCTTCACGTATGTATGTGAATATGTTATGTAATATTAATAAGATTTATGTTGCAATGAAAAACTATTCACAACAAATTATTTTAGTGGTGATATGGAGTTCGTTATAACAAGACTCTACCGTATGCAATTTCATTTAAAGGTAGAGTCAATTAAGAAAATAATTAAATAGATAAATATTAGTTTGCCAGTTACATGATTTAGAATGATGAAAACTTTAACTTTACTGTATGATTTTCCCAATAACTTAAAAAAAATTTAAAATTAATAAATTTTTTATACTTTGATATGGTATATACATACTAGGGATGCAATGGATGTCAGTTTGGCCAAGATAACTGATATTTGACTTGAATTTAAACTGGACACCTGGCCAATAGTATAATTTTATTTTTGAAATCCTAAATTTTTTATATTAAAATCTTTAAAAACCATTTCATTATTCCTATTCATAGGTGCAACCAGGGGGTGGTTTTTAAGGTAAAAAAAAAAAACTTTCACAGAAACCCTCAATTTATATGAAGCAACATATTAATTTTCATGTTAATTTCAAGGTTAGAGCCCTTTATAGAACAATTACCCCTCCCCTGAAAAAATTTCTGGTTGCACTACTGTTCCTATTTCACTTTTGGGGGAAACTGCATAACAATCTCATCCTGCCAAGTGTGTCACCAAAACTCATGCTGTACTCTTAAAAACGGCCCAAGACTTTTTCGGGCATGGTTCATCTGCGCATGCACCTCACTCCCATCATAGAGTCGCCTCCATCCATTTTACTTCTCTCGGTAGCATTGTATAAGCCGTAAAGCAACGTAGAAATAAGAGCAAAACTGATTTTTTTATTTTTTAACTGGTTGGAATTGAAAGGGCCTCGTTTTTTTTAGTGTCACCTTGGATCATTTCAGAAATGAATGTTTGCGATGTAGTATTGACTTTTTACAAGATCCATACCTGAAAACAAATGACTCTTACCTATATCAGAGAAGGGTTAATGGGAGGATGCCCCATACCCCCCACTTCGAGGTAAATCCCTCGCTGTCAATTGGGATGGACTTTGAGTTATGTCTGAATATAGTTAAAATGTGAAGTAATCCTTTGTTTTCACAGCTGCTAAAAACATAGGCAAGTTTTTCCCCAATACATTTCTAAAAATTCCGGGCTAATACATCGTGGCGTCTAGTAAACAGGAAGTCATGGCAAGCTGGAATGAAGGGGCCATTGGCTACCAAAGGATGAGATTGTTATGCAGTGACACCCATATTTCTTTTCATTTGTCTACGTTTTTTAGATGATTGTTAAATTCTTAATTCAGAAGAAATACATGTTTTAAAATTATTATTATATTTTAATGCAACTAATACAAATCAACACTAGCAGTAACCTGTTAATTTCAACATTATAATTTGTTGTAATGATGTCAATAAATTAATTATAAACTTCTTAGGGAGTTATTTATGAAAAAATGAGAAATAGAATTTTGCTAAAACATGCACAAAAACCACTCTTTTTGCATCATAATTTTAAAAGGGGAAACAATTTTTTAATTTTTTAAAAAATTCGTTACGTTTGAAATATTTGTGTCTTCTGAATGTTTAATTGTTAATTTAAAAAAAAAAGTTGACAAGAATTTTTTTTTAATTGTAAGTTAAAGTAATATTCACTGATAAAGATATTGGGTGCAAAGAAGAGATTTTGAACATATTAAGTAATAAAATGAAGGTTTAGCTTAATAAACTGTAATAAAAATTGCAAAACCGGAAAATTTTAATATTACTAATAATTATTGGATTATTAAAAATACTTTGTATATTATTTATACTACTGGATAATCCTAATATCCGACTTGTGCCAAATATCCAGCTTAATAGCTGGATGTTTACTAGATACCCGTTGCATCCCTAATATATACACTGAAGTGCCAAAATGTATGGGATAGTATTCAAATTTACAAATGGCACTTGCATCACATTAAAAGGCTATAAAGAGTTAGATAGTTATCTCAGTGCTGTCTGTTGGACTCTTGAATGTCTTGTAAAACGTTTAATAAAGTGATAATGACTACCCGACAAGAATTAACTGAGTTTGAAAGGGAATGATCATTGGAAATTGATGCATCAGATATAGCATTTTAGAAGTTGTTGCAACCTTTAAGATTCCTTGCTCCACAGTGTCAAGGGTGTATCGAGAGTACTTCACGGAAGGCATTACCTCTCACAGTGGCTGTCTACATCTGTTGAATGATCAAGACTAACAACGTCTGAGCAGAAGCAGCCATGTGAACAGACAAACAACACTGATACATTAAATGAAGGGCGGGCTAGAGCAGTGGTCACCAACCGATGGTTTGCGAGAAAATTTTGGTGGTCCGCAGGAAAATCTGGATATTATTTGCATTTTTAATGTTTTATTAATAATATAACAAAAATAATATTCTAAGAAATTCTCATATTCTGAATGACAATTTTCGCCTTTGTATTGCACTAAATTCACGAAATGTGGTCCGCGGGATTTAAAATTATGAATTTAGTTGTCTGTGAGATCCGAAAGGTTGGCGACCGCTGGACTAGAGGCATGTCTCTGAGGTCCAAGATCATCCCAGCCAGTGCCTCTCCTGGGCTCGAGATCACATGCATTGGGTCCTAAATGACTGGAAAAAGGTAGCGTTATCTGATGAGTCACATTTCCAGTTGCTATAAGCTGATAGTGGTTCCATAATGGTGTGGGAGAGGGAGGTGTGTTCTTTGCATGGATTAGGTCCTTCGATCAAAGTGAACCAGTCACTGACAAGAAATTGCTATGTACAACTGCTTGGTGACAATTTGCAGCATTTCATGGATTTCACCTATCAAAATGATGATGGGATGTTCTAGGATAACAATGCTGCATGTCATTGGGCCCGTATTGTTCTTGACTGGTTTGAGCAGCATTCAGGACAGTTCCAACACATGATCTGGCTACTCAGATTGCTCATGGAGCACATATAGGATATGAAAGAAAGAACCATATACAAGATCCAGCACCTACCACAAACATGGAATTAAAGGCAGCTACCAAGACAGCTTAATGAAACATATCTCCTGATAACTTCAGCTGATAAGTTGTATCCATTCTAAATCAAGGAGTTGTCCTTCGCCAAGCTTGAGGAGGCCCCACATGATATTAGAGAAGTATCCCATGACTTCTGGCACTTCAGTGTGTGTATATATAAACTAAGAGTTACACACCAAAGGGAAACAACATATCAAGCTCATCATGGGGGATTTCAATGCAAGAATTGGACAACAGGAACAAGGAGAGACATCGGTTGGTAAATACGGATATGGGGAAAGGAATGAACGTGGCGATCAACTCATCGAATTTGCAGAAGCTGAAAATCTTAGCATCATGAATTCATTTTTTAAGAAGAAACCGCAAAGAAAATGGACATGGAAACACCCAAATGGGGGAACTAGTGAAATTGACTATATCCTGGCAAACAAGAAATCAATTATTGAAGATTGCAGTGTACTGAACAGATTTAATACTGGAAGTGATCATCGAATGGTGAGATGTAAAGTGCACTTAAATACTAAATTAGAACGACAGAAGCTCATTAGGAAACAAGTAAGTAAGAGGGTGGATTTAAAGAAATTAAAAGAAAATACCGAGGCATTCAAGTTGGAATTAAAAAATCGCTTTTCTGCACTGGAAGGACTTATTGAAGAAGTTGACATCTCAGAAGCAAATGAAAACATTGTTAAGACAATAGTTGAAACTGCTGGGGAAATTGGTGGTGTAACCTGTAAAAAGCACAATAGCAAATTATCTGAGAAGACGAAACAGCTCATGAAAAGGCGAAGAGATATGAAGGTGGACAATCGAAATACCAGTTCCAGGATTGAGTACATAGAACTTTGTAAAACTCTGCGCAAAAGCATGAAAGAAGACATAAGAAAATTCAACTGTGAGCTAGTAAGGAAAGCCATTGAAAATAACAAGAGCCTTAGGGTTGTTAAAGGAAGTTTATCTGTTGGGAAGAAACACATCATTGCATTAAAAGGAGAGGATGGCACCGTAACAAGAAATAGGGAAGAAATACTTAGAAGAGTTGAAGAATTCTACAAAAAACTATATGAAAGTAACAGTGGATTAAACGAAGACACTGAAATAGTCGAAGGAACAGCTCCTAAAATCTTAAAAGAAGAAGTTTCATTTGCAATAAAAAATATGAAGAAAGGAAGAGCCCCTGGTGATGATGGTATTACATTAGATATCCTAAAAGAAGCTGGAGAATATGTAGAAGACATACTTGCAAAATTCTTTACCAAATGTCTTAACAGCGGTAACATACCAAACCAATGGGATTCTGCAACAGTAATTCTTTTGCATAAAAAAGGTGATAAAGAGGATTTGAAAAATTACCGACCAATTAGCTTGTTACCTGCTATTTATAAAATCTTCACAAAAGTGCTAACACATCGCCTGCAGAAAAAATTAGATGCAGCTCAACCAAGAGAACAAGCTGGATTTCGAAGTGGATTCAGTACAGTGGACCATATTCAAGTATTAAGAGAATTAATTGAAAGAACACATGAATATGAACTTCCATTGTGTGTTGCATTTATTGACTATGAGAAGGCCTTTGACTCTATAAAAACATCAGCAGTCATCAACTCTTTAAGATCAACAGACATTGAGGATGTGTACATTGACATGGTGAAACGTGTGTATAAAAATGCAAGTGCAAAATTTCGGTTACATAAAGATACCAAAACTATCAAACTTGGCAAAGGGGTGAGGCAGGGAGATACCATTTCTCCAAAACTTTTTACTTCTGCTTTACAGATGATTTTTCAGCTGATAAATTGGAATAACAAGGGAATAAAAATAAATGGTGAATATTTAAATCATCTGCGGTTTGCTGATGACATTGTTATTTTTTCAACGGACCCATTAGAACTCCAAGACATGGTACAAGAGCTCTCAACTAGAAGTGAAGAAGTTGGACTCAAGATGAACCTACAAAAAACTAAGATCATGTTCAATAATTTTGTAGAGGAAACAAAAATACAAGTTGACAACACTGAGCTAGAAATTGCTGATTCATATATTTACCTTGGCCAGCTGATTTCAATGGATGGCAACATTATGAAAGAACTCAACAGACGTATTAAACTTGGCTGGAGTGCATTTGGAAGAAACAGTTTTATCCTGAAGGGGAAATTGCCTTTGTGTCTAAAAAGAAAAGTCTTCAACCAGTGTGTATTGCCAGTCCTCTCTTATGGATCAGAGACATGGAGTCTAACAGTTGGAGCAATACGAAAGTTACAGACAACGCAAAGGAGCATGGAGAGGTGCATGCTTGGAATAACTAGGAGAGATCGAAAAAGAAACACTTGGGTGAGAGAGCAAACTAGAGTAGAGGACATCATTGTTAAAGTAAAAGGGCTGAAATGGCGATGGGCTGGGCATATTGCAAGAAGAACTGATCAACGATGGACAACAGAAATTCTGAACTGGATTCCAAGAGACCACCGAAGACCTAGAAAACGTCCTCAAACTAGATGGGTGGATGAAATAAGAAAAGAGGTTGGGGTGACGTGGAAACGAATGGCCCAGGATAGACTTGTGTGGAAAGCATTTGGAGAGACCTTCATCCAGCAGTGGATAGATAATGGTTGAATATGATGATGATGATATATATATATATATATATATATATATTTGTTTGTTTGTTAATAAAATAAAAATTATTTTTTTTGCAAAATTTTAATTCGGTGAAGAGGTCTTACTTAAAGGCCTGGAAGGCTGGCTGCATGGTCGGAAGACAGCGAGTTTCCCACTCCTGATCTATAAGGAGTTGCTATGATGTGGGATTAAAGAATTCACAGATTTCCTTGAATATTTTGGCCAAGTTTTACAAATTAAAATCGAAATTTTTTCCTAACTTTAATATCACGCTAGTCTCACTTTTCATACATTCGCTTCTTTGGCGTCGATTTGGTTTAAAAAGCAGTCCAAGCACTTCCCCATTTCAAAACTCATCTATAGTGAAGTTTTATACGCTCTCGCAGAGAGGTGGGTGTATGATCGGTCGTCTGTAGCTCAGTTGGAAGAGCACTTGGCCGGATACAAAGAGGTCGTGGGTTCGGTTCCCACCAGGCACCGTGAAATCATTCTTTTCTTTGCGAGCAATTTATCATATAACGTTTTACAACTTGCATGGGGAAACCCTAGAAAGTCATTGTGAAACCCTAGGGTTCTTCGAAACACACTTCACACACGAGAACTTCTTTTAAGAAATACAGCAAGACCTATTTTAATGACCACCTCCCTTGAAGTCCACTTTTTCTAGAAACGGGCTTCCTCTCATCCCATAGACTCAATGCTAAATTTTCCTCCATTCAAAAGCCACCTTTCTGAGCAACCGCTTTTTCACGGAACCGAAGGTGGTCACCTTAGAGAGGTTTTACTGTATTTGTGAAACAGTCTGGATGTAATAAACTTACTTTCCTTCATTTGTTAATAATTTATGTTTAAAGATTATGAAGCATGAATAGGTTGCTTTCACGAAGACTTTTACAGCGCATTTTAAATTCTAAACGATTTTCGCATGCAGATCTGAACAGAGCAGTGTGCAAATTTTTCAAATAAGTTTATAAATAATTAAAAACTTTATGCTTCCGCATTCGCCTTTTCGAACCACTTTCTTCTAGAGCGTTCTTTGTCGGTGATGGACGTCTTCTGATGGCAATATATTTTCTCGAGATTAAAAATACTTTTTTTGGAAATCATCAAAGGAACATGTTATTCAATCAACAAGGTGTGGAAACGTCAAGTGTTTAAGCATTTGAACTTATAGTTTCGTCACACAGTTCTGAATTACGATTTTCAGTTCTATTAATTACGAATAGGTTGTAAAAAATTGAAAATTACACACATCTGATTATTAACTTAAGATCTGTTACTATAAATTACAACATGCATCGCATATATTTTTGCTTTCAGCAATGATCATCACATCTGCCGCGCAAATCTGATGTCTCGTCTTATATCAGGTGACATAACGTTGGTATTGTGAACAGGGCCGGCCTTGGTTAATACGGGGCCCGAGGCAAAACATATTTCGGGGGCCCATACATATACGAGTAAGAAAACAAAACAAAAACAAAATGGAATAATGTATGAACACTAGATGGCACGAAATGCGAGATCTGAAGCAAAAATATTTTTGGGGAAATTTTCAATATTACAAAAATTAAAAATTTGAGAATTACGCTTCGTGGGGCATGGGGCCCCTCTCTCCCCTGCTTAAGGGCGGCCCTGGTTGTAAAGCATGGAAGAGTTGTTTGAGCGGGGATTTACAGAGTATTAGAAACGTGGGTAAAGAGAGGAAGAACGAAGGTGAAAGTTGAAAATATAATTGATAATCCTTCATCTTTTAATAATTATTTAAAACTACTCGTGGAAATCCTACTTTTAAAAGGTGAATACCTTATAAAATATGCTTTTTTTTTTTTAGATCAGCAACGGGTGAAGCGTGGCAAGAAATCATGATGGCATGTGTTAATGACGTCAAAGTACGTTGCGATGACAAATCAGATGACGCTGGAAAACCGTGTGGCACTGACATTGCCATCCCTTATTTCATCTCTTTCTACATCTTGTGTTCTTTCCTTGTAAGTACTAGCCAGATTCAGTTAATTTTCTGTCGAAGTTTTTTATCTTGGATCCTGCGGTGGTGAGGCCTAGCTGGCCGTTAATTCATCTTCGACTCCCTGTTGCCAACAAAATGTTTGATGAGTAACTGCACACCGTTGTCCAGGGATTTGTTCTATAGACCTTGAGGGATTTTTTTTATAGACCTTGAGAGGTATGCGTTCTTCGGAGAACTGTAGGTTCCGAAGCGGCAGAATCTGTGCTGTCCTCACCACCATAAAACGCAAACTAATCTTTATCTTATGAATGCTGATATCTGTTTGGTAAACATGGTTCTATTTTACCAGGTACGAACTTTAATACGAGGGTTGGAACTTTAATAGTGGCAACTATTTGTTTACAGTTGACACAAAATGGATGCATGTTACCAAGTTTTACTGCCCCTAAATGTAGTCACCTGCATAGTGCACAACCCGTTACCAGCGATGTGGAAGTTGTAG
>QLNU02015360.1:267841336-267857261 GCA_006491805.2 Dysdera silvatica | reverse complement strand
GGATTTAATTTCGGGAGTTCAAAATTTTCTACATCATGTATTAATACAATCACAGCATGCAAGGTCGTAGCAAAGTCCCATTAAAAATGTAATTTCGGTTGGAGACCGGTCCCTAAATCCCCCCTCTAGATACGAGCATGCAGCGACTGCAGGCAACAGCATATCTTTTTCAACAGGTTGAGCAAGTATAGTGAACAATACTCTATGACTATATATGATATTTTCTATATTGGCAATTATACTCTGTATTGACAATGCTGAGAGTGAAATGCATAGCTAGCAAAGGAAGAACCATTCCGTACAAGTGTGTCATGTGGCAATGTTAAGTAATTTTTAGATCTATAAATATGTTCTATTTCTCGGGAAATATTATCATGTCTTAGTTAGAACATAATTAATCTAGTTCATAAGCACCAGGTGAATGGCAAGTCTCTTTATTGATGTTGTAATTTTTCAATTGTATTCAATATATTAACAGAAATAATATTTATAAAATATGTTATTGAAATATACAAGTACTCTTATGTGTAAAGAAAACTCAAATTACCTTTCTTCTAGTAATTTTCTGTTCTACTGGAGGGAAGTTAACAGAACGGTTGGTCTTGCACTTTACGCTATCAGCATCGTCGTTACTTCTACTATCAATGTCCCCTTGTTCATGAGGAACATTATTTACTTCTAGTACGGGTAATAAAAATTGTTCTGTTCTGTGTTTCTGAAAAACATAGGATAAGATAGTAGATAGATAAGTTATCTTTGCATAAACGATAGCAAATTTTGTATACATAATTTTCTTTTAGAAACAATGTGTTCCACACTTTTTTTCTCTCTCTTTATTTCTCTTGAATTTGAACACAATATTTTTCACGTTTTAGCGATATGAACAACATTTGTTATTAATTGTAAAATTTTGACTGAATGAAATCAGTATTAAAAAAAAAGGGAACTTGATAACAATTCATCTTAAAAATTCATGAGAACATTATTAATCTATACTCCTTATTAAATTAAATTTCTTACTATCCAAATTCATTTTATTTGTGATCTCCCAAATATATTTAATTTTTGTAATATACCTTTACAGAACACACAAAGTAAATGTATCTTTCTATAATCTACTGCAGATTTACTCCCGAAATACAGTATTACGAAAAATAAAATCACCAAACAGAAAAGTGCCCTCGAAAATGATTACTTTTTATAAATCTTCGTGAAACCAGTTACCAAAGTTTTCAAGTTTAGATTATTTATAGGTATACGTATTGATACGAAATTTCTGGTGCGTGTGTTTTTGGAATGAGTTAAAATATTCTTGCATGCTTCTTCTTCATTATTGGCTAAAGGTTACTCTAAAGCAGGGGTGGCCAACTTCAAGCAGGCTGTGATCTACTATCCAGTACCAAAACGGCACTGGATAGTAGGCGTGACCATACTAGTAGACGCTATCGGGCGAGTAAACGCGAGGCATGCTGAGGGTTCTGAGCGAGACAGACCAATCCTTTTGTTCATGTGCGTGGACTTAAGAAAATTCCTATAAGTGTTTCCATTTACTTGGCTAGAAAAACAGGAGAAAATAGATTCTTCTATCGCATTTTTGAGCATGCACATGGATTTCCGTATGTTTGTTGACAAAAAGGATGTGGGGGGATTAGATTTTGTGTGTGTATAAATCCCTGGGCAAGGGGAAAATATAATTTATACTTATAAACATATACTGATTCAGGCAGCGCACATCGAATGTGAGTGAAACGGCACGAGTCGCGAAGCGACGAGCGTGTGTGGAGTGTGTGTGTGTGTGTGTGTGTGGAGGGGGGTTCTGGAGGTCTCTCCTCAGTTCTGTTGCCGTGATTCAGGTAAGTACTGATTTATTTATAAAAGTACTAATTCATAATCAAAATACTATATTAGCGGGGATACCGAGAGGGAACCATAACAGCGACAGAAAATCTAGCTAGATGCAAGAACATTTAGCTATTTTATAGCGTGTTTCGTCATTATTAGTACCTAAGAGGCGATGTGCTTGCATTTGCGTAGTCTACGCACATGCCCAGAAGGATTGCTCTGTTGGTCTGTCTCTCCCAGCACCTTCAGCATGCCTCGCGTTTGCTCACCCGCTAGCGTCTAGTGACCATACCAGCGGTGATCTACCACACTATAGAGGAGGGGGGTTCCCTACTTCGTGCGTTTTTAGACTTTCTTTGTTTTAGTATTTAGTAAATATATTATTATATAATGCTATTTTTTGTTTTTGGCGTCTTAGCTTATTACCAAAATATAACAAATGATAGCGGCTTCCACAAACTATGAAAAGTTAGTTGTAAATCGCTCATTAATCGTTCGAACTGAGTTATTAGTTGGATACCTGGGTCTGCATTTCGTTTAAAATCTGTTGGATGTCAGGAGAGTATTGGGTGAGGGCCAGCTACAAGGAATTCTGAAGATGTTCATCTGTCATGGTGTAACGTTGACCACTCTTCGTCATTTTTAGATATGAAAATGTAGATTCACACAAATACTTTGAACCGAAACATGAGTGTAGAATTTCACTGCATCTTCTCAAATTTGGAGATTTTTCTCTAGGCACGAACTTCCAGAATGATTCTTCTCCTGAGCGGGCTCTCAGAAAAATGTCATTTTTTAGAGTTAATATCTCAGTTTGAATTTTTTTTCTCAATAAGGAGTTTTCAGTAATACTGACTGCAGATTTTTTAATGTACAAATCGATTGAGAATGGATATGACATGTACTCTACAATTGATTTAATATTTCCGAATTCACCGAATTTTATTTCGAACTGCTGAAGAACAGAATTAATTTCCTCAATATATTTCTGTGTTTTAAGAACAAAGCCAGGATTTTTTCCCATATGATCCTGCACATTAGGAGCGTCATCAAAAGTATTGGTTGTGAGGTCAATCATCATTAGCTGAAATTCGGTTTTGTAGGAAAAAACAGTGCTTATCAAATGTTTAATGTATTTTCCCTTACCTTGTAGAACTATGTTCATAACACTAAGTTCACCTGTAAAATCAGCAGGGAAAGCAAGATCAAACAACCACGGTTTATCTTCTAACTGAGCGTACTTACCTTCCCTCTCCTTCAAAAAGGACATTATTTACCTCAACACATTGTGAAAATTTTGGAGAAATTTATGTCTTCTCAGCCATCTCACACCTGTGAGTAAAATTATGTCCGGTTGCCCTTTATCAAGAGTGAGGTTGAAAAGTCGCCTTTGAAGAGATTTTCCACGAATAATGCTTACAATTTTAAAAGAAATATCCATGACATTGCTTGTATTCAGTCTCTTGCTTGCCAAAACTTGCTGATGAATGATGTAATGGAATGCAAGATAGTCAGGAAAATGGTCATGCTGTCTACAGATGGCGATAAATCCATTAATGTGACCTATTACGGCTTTTGATCCATCAGTAGTGTTGTCAACAAGTTTGTATAATGACACATTGATCTTTTTAACAAAGGAATGGAAAGTGACTTGAAGTTCTTCTTAACCCTACTTGAAGTTTTTCCTTTTAAAGATAACATTCCAAGCAATTTTTCTTTGGTGCTGTAAGCTTGAAAAACCATCCAAATAAAAACTAGTACCTAAGCTGTGCCACTAATGCCTGTAGATTCATCCAGTTGGAAGGAGAAAGCAACGGAATTCGACACATATTTTAACACCTGTTCACGTATATTTTTGGATATTCACGCTTTGCTGATCACGTATATTTTCCATCCGCCGCATGACGGTATTTCTTGAAAGTTGAAGATCTTTGATAAAAGCCATGATCTCGTTGTTATTTCTAAATTCCTCAAAAAGATTTTCCATTATTTCAAGAAAACGTTCTTTTACAAACTCTCCTTCACTGAAAGGTTTGCAATTTTTAATGATTAGATTGCTCACCTTGTAGGATGAAATGATTACACTGTTAGAACGTGAGCTGGATTTAACCAGTAATTGTTGCGAGCAGTTAATTTAGATTTCAGCTCCTTTAGCTTAAGTTTACGAATTTCACTTTTAATTGGAAAATCACCGTCAAATTTACTACAATAGAGAGCATTATAATGACGGTCCAGGTTGCCTTTTATTGGCAAGGCCACTGTCGCGTTACAAATTAAACAACAAAATTTGTCTTTCACCATCATAAAGAAATACTCCATTTCCCATTCATCGTAGAAATGGTAAGTTTTAGTATTCTTATGAATAGTCATTTTTTGCAGCACTTTTTTAACAATACGAAGAACTACAAAATTATTGACGTTTTCATAACACCGAGATCACCGTTCAACTATTTCCTCCTACTATGCACGGCAGACTGATTAAAACGTCCCTAATTGGCAAGGAAAAAAAATGCCTCACTATCCCGTAACGGCGTGACGCGTACCCTCCCTAAGACTAAAGGTCAAAATACCCTTTAAAAAGGATAAATTCCCTGTAGAGGAAAAGGAAGTCCCGACAGACGGGTAGGCGCCAAACATCCTATCGCCAATAAAATTTCCTGGCGCTAATAGATGAAAAAATGTTTTACGTCAGCAGGTTAAGGAAATAATAATAATAATAATAATAATAATAATAAATATGATGCGATCTACCAAAATCCATCCCGCAATCGACCTGTTGGTCGCCCCTGCTCTAAAGGAAGAATGACACCAATATTCAGCTTTTTTAATTGTGAGTGGATTGAAAATCTTACGAATAACTCCTGCTGCCTTTGAGCTTAACAATGAACTAACATGCTAATAATATTCTATTAAAAAGATCCTTCACCATTTACCAACATTACAAGTGTCCAAATACTTCTGAAGAAATGTCATATATGTACACATAATGTGAGTCGAGTCAATATCTACAGGGTGATCCAAATTAAACAGGAGGTATTTAGACCTCTCCCCAGAGAAAACTACTTGGCCAATTTCACCTAAATATCGTACACATGCTCTCCTGAGTATGCGGTTTTGATTTCTGAAAGAAAAAAAAAATTGTGTTCATATTTCGGCCGCTAGGGAAGGAAATGGTGCTGCGGAGCAGGCAATTTATTAATATTAACAACGAAAAAGTGTTTTAACATGCAATAACCTTTATTGCAATCACATGAAATTAACTACAAATTACAGTATACCGTAGGACAGTAGGTATGACTAAAAAAAGATTTGTGCAATAACTTTATTGCTATCACATGTGGAACCACACTATCATCACAGATACGGCTCGGTATGTCCGCCGTCTCTTTGCTCTAGAAATTGCATTCGATGCACAACACATTCCACGGCAGAACGTAACTCATTCGCTTGGAGGTGGGATACATGTTGCGAAATTCTGTCTTTTAAGACTGCTAAGTTCGGAACATTGCCTTTATAAACGCAGCTCTTTAAATATCCCCACAGCCAAAAGTCACAAGGGTTAAGATCGGGTGACCGAGGCGGCCAAGATGTTGAAAATGACCTGCTAATCACTCTGTCATCCGAAAAGTTTTGCCGTAATAATGTTTGAACAGGCAACGCGATGTGCGGGGGTGCACCATCTTGCATGAAAATTGTAGTGTCAAGACAATTTCTCTGTTGAAGCGAAGGAATGACAAAGTTCCAGAGCATAAATGCATACCTAGAGCCAGTAACAGAACATGTCATTGGCCCCGAGGCCGTATTTTCTTCAAAGAAGTAAGGACCAATGACGAAAGATGAGGTGAAGCCACACCACACTGTCACTTTTGGAGCATGCGACAGAATTTGTTGATGAACGTGGGGATTTGTGTCAGACCAAATACGGCAGTTACGTGTGTTTACAGCGCCATTCAAGTGGAAATGGGCCTCATCACTCCACAGTATCTGCCAAGGCCATTCATCATCCACTGTCATCCGAGCAATGAACATCAAAGCAAATGTTTTCCGCACGTCATTATCACCAGAAAGCAATTGCTGAGTGTGGGCTATCTTATATGGATAAAACTTCAGGACATTTCTCATAACTCTCCACACTGTCGTATATGGCATGTCCAATTCCCGTGATATCGCACGTGCACTACTGCTACCATGTGCACTTGCTGCTCCCTGCTCCACTACTGCAGTTGCAACTTCTTCAAATTGCTGCACTCGAGTTGGTTTGCGGCCTCGTCCTGGTTTAACGGTGAATGTTCCGCTCTTTTCAAAATACAAGACCATTTTTCGAAGATTTGTAATTGTGAGAGTGCGTCTGCGTAAACCTTTTACCTGCCGAAATGCTTTAAGTGCAGCAGAAGCATTGCTATTTCGTTGATAAAAGAGCTTAACAAGTAACGCGCGATCTGGTAAAGTAAGTTTCATGACGGAGTCCTCGTATGGTGAAAAAGTGCTTCACGACTCCTTATATAGGCAGAGGATGTTGCGCATGTTAAGTAATATGTAAATTGCCTGCTCTGCAGCGCCATTTCCTCCTCTAGCGGCCGAAATATGAACTAAATTGTTTCTTTTAGAAATCGAAACCGCATACTCAGGGGAGCATGTGTATGAAATTTGGGTGAAATTGACAGAGTAGTTTTCTCTACAGAGAGGTCTAAACACCTCCTGTTTAATTTGGATCACCCGGTATATTAAGAGCTTTTACCTTTCTTCCCTTGAGATATAGGTTCTAAGGATGCATCTGGTCGTAGAAGATGATCACTTTTGTAGACGATGGGGAAGATGATTGTTTGGAATCTGACGCCGTACGTTTCCCCAGCATTGAAGATGGATGCGGCCGATTGGTACTTTTCCGCTAGCCTGTACAAATAAATAGATAAAAATACTCATGTGTGTGTGTGTGTGTGTGTGCGTATATATATTTAATTATGTTATCAATGCAATGCGCTGTTTGACTTTGGGGTCTTCGAAAATGTGCTATTTAACGGAATTGAATATTACAGACAAAAAGAAAGAAGGAAATAATAAATCTGCTAACGAGCTAGAAAAACTACAACCCATAGGAATACCTTCTTTTTGTCTGTAATATTCAGTTCCGTTAAATAGCACATTTTCGAAGACCCCAAAGTCAAAAAGCGCATTCCGTTGACTTTCCCCAATCTTGATAATATTTTCAAACCTTTGGAATAGGTAGGCCCTAAGTTGTTTCATCTCATCGAAAGGGATACTGGTGAAAAGGTTTTCAAAATCAAATGTCGAAAGAAACTTCCTTATAGGAGGACTTTTTACTTTATTTCTATACGGGCTTAATAGTAATTTTAATTATTATTGTAAATAGGGATCTGCCGATGGTAGAATACAATTTTTTTTACTGTTAATCGTGTCCAGGGTGTATACAATACGTGATGTTTGCTCCAATTTAATTCTTTAAGGTAAGTTTGTTAATAAGTTTGTAATTAATTTTGTATTTATTTATTTTGTAAATATTGATTCTAGATGTATAATTCTGATATTAGTCGTATCTAGAATGCTAACAATACATGAGGTTAAAGGCTTGTTTCTATGTTGATTCCGGAAGTTTAAGAAGATTGTAAATAGGGGCTTGGTAAATATGGTTTTGCTAATTTACGTAACGTTACTATTAGTTGTGCCCAGAATATTAGCAACACGTGAATTTAATTAACGTTTAAAAGAATATTTTTTATATTCGGTTTCGGGGGCCCTCACCAGGAAAATTTTTAGTTTTGGACTGTTAAATAGTTTAGGTAAATGTTGTTATATTACTAGCTGGGTTGCCCAGCATACTTCCCGCGGGCCACAATCTGGCTCGCCTACAACTGTTTGAAATAAAAAAAATTCCCAAACAAAAATTTTAGATTTTTTTTCAGAAATCAGGAAAACTCCTGGGGACAGCATAAGGTGTGTCACACCGAAATAAAGCCACCGTGATTGTGTGCCATGACTGGCAACGAAACAAACCAATAAGAACGCAGCAAATATATTAAGAAAGTCTATATACAAATACATATTTACAAGGAGTAACTCACTCCCTGCCCCACCTGGGCAGGAAAAAAAATGAACGTGTAAAAAAAGAGGGGAAAAAGTGTCCCGCCGAAATAAAGCCACTACTGTTAATAGCCAATATATCCGCCATGATTATATATGACTTGGAAAACACGATGTGGCATACCATTTACCAATCCCTGGAGGACAATGGCATCAATATTATCCCAGACTTCAATGATGGCAGCCTTCAATTCTGCCACAGACTGAAACTGTCTGCCATTGGCATATACAGCCCTACTGAGGTTACCCCCACACATTTTCTTGGGAAATAAGATCAAGGGAAAGGGCGAGTCATTCCATGACATGTACCCCATTATGCAAAAAACATTCACAAGAGGGTTTTGCAACGTGAATGGGGGCGTTGTCCTGCTGGAAAATCCAACTTGGGCCACCAATTCTCTCTGCAAATGGCAGTAACTGGATTTCTAGCATTTCTTGGTAATCGGTAGCCTTTATGCGGCCTAAGGGGAAAGCCAGGTTAAGTTTACCACCATAGCCGAAGCCTCCCCACACCATTAATGAGCCTCCACCTTATTATCTTTTGGAGAAGATTTCCTCTTCTTCCCTCATGTCACGCCAACAGAGTGTAAGGCCGTCTGGGCCATCAAAGTAAGTTTTTTCTCATCTGAGAATATAACACGATGCCACTGGTCCTTCCAGGTTTGATGATATTTGGCCCAATCTACTTTCCTTTGCTTGTGGATAGCTTTCAACATGGGCTGCTGTTTCCTTTTTTATATTGGAAGTTTTTTGTATATTTTACAATCCGTGACAGGGTTGATTTTGTCACAGGGATGTTATCCTCTTTGGCCAATTGTCTGAGAGAAATACCACCTTGTGAAAGACGATGCACAATATCTCTTTCCTGCCTGGAAGTCATTTTTCTGCCTGTACACCTCCTTTTTTGATACCTGTACGCATTGCCCTGATTCACAAAATTGTCTATTACGGTTTTAGATCGTTTGATTTGCTTAGATATTTGTCTATATGAAAGACTTTGTTCCTTAAAAGCTGTTAGCTGGCCTTTCTCGAACTCTGATAGCTGGGTTCGTTTTCCCATTGCAATACTGCAGGAGAAATAGAAAATACAACCTTCTGAAGTCAACATTCGACTGGGATAGAACAGGTAAGTTATTTGACAACTTCCTGACGTCATAAACCTGTTTACCTGTAGCAGCTCGAATATTGAGAGTTACCTAAAACACTAATAGGGATGGTGGCTTTATTTCGGCGGGACACTTTTTCCCCCCTTTTTTTACACATTCATTTTTTTTTCCTGCCCAAGTGGGGCAGGGAGTGAGTTACTCCTTGCAAATATGTATTTGTATATAGACTTTCTTAATATATTTGTTTCGTTCTTATTGGTTTGTTTCGTGTCCAGTTACGGCATATAATCACGGTGGCTTTATTTCGGTGGGACACACCTTAGGTGATCCTTTCTATATCGCAAGGGCACAAAGAAATAACTGGAAACCTTTGGCCCGCGAGATCCGTGAAAATTCTTTAAGTGGCCCACTACACAAAAAGGTTGGACAACCCTGCTTTATACTCACCAAAATATTTAATTTACGACAATGAATTAAAGCTGGGCTTTTCTTTAATTAAACTATATGGTTTAGGGTAGATTATAGTCAAGTATGACAGAAGGATAACCTAGTAAAGGAGACATATACAATAACCAAAAACGATAATTTACAATGTAATTAATAGAACAAGTTTAAATTTAAACTACAAAAACATCGTAATTATTTTACTTTTTTTATAACAAGCAACTTTTTAAAAAACTTGAAGTTTATAGTGCAAAGTCGAGCCATCTTGGTTTCTTTGAAAATTTGTCAATCACTTTATTTACATCAATATGAATGTCTCTGTGGGTGTGTATTAAAAGTCTCTTCTGTCATCCGCGTTCGAAGCCAAGTTTGACGGCGCTTCAAGGATAAAAAACTACGTTCTGCTGAAGCAATACTTACTGAAAACGTAGTTTGAAAGACGAGTAGCTTGTAGATTCGTGGAAAAACGTCTGGATCGCATTTCTCCAAGATTTGGAGACTTTGGTGTAAGACTTTTATTTATTACAGTCTTAACAAACAACACATAAAATATTCTTCATCGTCTTTAATTTTTTTTCCTATTTAACCCTAGGGGGGGGCAATCGCCCCCTCCACCCCTCGCTGGATCCGTCACTGTAATGGGTCAACAAGAGCTCTAGAACGAAAGCTCTAGGTCAACGAGAGCCATAGAACGTGGGTGCTTGAAAATTTAAACAATAACTCTTTCACGAACTTTCGCCATAAAAAAAATGTCAATGTGTGTTTGTTCGACTTAACCGACGTTGTAGTAAATCGATGATGGTATGATGCATCAAGTGTTATTGTGAAATCGTTGTTTAACACTTAAACCAGTCATTGGAAAATAAACGGCATGCTTAAGAGTATTTTTATAATATTTCTCAAAAATTGGTCTGTTTTAATACAAAGTTAAATTTTACGTAATGTCTTACAAACCTCATATCCTGGAAGTATGGATGTCGTAAAGCCTGTCTGGAAGACATTCTGTCTTCCTCATCATATGCGCATAAAGATATAAGTACAGAATGGGCTTCTTCAGAAGCAAGAGGTGCAAGAGTTGGAATACCGATTCCTTGTTTCTGTTCGAAATTGAAATCTGCCCTTCCTACTCTTTTGCTGTAAAAAAAGAACATAAATAAGGTAGTGGCAGAAACAATGAATTGGCCTCGCATATTATATAAGAAAAAACTATAGTATTGAATATTATTTTGGGTAAATGGTGGTTTAATGAATTTTATATATAGCTATTTAACTAGTCATGAAATAGAAACCCAAACATTTAATTAACGGTTCTACACTCTAGTTCATATAAATTGTAATATCATGAGGACGAGGTCGGATTGGCTGAGGATTTTCGGGATGAATGGGTCACCGTGAGAAGCGCAAATGATTACAATCGCAGCACATATGCTAACGTGATACTCAGGTAATAGCGGTGAAAACGTCAGCGAATGGGTAGAAAAGAAGGCCACAGGGAACATAGCATACTTTCAAACTTACTCTCAGTAAATTTGACGGGTATGTAGTATTGCTACTACGTGGACATGTATTGTCACAAAACCAGGCATGGTTATGAATAGTTAACGGAGTTTGAGAGGCTATAATGGTGTCAAGAAAGAATATACAGGAGTGCGAAATGGGAGAACATCGTGCTTTCCGATGAGTCGAGATTCAGTCTTATGTACCAAGACGGCCGGATTTTTGTTTGAGGAAAATGAAATCTGGTAGGGGTCTTCAATATTTTTCAGTTCAAGGGCCGATTTTGCTTATTCTTGTAGGCCCATGGGCCGCACTACTGTATCAGCAATATTAGGACTGAATAAAAGTGGTTCGAAGGGTGCGCCCCCACCACAGATTCAGTCTTCATTGATATTTTGTCCTTAGGCTCATATTAGTTTTTGCGTGCCCACTAAAAATATTTTCTTGATCCGTCTCTCACAATATATATATATATATATATATATATATATATTACAATGTAAAAATACACTCTATAACAAAACAAAATCCACTCACCAAGAAGGAGTTGTCCGATTGTAATGAAATTTCGTATGCAAAGACATTTTGACCGAACATGCAAATGATTAAAATTTGGTGTCCAATGAATGAATAGCGGGAACTCCAGCGCATCGGAACTGCGCATTCAGCAGGTGTATATAAGGAGCGATTCTCAATATGTGGTCAAAATTTCTGTTGCATTTTGACTGCGGATATCTTACGTCGACTGTAACAATGCCTCGCCGAAAGATTCGTGCTCATTACGAGCATATGTCAGAGTTTGAAAGAGGTCGTGCTATCGGATTGAAAGAGGCTGGTTGGACGAATCGAAGAATCGCTGGACATGTGGGTCGAAGCGATGCGGCGATTGGACGGTGCTGGCAAGAGTGGGTCAACAACGGCAGATGTCAGCGTAGGGATGGCAGCGGTCGACCTAGGGCCACAACAGAACGGGAAGACAGAGCGATTGTCAGAGCAGCTGTCACAGCACCGGATTCGTCGTTATCAACTATCCAACGTGTGGCCCGCACACATGTGTCCAACATGACCCTCTGCAGACGACTGAGAGAGCGGAATTTACGCTCGCGCCGACCGTTACGCCGCTTACCTCTCACGCCTTTACACCGTCAAGTCCGATTACAGTGGTGCCGGGCTCGATCAACTTGGAACTGCGCTGACTGGGGACGTATAGTCTTTAGTGACGAGTCCCGTTTCCAACTGTGTCCTGACGACAACCGCAGACGTGTCTGGAGACGTCCAGGGCAGCGTGGGGATCCTGCCCTTACTATCGCACGCCACACATGCCCACAACAGGGCGTTATGGTCAGGGGGTGCCATCTCCTTTGATAGCCGGACCCCTTTGGTGGTCATTTCTGGCACACTTACAGCACAGCGGTACGTAGACGACATTCTACGACCGGTTGTGTTACCGTTCCTTTTGCGACACCCTGGACTTACGTTTCAACAAGACAATGCCCGGCCGCACACGGCACGTGTTGCTATGAATTGTCTTCAAGCTTGCCCAACACTTCCTTGGCAATCTAGGTCTCCTGATCTCTCTCCCATATATTTCTTTTTTTTTTTTTTTTCCAAAAAACGATTTTAAAAACACATTTCTTCCAAAAAATACCCATCTCCCATTTGTATTAAGGTCTTGGTGTCGACTCGTAAGAACTTTTCAAAGTGGTCCGCGGCTAAAATTGAGTTGAGAACCACTGCTTAGACAGTGCTTAACACTCTCCTTCGCCAGAATGATTCTCGTACTTACGTTGCCAGTAATGCCTAATCATTCCTCTGCGCTCAATATAAAGGGTATTTCAGTACCTGGGTTACCAACTTCTAGGAGGGGTAGGGTGAACCCAGACGATTCGGAATCACATAGAAATGCAGGGTCGGAAATGATATGTGCATGAGGTAGTGTATATAAAAAACATTAAAAATGAAAGGATACTACGTAAGCAAATAGCCATTTTAATAATAAATGTAGATTAACAAAATTAACAGAGGTCAAAGAAAGTGATTGAAGTTTCGTCCACGAGCTATTATGCAGGCCTCACATCCCCGCCGCATGGAATTCCGAATACGATGGAAGAATCCGGTCGTGTCTCCGACTTCTCCAGCAGCTGCTGCGATGCGTGCAACCAGTTCTGCAGCGCTGTCAACGGAGGTGTTATACATCATTGTTTCGATATGATCCCAGAAGCAGTAATCAAGACATGATAGGTCCGACGATCGAGCAACCCAATACATCAGCCCAACACGTGTGATTTACTGTTGGCCAAATATTATGTATAAGTCTATACTATACGGCTCGATCATTATACGCTGCAGCCCCGTATGCCAGATGCGCATTAGCTAATTCCTCGTTCGTATTATCACCCGTTCTGCTACCTCTGTGTCCGGGTGTTAAATGAAGTTTTCTTGCGGAAATGTTGGGAATTCCTGCGCCCGTACAATGCCATCTACCGCGTCAGGCAAGCATTTCCGACCCTATATTCCTATGTGATTTAGAGTCGTTTAGCTGCACCCTATCCCTCCTACAAGTTTGTAACCCTGGTGCTGAAACACCCTGTATATCTATTTATCCCTTGTCTATGGCGTGTCCAAATTATCGGTCATTGAAAACGTGCGAATTAAATCAAGAAACGACTGGCTCGGTCCGGTCTAACTCATAGTTACAACCAAATAACACTTAATTGCGTCTAATCATAATGTGGAACAATATTTTTTACACGAACATTCAGAATTACTTGCGGTAATCTACTGCTGTAACTATCTGCTGTAGGGTTAGTTACCACTGTTCATGATGGATTTGCAAAATGCCAATTCTTTATGTCTGCATCATTACAAAGATAGCAAAGATCGTCCTAGGGATGTCCTGAGGATGTCGAGAAGGTCCTCATGACGTCATAAGGACAATCTTTGTTATCTGGGCACTTACAAATCAACAATTCCAATCATGAGCGTCGGCAGAATTTTTTGTTGGAGTAGGCAAAGATTGCTTCAGCAGAAATAAAAAACCTTCATTCAAAAATACCATAATTAAATTATTTAAATAAGTATTTAATTTGTTTAACTAAATAATAAGACAATTTAGTTCAAATAGAATAGAAAGGTTGCATATTTTTCCTCTTGCGAAAAAAACAAACCAAAAAAAAACAAAACTGATTTTTTCTTTAAAAATCCAAGGGAGGGCAAGTGCCCACTCTTGCCCTATACTGACGACGCCCATGATTTTAATCATTTTTATCTTGCATTACAGATCATCTTGTAAATGAATTCTACTGTTATACCTTAAGTCTTTCTTACAGGGAAAGTACCTTTCTGATGGCAAATGAAAGCACCGATTTGCTCGAAATTTATAACGTAAGTTCAGAACAACGTCTGAACTATAGCCTTGCCAGTTTTCATTTGCAAATTCGTCGATGCGAAGTTATTAATATTTTAAGTTGATGCGAAACCCTTAATTTACTATTGTTAGCTGTTAAAACAACACTCAGCAGACATCATTGTCAAAGGCGTGCATACGCGCCTTTTATTATAAAAAAATTAATGCCGGTTGCCCATAAAGTCACTCGTGCCAATGTTGCTTTTACCTCTCATAGCAGAAAAATAGTGATTTCGCATCAACTTAAAATATTAATAATTTCGCATCGGCGAGTTTGCAAAAAACCTGCTGGCAGAGTTACGCTTCAGACATTGATTTGCACCTATTTTGTAAATTTCAAGCACATAGATGAGACTGCTATCAGGTTCTTTCTTTCTTTCTTTCTTTCTTTCTTTCTTTCTTTCTTTCTTTCTTTCTTTGTGTTGCAATTTCCATAAATAGCAATATATGTTAAAAAGTATATTTCTCTCTGTTAAAGCTATTTTCGTATAATATTTATTATAGTAAAGTATTTATACGTATAATTTTAAAAACGTACTGTCGACGCAGTTTGATGACAATAGAAGTTTTTGGAGTTCCCAGAACATTATGGATTTTAGATAGTTGATCAATCTCACTGTTCCCAGGAAAAAGTGGAAGGTTTCTGTAAATGAAAAGTAGAAAAATTTAAAGCAGCATATCTGCTAACACGATACTTGAGAAAATAAATAAGTGCGTGTAGTAATAAATTCGTGTTTACCTTTCATTCTTTTTAACATTTCATCACATTTTCACAATTACACAACATTATTAAATGCTTACCCAAATTTTCATTTAAAAAAGTCGAACTTATTTACAAACCTTGATTTTTATGAGCCTTTCACATTAATCAGATTAATTAAGCTTTGGTGAATGACACCCAGGGCTGGGCTTACGGTGTTAGCGGCCCTGGGCAAAGAAGATTTTAGCGGCCCTGAAAATCGCTTTGACAAAACGAAACTGGTTTCCTGGTACTTGCAATTTTGGCGGCCCTGGACAGCCGCCCAGCTCACACCCCCTAAGCACGGCCCTGATGACACCACCACGTAAAATATTTATATGGCTTGTTATAAATTCTTTAATATGAAATTAACGCATTCAATTATATATTTAACCGATAGATGGCGACACCTATCTACCAGATAGAGTATGCACAATGGGTTTGTTCAGCATTTTTTATAAACGAATAAAAATGATCAGTTTTAAATAAAAAAATATCGCTGATTACGACTATCGAAGTGAAATTTAAAAAAATAAATAAATTAGGTACTTTTCCGTTAGCGGCACGCCACTTACGATTTTTTTCTTGGTGCTGTACTTGATCATAATTGTTTGTATTTAATCGTAAGTTTACCATCCTTGATTATTTGTTTGTTGACATTTTGCAGAATGAGTGCTGTTTCATGCCTGAACCCTGTTTTTTTTTGTTTTTAATAATTTTAGATGGATTATACTTTTTGGTAATTACCAAATGATGAGCATTCTGCGATTTTGTTTTTACAGGAAAAAGGAA
>QLNU02015360.1:267802020-267828809 GCA_006491805.2 Dysdera silvatica | reverse complement strand
AGTTCTGCACTGACTTGACAAAAGCAACAAAAGTTAAATATTATATCCGAATGTTGCCTTCTTATCAAAGCCGGAGTATAGGAGGCATAGGCGTAAGCAGAAAGTTTGTAAGGGGGTTATAGGCTCAATGGGGGTTACAGAGCTACAACTCACATATTCCTATGTTAAATATACAAAATTTCATTGCAATGGGGGGAGTTACAACCCCATCAACACCACCTGCGTACGCCAATGATAGGAGGGGGCAACGTACGTTAAGTCCGATCCAACCACAAGTAATTAATTCGTATTTTTGTGCGATACAAAAAGAAATCTTGATTTTGTGCCTGTGGAAATCGTAACGTGTCTTATGTTCAGTGTTTTTATTAGATAAAGTGAAAGAAAATACAATGTTTCAGTAACGTACGCAAACATTTTATAAGGGGTTATGGATGTACTAGTACTAAGGGGGGAGGGAGGTTTCGGCAATCAAAATTTAATTGTGTACAGACAAACAGAAGATCAATGGGGGTTATGACCCCCCACCCCTGTGTGCTATTACAAATAGTTTTTATGTTACAACTACCAAATGTTCAGGGCCGGACATTAGCTGAAGCCAAAGCCTCCCTTTAATCAAGCAGTTTTTAAGCATAAAAAGATAAAAATACTAATACTACTTTGTGAAGAAAGTTCTTACGTATTTACTTTACAACTTTGTAATAATTTTATGAAAGACGCTGATTGGAGTATTGCCTATCCTCTTAAAAAAAAGAAGGTTGAGCTTTGGAGTCATTGATTGATTGCAATATTATCAATCAGATAATAACAATTATTAACGCTGTATTAGGGTAAAAGGTCACTAAATTAAAAATTTACAGGACGGTGCATAAGTGTTATCAGAAAGTTGGAGTGGGGGAGTTAGGTTTATTTTAACTCACAATCTAGAATAGTAACTATGTTAAAAAAAAATGCACGTTAAAAAAAACTTAGGGGATGGAGGTCAAGCTTCCGCCACCCCCCACCTTCCGCCGTTAGGATAGGCAAATGGGACGATGTCTAAATGTTCTCTAGTGCATAATATTTAAAAGATGTTTGAAGTCTTTTATTATTTATTAACTAGAGAGAGAGACTATTATATATACTATAATTTATTAAGAAATAACGATAGGCTGCCAATTCTAACGAACTCTTTCAGACTCGCGTGTAAAAATACCGCAAATTTTACTTTTGTTGTTTGTAACACGGTGAAGGTATCTTGTAAAATCTCTAAATTGGACTTAATCTTTGCTGATAGTATAGAACCAATGAAAACCCTACCTCGGAAAAATAAGCAAACCAGCAGTTACTCGTTAGCGCCTATTGGTGAAACTAGTCCAATCAGTGAACATATGGCTATTTCAAAAATGTTTCGTGGGTGCGGTGGATTGAACTCACCCTGTATATTTTATAGAGACCGAGAGAATATATCGTTATAGACAAGGTTGAACCTGAAATATCCCATATTTGTCGGTATCACTAGTATAGACAGATTTATCGTTTGTTATAGCATTATCTTTATAAAAGATTTCACTATACTAGCGAGAACAATAGACAGTTCCACGAATAGCTCTAAAACGCATTAAAATTTGTATCATATATATCATTAATTACCGAATTTAATAGTATATGTTTCTACTGAAATTTTAATACAAATTTATATATATAAGAGCTTTTGCAGAGAACCATAATAAGAGGTAAGGAAAAAAATGCTTATGTAAGCAGCGAAATCTTGATTTTGTGAACTCCTACGGACTCCAAAAAAACTTTGTAAAAACGGGAATTAACATTAGGTCCATGGGATAATTTTCGTTACCAACGTAATGGTTTGTATATTGGAGGTTCGTGAAAACGCGAATCCATTGTATAAAAAAAATATATTATAATACTTTTCCCTCTGCGGTTAAAGTATTCCCCGTTTCCAATTTTCAATAATAATCAGCTCGCCATTGCCCAATTTACGGAAATTCTGTAAGTGGGGAGGAGGTGGCAATTTCACGTTAAAAACGTACTTGACCTATTATATATGAGCTCAGTTATAAGTTCCTATCCAAGGTCCACCAGGGAAAATAGTTTGTTTTCCGAACTGAAAATTACGACCAAGTTTTAAAGCTATTTTAAGTGGACGCTAATGGTTACTGAAATTTCCCCACGGTATACTATCCCGAAAATAGCCCAATAAATATAACAATCCAATCTCTTAAGTGGTTTCACCAATAGCAAATATTTTTATTTTTGTACCAAATGACTCAACTCGTATAACAAGTTGCTTGCTGTCTTCGCAACTTTCACACACACACAAAGAGAGAGACGACTTGATCTGTGTAATGGATATTATTGTGTCTACCTTTCCTTTAAAAAGACGATGAGATGATTTATATTATGTATCAAAATATCTACTACCACTTCTGATCTATTGCATAGATTGCTCTTTTTATTATAGAGAGCAATTTAGTTTTAGTATATTAATGGTTGTTCAAATTTAGGTCCAATTAGGAATTGGTTATATATATCACCAACCATTTTCAATCCACAGCAGGATGGAGGTCTCTCTGTTATCACACATACACGTAGTACGGTGAAAGAAATACAAAGGAAATGGCCTTAAGCGCACCACGTTGGCCAGACGGGTTGGCAAGCTGGATCTACAGTTTGATGATTTCCAATAAAATTATAAAAGAATACGTAGGAAAATAAATAATTTTATGTCGAAAAGAATAGCTTTAATAACGAAAAAATCCAAAGCAAGATTTTTTAAAAATGTCTTTGTTTGCCTAATTTTTTTCATTTGACTTCAAAAGTCCAGGCTATAATCAGCTACAAATTTTTTACCTCATATGAAACGTTCTAGACTTTAGACTTAATTTTACAATGCAAGATATTTTAAATAATTTTATGCAAAACAAAGAACTCTGAGACATTAACGACGCATTTTGAAAATAGTTTTGAATTTCCTGCTCTTCAGTGTTGCAGTGGAAACGCGTTCGCCTAGTGTATGGTTATTCAGGGTTCGACTCCTCCTCAAAAAAGAACGCTTACCGACTAGCTGCTCACTGTAATCCGGAGGTTGTTTCTCTAGGCTCTAAAAGGTTCGGATTCCTCAAAAAACAATGGGTCCCAACATGACCTTTACTGCCCTTGCCCGTAAAACTCAAACCTTTAGTTCAGGAGCTATTCTCATGAACTTCAGAAAGATAGCCGCTGTGTTACAAGGACCGAAGTGTGCTAGAACGGTTCGAAAAGCGTATGTCCAAGCACTTCGTGATCTCATTCAGCCCTCTTGATTTGAATCTTTCCAAGCTCTTGAGAAATGAAAAACGATGCAGCAGTTTGATGGTCGCAGACTTCCATGACGTCATTATGTCTAATCGTATCGAATATTTGGTTACATTTGTCGAGGTCTGACGAATTAATGTTATATCAAACACAAGCTGTTATTTTGGTGAAAGGTGATGCACTGTGACGGCTGTAATATTTTTCCACTTTAATGTTAATAGTACCATTAGTGGTAATTATTAAATATAGGAAATAAACAGGGGAGGCTCGAGGTTGATTTTAAACCAGGGCAGCTTGGCGCGGATTTCTTTTTTGGCGCCCCCTCCCCTCCGAAGAAAACAGGAGATTTTCACAGATGCACAGTGAGCCATATACCCTATAAAAGTGGCCAAAAGTCTCTGAAAGGATTTCTCTAAAGATGTCTCTAAAAATTTCTCTAAACTTGTCTTTTTAGAGAGATTTTCTACTGTTGGATCAATTAAAAAAAATTGAACTTGACTTCAGTTTGGTGTCCTCATCCAAACGGGGCCTGGGTCGCCTGGCCTTTAAACCTTCCCTGGAAATAAAGTACAGTGGAATCTACCTATAACGGCACTGTCTATAACGATAGATCAGTCAAAAGCGATATTTTCCGAAGTCTCGATGGATATATAAGGCCCCAGGTTCAATTTTGTCTATAACGTTGACCTTTATATAGCGGTATCTTTTCCCGGTGCATAGAATATCGATGTGGAGACAGATTTCACTGCATTAAAATTAAAAGCAGAATCTATTAAAATTCGATTTCTTCAGTTTTGCGAAAGATTTTACTCCCTCTTTTTAAACTGTTTTTTTTTTGTAAATCGGTTTTGATCTATAAAGGTTCCCTTAAGACACTTGCTTTTGCAAAAATTTTGCAGAAGTAGCTAAAGATTTTTCAAGAACTAAAATTAATTCATAAACAAGAACTTTTTTAAAAGCATCAGCAAAAGCTTCCATAAAGATTTATCTCAAACGTCCGTCCAAAAATATATAAATTTATTTGCATGAGAATAGTAGCAGACGACGGACTCTTGGACGGATATATATAGGCACACGGACATGTAAATAGACGGACAGAGGGACGGGGCAGGCAGACACAAAAACACGCAGACGGGCGGTCAAGCAAAAGGGCATATTGACCGGCGAATAACTTGCAAACAAATACACGCACACTGAAAATATAAATTCCCACCAAACTTTAAAATACATTTATTGAATTATGAGTGAATGCTTTTGATGAAATGAACATAAGTTATGAAAGAGATGAGTTAGTTTTCTGTAAGTTAGAAATAACCATTATAATGTTGGATTTTATTACGTATGTTTAAGTCGATGATTCTTATTAACTTCAAAAGAACAACTGAAGCTCTCTTTACCTTTAATTTAGTATTCCCCCCATTCAGTGGCGTAGGCAGAAAGTTCATAAAGGGGGTTATAGGCTTAATGGGTGGGGTTACAGTGCTACAACTCATATATTCCTATGTTAAATATACAAAATTTCATTGCAATGGGGGCGTTACAACCCCCAAAACCGCCCCTGGTTACGCCACTGCCCCCATTTACGTAATGAGCATGTCAAGGGCAGATATTTACGTCCTTACAGAATTAAAAAGTGAAAGACGAGCAGAAATGTCATTAAATTGCGCAGGTATACTCGGTTGGCCAGGTGCTATCCAGTTTGTACACAAGTTAAAAAAAAGAAAAACAGTCACGCAAAATGATGCCCTAGAGACAAAATAAAGACTGCTGAGAGCACGGAGGCTTTGTTTTCAATGCTTGCCAAGTCTGCAATGGCGTGATCGATTTGTTTGGGAAAATAGCAACGAAACAGCCAAATATCGATACCTCGTACGCAACTCTAAAGAAAAACCAATTAAATACTTGCAGTTACAGTTAATTGCCGGTACTTTGAATCCAATATTCATGCTTGGTAACAGTGCGGGAACGTAGTCCATTTAACATGGGACATAATGACCATTAAAAGTCCAGGATTGTTTTATGTTGCTTAGTAGATTGACCGAAAGGGTCCGACAGTGTATCAGAAAGTTCGCCGACGAGTGAGGCGTCTGTTTATCAGGGCTATAGTGAAGACGTAACGCTGTTCTAGTAATGCTTTTTTTTTTTTTCATTTTGTCCTCCATTCCTGTTTCCAGAGGGGAGATCTTAGGGACTGGTCTACCCACAAACTAAATTTTTAATGGGACTTGGCTACGGCCTTGCATGCTGTGATTGTATCGATACATGCTGTAAACATTTTTGACCAGCCTGAAATTAAATTCTAGCTACGACCTTGCCCTCCTCCCAACAATACCACTAAAGACAGCTTTTCGGCACTTCTTAATTTACGACTACACCCCTTTCTTTTGTGTTCGTCGGAATACATAAATAGTCCTCTGTTTTCTTCGTTACAAGCGGAGTGATAGTGTGGAGTTATTACAAAGCATTTTTGCTTTATTTATAAGATACCTTATTCCCTACTATATTTTGTTTGTTAATAACATTTTCTCTGGTTATTAAAGATATTTCAATATCACTTACCCGGATAAGCAAATTTTCCGGTTTCACGTCTCTATGGAAGATTCCATGTCTGTGGAAAATGAAAAGCATTTAATGTTTTTATGTCGATTTTCTAATTCATTTATACACAAAATTTTGATGCACACAAATACGTTAGTGGTTTGCATGCAAAGTAACATGTAGATATCTTAAAAAATTATACTGACTAAAGATTGCATCGATGCATTAACTAAAGGTGTATGTGTATACAAAATAAAACCGTAAAACTAATTCATAGAATACACAATAAAAACACCCAAAAATAAACACGCAAATGAATAACATTTTGTCTCATATTCCTAATTTTTTTGGGTTATTTTAATCTGGGAACAGGATATTTTGAAGGTAGAAAATGCAGAGAAATAATAGTATCTTACCTATGAATATGCTCCAGAGATTTAAGCAATTGATACATATAATTTTTCACCCGAAATTCCGGCAGAGGTTTCCGTCGAGCTATTAAAAGGAATCATCATAAAACATTCTATTTTATTAAGACACATTAATAAATACAGTAAGACCTCACTAAGGCGACCGACCCCCTTGGTTTCGTGAAAAAATGGTTGCTCAAAGAAGTGGTCTTTTAACTGAGGTCTATGATAAGGTGAGTTAAGATGAAATTAAGCAGAAAATAACGGAAATTACATATATAAAAGGAAAAATTTGCGCAACACTAACATGCAAGTTACTAAATTAAAAGTACGATTTAATAATTTGAAAATTTATTGCAAGCTGTAAAATTTATAACATTAAAAAAAAAGAATTAATAGCAGTTTATTTTGATGTTAATTTTTTTATTTGTTTGAGATTCGGAAAATAAATGAAGTATTTTGTCCATTAATCTATTCATTTCCTTGAATATTTCCTTAAGTATTTCCCTAGATCAAAGGGCCAGGAGTTTTTACTGTGAAAGATCTGATGATGGTTCCTGATCAAAATTGGACTGAGAGCATGAAATTCCCAACCCCAGTAAAAAAGTTCTAAAATTTGAATTCGGTTTTAAAATAAATAAAGATACAATCTTGAAGGGAAAGGTCACCACTAAATTGCTTGGCCAGGTTAAGGCCAAAGATAATCAGGAAGTGAAATTTTTCCTTTCTGAGTTTTCGAAATGTGATCTTTCTAGAGAGAAAATTTAGGACAAATTTAGTATCAAGTTTATGGCAGTGGCGGCTCGTGGCGACATTTTAGTGTGTGCACATGAAGCCAATTCACCAAAACCTAAAGTTACCGTAAATTTCTTTCTTATTTACTGAATGAGGTAAAAACCAGTTTCTTGACCAATATAAGCCATAGATTTATGTGATTTGGTGAACTAGCCTTCATGCCCACACCCTAAAATCTTGCCACGAGCAGCCACTGGTTTATGGAGAAAAAATTCGTTTCGCAAAAAGGTGGTTGTTAAAGGAGGTGGTTGTTCAGAGAAGTTGTACTTTATGTATATACACAATAGATCCAAAAATCTTACGTACGTAATTTTTTAATTTCTTACTTGAAAATTAAAAAAAACATACGTAATTACGAATTTATGTAAGTCGTAAAAGAAAAATATATGTGTTGATATATTTTGGGTATTTTTTCCTTTGGGCTTGTAAGTTTAAATGGGATTTGGCATATTTTGGCATATATCAGTGTGTTTCGGTATGTATTTGGAATGATATGTCTTTTATTAATGATAGGAGAGTAGAACTATTCCATAAAGTCTTCTCTGATATGTCGCAAAGGATTCCAGAGGAGACAGAGTCAGAATTCTAAGGTGGTTAATTCATGTTTGAAAATGATTCCCATTACTCTCTCCACCATTTTTTCACAATTTGAGCCCAATGAACTTTATCATTATCATTATTGCTACAAAATACTTTTGTGTCGTCAGGGAAGCAAAAAGTGCACGGATGAAATAACCTGTCATTCACAATAGATTCAGGTAGTCAGTTGACTTTATTTATTGCTGCATGACGTTGCTAAGGCTAGACCATACAAATTGGAGTAATCCTAAATTCTAACATTGCCTTCAGGGATTTTATACAGTAGGCACTACGACGGGTCCATTTCTTCGTGTACTCCCCTCCTTAACTCTGATGCGCACATCGATCTGTAATAGGGTGAAATATGGACTCAGCAAACCACATTATATTTTTCATTGCTCCCCAATGAAATTTTTATGTTTCCTTGAAAATAAATTTTTTTTTTCAGATTAGTCTCACTAATAAGTGGTTTCTTTGTGACCGCATAGCTGTCCAGCCCCATTCCTACAAGTTCTTGTGATTTTGTAAATTGGGCCAGTAGAAAGGCTCTTACTTTTATTATTAAACATAGCCGTAACTTTTCCTATCGGTTTTTTACAATTTGACTTCACCAAGCGTTTTAGTGATCTCCAATTATGATCGTTCAAGATTTTTTAAGACCAGATTTCTTTCGCGAAGTTGACGATTAGATGTATCTTATCCCAATTATAATATTTTCAATGATCTTCCTAGTTGTCTTGTTTGCTTAATGCGTCAATAATTTTACCCATTTTAAAGCGCTTTAACATCTTTTCCGCCACCACAAACGATGTCTTCAGACGTGGTTATTCAATAATGATAAGCTACACACTGCATCAATTAAAGTTAGAGAAATTATCTCCAGCAGAAATATGCAAATCACTGCAATACTGAGCTTTATACAGTACATTATCTCACAAATACTTGCATACTTAACTTCAAGCGGCGTTCGTTCCTCAGGCACTAAACCATAGGAGAGAGAAGCATGCTTTGAAGAAAAGCGCAAAAAAAAGGCCATACATTTCAAAGATCATTGACTTCGTCTGCAGCAGACGAAATTCTCAGTATCGTTAGTCGTTTTGGGATGATTGTTAATAAATCTCGGATACATGCAGAGCAGCTCAAAAGCAAGCTTCAAAGAGCAGCTCACAACCCAAATGTGTGGTGACCGTGTGAAGTGCGTAATTATTTTTCGAAAGCAGTTATATCTTAATGGGTAGACCAACTGGGCCCCCAAATTAGCAAAGTTTGTTTATTCCGCATTTTATTTTTTTTTATTGCAAAAACTTAAAAATTCAAAAGCATAAAAAAAAAAAAGGTCGAGCTGGTTTGATACTGAATTTGTGATATTCAAAGAATTTTAGAAAGCGTCCCACATACAGTATTTCTACTATTGGGCGCTATTTATTAATCGAAATTTTGCGTAGACTGAGCTTTTGCAATACGTTCCAACTGTTCAAATAAGATGCTTTTTCATGCATGTAGTGTGCTTCACCTTTTTCCCGTATGTTTCAAGAATGTAAAAAATAAATAAATAAATAAATAAAATTAAACATCAGAAATTTTGAAGTCTTACGATGGTGCAGAATAGTGCTTCTCAATCTTCATGGGACTTCGGCTTGGTACATTGTCTTTTTTATAAGACTTAAAACCCGGTAACTTTTCCTTTTATAAGATGACGGCCCGGTTTCGACAAATTCACTCACAAATACCTTCCATTTTTTAAAGTTCATACATTAAACTATCGTAAGTATGAATAATTAATTATGGCATAATTATAAAGAGTATCAGTACACTCCTTCTATTAATACATACTTTGCTGGTATACTTCCTTTTTGACTTGCAAAACGAGTGCTATTTCGTTCAATTTTAAGAACAGAGGATGCGCATCACATTATTGTAATCGACTTGCAGGCACTTTCTATGACCGGTACACCTTTTCTCTAATGCTAGAAGATTTCGATGCCTGAAAACTCTCGATGATTCGTAAATACTTACATATTTAAAAATACGCGGTTTGGCCAATGGCAGTTGCTGCACAGATGTTAGTTAGGCTTTCTGGGTCGGAGCTTTCCGATGCCTTCGCGACTATTATTCCCGAATATATTTTCATGATAAAATATTTATTCATAAAAACAGCGTAGAAAACTCTAACGACAAATTCTAGGACAATCTTTCGCGGCCCGGTATAATTGATGACAGGGCCCGGTACTGGGCCATCGCCCGGCGGTTGAGAAACACTAGCGTAGGGGCAACTTCGCCGTCTATCCTGCCTTTGATTCGGGTTCGATTCCAGCGGTACCGTAGAACGCGTGCGTCTGTTTCTGCCCACAGTAGTCCGGAGTTTGATTCCCTAGGTTAATAGGTTCGGATTCCTAGAAAAATTGTATGTTTCGGTCAGCATGACCGTAGCTGTCCTTGAGTTGTGAAACACAGACAAACTGAAATTTTGAGGTAATCGAGTGCCCTTTAATATCAAGTTTAGGCGATTACAAAAGTTTATGGAAATGGCCTGAACATTACATAGGGACTTTTGTCCTCTGAAAGAGTTTTACGCAATGTATTTGAGACTTTTGTAATGCATGTTAGTAGTTTTAAACATATGTAGTCAGAAATTTTGAGGTAACTAGGTGTTTCCTCGTATCGAGTTTGAGAGATGACGAAAGTTCCAGAAAATGGCCCAGACACGAAATTTGCGTCATTGGGGTATTATTTCTTGACGGCGAAAAATATTTAGCCACCTTAAGATTGGCGACAACTCAACATTAGGATTGTTGAATGTATTGCAAAAACTCCAGTATATTTTAATTTTCGCTCAATGAACTGGAGCTTTTGCAATACATTACAGCAATCCTAATACCAGAGGCGAATTCAGAGAGGAAATTTTTTTGGGATGTAAAATACAGGGCACATTTATGACAAGGACGCATTTAGCGAGTTTTCGGATATAGCGAGGAAAATATGGATTTTGTTTGGTATAATGATTATAAACGCAATATAATTTAACGGCTTTTAATGAACGTCTTTTTGGACCCCGAAATTAACGAGCAATTTAAAAAATGAAATGGGAAATCAAACTTTTTGTAAAAATTCCGTCGTTATATGTGGTTGGTCGTTATAATCTGCGCTCGTTATAACCGATTTCCACTGCATTTTTATGGATTTGGGAGGGGAAATTTTCCCTAATCCCCTGTGATCTGCCACTGCTAATAGAAAGTTCTAGCTAAAAGATGACAAGCTGCCTTTTGGACTTCAGCGGAGGGTCTTGAAAGTCCAGAAAAAGCAGCCTCATATATTATATTTGTGACATTAAGACGTTATAATGGCGCAGTCAATTACGTTTTGATAACCAGAATTTACTCTAATAACGGATCTTTCTCGAGGACCTGAGATATTAAAGGTGGTTTCTTAGCATAGTATAAAGTAAAGCGGTCTTTAGTAATTGATAGATTGTTATTTTATCGATATTTAAAGAATTGAGATGGTGTTCAAGTTTTTTGGAAATGCGCTTATTACATTTTTATTGCAAGATATTATTACCCTTCACAGGGATAACACAATTGCCAAATATTGGTCAACACACAAAGCCACCGGGATTTTTGTGAATATTTTTTGTGGGGGATTTTTATTACAAATAAATTTGAAATTTTCTCCTAAACAAAAATAGCTCTAGTTTGAGCTACTAATACGTGGGTGTCAAATTTATTTGTAATACATTATTATTATTATCATTTAAGTTTTGATCCATGTTTATCCGAGCGTTTGCATTATATTTAAGCAGACTATAAATACTATTTCTTGCCAATTTTGAGGTAAGTAGGTGTCTTCTTTTACTCTCGAGTTTGAGAGCTTTCAAAAATTCAAAAAATTAAACATCGATCTCTCTCTTATTTTATTTCGTCTCTCCTTCCCCTTTTCCTTCAATTTTTTAACTTTTTCCGATTTATTCTTTTCTCTCCTTCAGTTTACTATTCTTATTTTACTTCTACTTTATTACTTTTATTTTACTTCTCGTTTACTATTCTTATTTTACTTCTACTTTACTATTCTCATCATTTTACTTTACTATTCTCATTCTTCTACTTTACTATTCTCATTATGGTAAACAAACAGTTGGCTTTAAATAAATGTTTAGTTTAAGTTTAGCTGGAAAGGCAAAGGTGAATGAGCCTTAATTAAACATGAAACATTCGTAAAACAAACAATAATTTAATAAATGCCAAATACTGGAAATACATAATTGTGATCGTATAGAACAATTAAATTATGGCCAACAATCTATTTCATATTTATAGCGCGAAATGGCTATCAAATGGACTGATTGAATTTGATCAAACATTACTAATTTGGTCAGTAACAGGAAAGTTGCTGACGATTAATCTGATGAGTAAACTCCACTGTTTGACAAATAGCTATCAATAGCTCACCTTAGTAAATCATCAATATGCATAAATTATTCCAGTTTGATTCTGATAATGCGTGTCTACCATTAAACTATGTTCCCTCCTTAGCCTAACCTCCGTTCCAGGCCATGTATAAACAACACTTAATCGAGCCTAACCTTATGTGCATTGCAAACGCATTTCAGAATAAAAGGGGGAAAGATACACGTGTGGTGTCCCATGATGATTCCTCGTCCTTGCACCACAAGTCTGCTCCAGGTATGTCTCGGTGTTGTATGTTGATGGTATAACTTACTGTCTTGGTCGGTAAAAGCCGCCACTGATACTCCTTGCACCGTAAATGCCAGTCGTAAAACAATCTACGGTCAGACGCCCGGCCCCTTGCTCCACAAATTTGCTCACGTTGCTATCAACTCTGTTAACACCTCGCTCTCGAGGTTTACTATACTTCTAATTTCGAGCCACTTGGCCCCGGCACAACTCTACGCTCGTCACTCTCTCCGACTCTATTCCGACTCCCAGCCGACCTCTCCGAACTTTTACTCTCGGGCTCCCAATTTCGTCTCCCTTCCCTCTCTTCCTACATCATTTCTCAATCATTTCTCGATCTGTCCATCACCTAGAACGTACCAATCACTTCTCAACCAATATTTCCAGACAAATCACAATTACTGCCCTCAACTATGGCTCCTCCTTACGACCTATACAATGCTTAACCACAAACAAGCACGACCCTACTTGAGTACGTCCCTAACATCTTCCTTCTTCTCGGGATTTAAAACAGCGAAAACCACGAGGAGTTATAACCCCTATAAACCGACTGTCAATTTTATTATTTTGCCTTTGTTATATTCAGTTTTCACTGAGCCTCTTGATTGTAAAATCCATCCAGGTTGGGAGTTGCCGTCGCTTTGTTGGACCACCGTGCTTGCCGCTTTCTTTCCAATACAACTAATCCTTCAATAATTCATATCTCTTTACCACGAAGGTGAAAATCCCAAATTTCTAAATATACAGCTTATGCCTCGCCATATTATTCTTCTACTTTGCTATTCTCATCCTTCTACTTCGCTTATTTTTCATTTTTTCCTTTTAATGCTCTTGTTCTTCCTCTCTTTCGCATTCCAAGTAATGACAACAATTTGATGAGTTATGAAACATCACAAAAGATGTGTGAAATCCGTCGGATCAGTAATTCAGTGTTAGACTTTGTCTTCTAAATTGAAAGATGCTATTATTCTGTAGAAAAAGAATTGCTACGAACAAGCACAGATAGTCTGCATTTACGTTACCATGGGCAGTTGCTGATGGTCTTAGTATGTCTGTCATTAATACCCGACTTGGTAAACGACATCTGCAGCTTCGTGTGTTCTACGTCATACACGTAAATTTGTATCGACGTGTTGAAATCAGAACTGTGATCCATATGCCCAGACCAGAGCCCCTAGAAATATAGGCCGACGCATCAGCCGCCATTTTGCTGTACACTTCAAGTTTCATTTACCCACGTTTACCATTCGGCAATTAATAGTTCATTTTCTTACATTATCTGTTGGAAATCTACACATTCTGTGCTTATTCCTCGAATGATTCGAACAATGCACAGTGGCACACTCACCTATTTCATCCTATTTTATTGAAAATAACGTACTTGTAAATCACTCACCTGCATACAGCGGTGAGTGCAATCACGTGGTAAGATGGCATCTAAATGGCAGATAGGCCAGCTCTTCTTTTCAGGATATTTCCATATGTACAATGTCATATTTATACACGTTAGATAATTGTGTAACTTTACAGTTAATTGATTATGTTTTGCCTTTTCATTTTCATGTTTTATAAATTTATAACTAAAGCTAAGAATTGTAAATGTTCTTACCTTTCAATAGTTCATACATGTTCAAATCCATTAATTCGAAAACGAGGGCTAAACGGCCAGATCTTTTATCACTGCATACAAAAATAAATAAATAGCCGTTAAAATTGTTATTTGCTTTAAAACACATACTTGATAGAAGTATATGAAATTTTATGTTTTGACAAACTGCGTTTTGTTTTTCAAGCTAGAGCTTATATGACCCACTATTTCATGATTTGGTGGGTCATCAAGGAAAAAAAACGATATTGCGCTGGGTTGAAGTCGAACCAACGATCTCCTCGTTGAACCCGAAGCGTCATGCCAACTAGACGGCCGAGACTTAGCAGACGATGTCTATATCTTCGTGTTCTCATGATATTATTCCCCTTCCCAGATAAATTAATTATAAAAGGAGGTGATTAATAATTATAATAACAGTGGGAAAATGAAGCGGAAATACAAAAATATATATTTCAATTTATCGCAACAAATGAAACGTTTTTCGTTTTTATAAAAGCATTTTGTTGCAAAACATTTTCTAATAAAATTTTCCATATATACGTATGTGAAACGATGTCATAAAAGCCACACTTTAAAAATAAGAACTTATTTACGTCATATGGTTCCATAACAAGTTTTGCTATAACGCACTTGTTGCGCTCCTAAAAATGTCCGTGTTACAGATATTCGCCCTCTTAAAACAACAGAATTTATGAGAGAAATAGCATTAGCAACAGATCTGAATAACTGTGCTCTATAGTTAAGTTAGCTAAGCTCTATCGCTAATAAAATAAATACAGCTCAGCTCTATAACTAATATAGCAAAGCTGTATATTTTGCTTGATAAAACGATTAAATTATTATAATTCGTTGACAAGAAAAAACAGAGTTAAAAAAAAGAGTCATAAAGATAGCCTCTGGATGTCCAATTTCAGTTTTGATAATCCCATTTAACGTGACAAATTAACTAATCATGAAATTGATCAACAATTAGAAATAATTAATATTCTTTAATTTTGTTTGAATTTTTACGCCATGATACTGAGATTTTAAAAAGCAAATATTAAAGTAGAAATAAAAATAATACTAGCTAGATAGACAGACAGACAGACAGACAGACAGATAGATAGATAGATAGATAGATAGATAGATAGAGAGAGAGAGAGAGAGAGAGAAGTTAAACGAAAGCAAACTGAGTTCTAATTGAATTGATATTAAAATTTTGTTAATTTGCTCTATTAATTTATAAGAAAAGAAAAAAAGTTTATATATGTGCATGTTATATGTCCTGGGTGATAACATACCCTTACATTTAATTACTTATTTTAAAATTCTATAATCATATAAATTATTGGGTGTTTTATTGAGATTTATTACGAATTTCTAACTAAATTATTTTTAATTTGGTGATGAACTTTACATCTGAGGGCTTTGTTTACTGTAAAATTCTTGGAAAATGTTAAAATACTTAGTTATTCGAATGAGGGCAAATATTCGCCCGCAATTTTCTTGATGGCGTGACAAAGAAATCGCTAAGATAAATGCATATTTCTTTTACAGAACATTTAGAATAATTTTTGTAAAAATTTGGATAGATATTGATAAATTATATTTTTCTTAATAAATCTCTTCATACAAAATTGCTAAGCAGCCTATTGCAATAAGTTGTTGAAAGGGTACAGGACATGTATTGCTTCAGCGCGATATAGTAAAGTGCTTTATCTCCCTTTTATTACTTATATCAAGGTCAACCAAACACGAATTCATCATTCATTTACGTATTGGAAATACTGTTATTCGTTGCTGCTGGGGAAAAAAAACAAAACAAACCCACACACACACGTAAGACTGAATAAATCAGTATGCTGCTGTTAAATCAGCAAGTTGTGATTGAATTATGTGTATTGGCAATGTAAATGTCTTTCTTCGATTTAATGTCACGAGTATTGCTTTATTAATAGTCATATAATACAGAATCTCATATAGAAAGTATACCCGTATGAGATAAAGTTGCTTAAATTTTCTTTTCTTTATTTTATTCATTCGATTTCAGCACAGTAATTGGGTGATGGTAATAACTAATTAACATTTACATAATAGCTAACGACTAATGTTATTGATGTTGACAAATCCTGATCCATCTGCACAGTGTTCTGTCATAATGTAACTCACATCACACTGATCAAATCGAAAGCCAATAATACTTACTAAACGTAATATTCTAAAATCATGATAACACGTAAATTTTCGATCCATACGCCCTGGTAACTTAAAATCCTATTGATTGATAAACTAACGTTCAACACCAATAGTATGTTCGTCTCTGTGTGTGTGTGTGTGTGGGTGGGAATAATCAATGAATAAGACATTCCTGCATGTTAGAAAGTTTAACTGAAACTAAAAATTTTCCTAACTTCTTCAATGTATACACGTATAATTTTATTATTTTTTAATTAATAATTGTATTACTTTTTCGGTTAATTCTAATTTATATTGACTAAAAGGGGAACTCCCTTAAGTATGTGCCATGCTTATACAGGTTCTGGCATACAGGTTAAAATACAGGTTCTGGCATATGAAAGTACAGTGTCAAAAACTTAATCTTATTCTAATTTATATTGTTAATCTCTTTATATGAAAGAAGCAAATTAGTAATTACTATAGCAGCCCAAAAAGACATTTGCTTCACGGCAATACATACCCTAAAAAACCGTACTCATCACAACCAAAAAACGTACTTTTCCTTAGGGGGATATCAAAAGCTAACAACCATCTTTTCTTTTTTACTACTGCCAAAATATATCCACTTATAGAAAGGTGTGATAGAAATAAGTATGTATTTTCGTGTAATAATATATCAAACTTTCATTTGAACAGAGAAAAAGTTCCGAATAAATCAGTTTAAATGTTGCGCACATTACAAGCACGGCATGGTCGTTAGGGATATTACATGATTGAACAAATACACTGAAAAAACAAATTATTATACACACCTACGATGCGAGGAGGAGGAGAGGAGGATTGTGCAAGGGTTTCATTGGGAAGGGTGGCCGCCGGAGGCGGCGCTGTAATCCCAGACAGGACACCCACGATGCGATCATGTAAATGAGCACGACGGGAACGAATGACCTACGAGCAGCTACTTGATATCAGTACCATATTGTATAAATATCAGTACCATGTTGTATAAATATCAGTGCTATGTTGTATAAATATCAGAGTATCTACGAGCACGCCAATAAATGCTATCAGGTAAGGCAGTGATATGAGCGAGTTTGATCGAGGGCAAATTATCGGCGATCGCAAAGCGGGATGTTGGGTATCAACAACCGCCGAACTCTTGGGCGTGTCGTGCAGTACTGTGGCACGGGTGTACTAACAGTACCTCAAATGCTTAAAAATTAGCGTCAATCGTGTAAAAAATGGCCGTACACAAGCGATTGATGCGCAGGGTGCTGGAAGACAGTCGTATTTTATTGACGGGAACAAAAGCAACCTTTACGTCAGGTTACAACAGATTTTAATGCAGGTATTTCGTCCAAGTGTTTGCACAAGAACTTTTCGTCGGCCACTGGCGCAACTTGGCTATAACAGTCGACGGCCATTTCGGGTTCCATTGCTAATGGCAAGACACAAATTGATGCGGCTGCGATTTGCCAAAACCCACAGCCACTAGACTGCAGACGACTGGAAACGTGTCATCTGGTCCGATGAATTAAGATTCCAGCTGTAACAGGGGGATGGCAGAGCCCGTGTGCGACATCAACTGCACGAAGCACAACATTCCTCGTGTCAGACAGGCGTTATACAAGCTGGTGGCGGTGGGGTAGATGTATGGGACACCTTTACATGGTCCTCACTGGATCCTCTTATCACGCTGGATGGAAGCTTGAGAGGCTCGGGCTACATTAAATTGCTGGCGGATCATCTTCATCCCTTTCTGTGCATGTAGTTCCTACAGAACGATGCGCTCTTTCAAGCGTATAATACACACCCCAACAATCAAACGTTGCACAAGAGTGGTTCCACGAGCACAGTAGTGAGGTTGAAACACTCACCTGGCATTCAAGGTCCCCAGATATGAATCCTCTCTAGCAGTTATGCGATTATCTGAAACTGTCTCTTCCCGTTTAGGACTCCCCACCATGCTTTGTGACGGACTTAAGACGGAAACTGCAGGATTGCTGGGCGACAATACCACCAGCTCGCTTTCAGTACCTCACTGATCCCTTCCAAAGTGTACTGCTGCAGTTATTTGCACAAAGGTGGAACAAAGTGGTATTGAACAGGCGTGTATTGTAATTTGTCTTTTCAGTGTATATCTTAGGCAGGGAATGGTGATATGTTTCCAAATGAAATACTCACAAGATGATATCATGTAACTGGACAACATTGATATGAGGGCTCAATCTTCGTAAAGCTCTCACCTCTGTCAACCCTAGCGCTTGTTCCACACTGAAAGAGAAAATTCTAATATAGAAGAGTATAACAACTTTGCATGTTATAGTTTTTAAGATAAAATTTATAAATATACCATTGTCTTGAACTGTCCTACAGTTTCAGTATGTCTGCATCCATCATTCCATACTCTATCAGTTCGAGCACTCAATAAGCGTAGCTAAGGGGGCAAGGGTGCGGTCACCCGGGAGCCACAATTCGGGGGGCGGCAATTGTCCTTTAAAACACAAAATTTATTTGTTATCCCATTGGAAGGGGGGGGGGGCGGTAAAATATCTAGCTACGCCACTGCGAGTACTCAACCACGCTCCACGTCGGACAACTACTACTTCTTGAACGTTGTTATGAACGCCACTAGCAAATGTACAAAGAGGACACTAGAGCAAGAATAGCGCGAAGATTATGTATGGCAGATCCCCCCCACCTCAACCGAGAGGCTTTCGCGTTTTCGTGAATAAAACGATTGTGAGTGTCAACGAAGATAAGAGAGGGTGTGAAATAGGGAAAGATGATTTGAGAGAGTGAAATAAAATGTTTAAATAAGAGAGACTTCGCTTTTTCGGAGCGACTTGTCCCGCTTCTTCGGAGCGACTTGTTTCGCTTCCCGGTTGCGGAAGAAGCACGGCAGGATTACGTCGTAGGCTAGTGAGCTGCGTGTATAGTAACTATTGTGCGTTCGCGCAGACCTGACGCCTGATACCGTTAGCAGACGGGTTAGTCCATTGCAGTTTAGGGAAGGGCGTCTTGCCGAAACTGGTTTTCCGCGAGGGAAAAACCAGTTCCTCCAAGACGGCCTTCCCTAAACTGCAATGGACTAACCCGTCTGCTAACGGTATCACGCGCCAACTGAGCGCGAATGCACAGTAGCATACATACCATTGGTTAATCTGAGTCGAATACGAGGTATCGTAATCGTGCGGCAGTTATGCGGTGGCGTACCACAATTCGAATATCTAGCCCCGTAAATAGATAATGGCTAGGTGGGGCACCTGAGCACATATCGTGCAAACACAAACCTTTTTTTATTATGGAATGACGTATTCGCCCAATATGAACTTGTATATCGTGTAAATAGTCCCGAGAATAAAGTGGTTTAAACGTGGTGAATCCATCGATCTGTGTATTAACTATTCAAAACTTCAAGACACAGAAAACGATCTGGTAAACTCCTCGATGGGCACACGCTTCGGATACTAAAAGTGCATATACACCACGAACGAGGAAGTTCTACGCAAGCCATCCGAGAACACAGTAGGGAAAGCGATAACGGACGACCGGGGGTCTCGTCTGGCACTGCTTCCTCACATTCAGCCATATTGCGTACCTTCGTTCCTAAAGGTTTCTTTCCCTGCCGTCACAGTGTGCTTTACTACTCGACTTACTCATATTAACGCATTCGCAAAGTGATGCAATTTGAATATGCCCCACAGAAAATGGTTGCGACCTTACACTTTTTCCAATAGGAAAATTTAAGGCTCCTAGAAAAGAGAGCTGGCATATATTCGCCATTTTCTTACCATCGTGTCACGTGATCCTATTCACTGCTGCGTTAAAGTTGAGTGATTTACAAGTGTGTTATTTTTAATAAAATAAGGTGAAATGGGTGAGTGTTCCGCTGGGAATTGTTCTAATCATTCGAGGAATAAACATAGAATGTTTGCAGCGTAAAGTTTGTTTTGATTATTTGCATTATAATTTTACATTAATCGAAAACTAAGTTACGGTTGCAAATTGTATTTATTGGCGACATCTTAAAAGTTGCGCCAATGTTTACATTCGTCGGATAATCGCGGATTGTTCATTATTTTTATGCCAAAATAGCGATCATTGCGCCAATGCGTAAAACCTTTATCGCCAAGGTAAATGAAACCGGAAGTGTACAAGAAAATGGTGGCTTATGCGTCGGCCTATAATTCTAGGAGCTCTAGGCAAACTAGAGAAAATTAAACTTTCGAATTGTTCGAAAATGAATGATTTGATTGGGTTTTCGCCCAACCAACACTTTTTTTCCATAGACTTAAATTATCAGCCATATATTGTTATTATGTGGCCGTTTCCAAAGCTGTAAACTTTTTTCTTAAAGTAGAAATTGATTTTAGAAAAGAAAGAAAATTTTAATCATTCCTCGTCCGAAATTGATCGAAATGTACGTATATTTCAAGCACACTTTTAATTTTATCAGCATCATCAATCAAAATTAGACTGACACTTTAAAATCCTGGAATTTCCACTAACGAGTTGGAAATCGATGAGTTGCCTTTTTTGGCAGGTTTGCATTCATCGAGGATTTAACAATAGAATGTTTATTACACCTTTATTGGAAAACTTAATAAAAATGTTCTCCTTGTCGCCTATTAGCCCAGTAATTCAACGAAAGTTTCATGTCCTTTTCCAATTGATAAGAAACAGTAATCAATAAATTGAATTCCAGTGCCATTGATGGAAAATAGAGCTTACCTGACAAAATGTCTTTTAAGCCGTTTGCAAGCATAGAGTTGGCCATCTGCTAGGCTTTGGCAGGCCATCACTTCGGCGAAGCTGCCTTCTCCCTTTTTACCCAAAATTCGGTACTCTGGAAATATATATATAGAAAGTCCTTAATTATAAAAATCCATAGTCACTAATCCCACACCCATACAACATAAGAGTAACATAGCATTGAAAACTTCTTTTTCAGCCGATTACATATTTTATTATGTAATAAACATAATTTTTTCGTATCAGGTATTCCTATTAGATCCCATAAGTGAAGAATTGTATGGATACGTGGGATCTAAGTCCCCCAATAATATAAAATAAATTGTAATTTTACATGTAATGTATAAATGTATATGTGTTTTAATAATTTTAAAAACACCACGTTGCTGTTAGATAACATTCTTTTCAATTTAGAATTAAACGAAATATAATATAATATATATCTAAATGCTTATTATTTGGAAAAATTTAGGAAAAATTATTTGCTTTATTAGAAGTCTGGTATCATTTTTGATTTTAGTTAGGATAGTAGTTAAATAAAACTAAGAATGATCTTAAACAATAATTCAAAATAGTATTAAAATATCCTTAAATAGTGTCTTAAATATAATTAAATTGCCTTAGATTTAACCAAGAATAATCCTAAATACAGCCTTTAGATATACTTTGGAAATCGTTTATAACGACGTTGGTTATAACGATGAAATTTTTTCAAGAAGTTTGGTTTTCTATTCTATCCTTTAATAAATATATCGATTATAACCACATCGTACATAACGACGAAATCTGTTATAACGAGTGTGATTTTGTTTCAAATACGAAAATCTATAATTGATATGGCGACGTGACTTTAACAACCATTCATGGGAACCACGTGGGGGTTTGAGACAACGCTATAATAACACTATTCCGTTCAAATAAAAGGAGAAGTCGGACACATTGTTCGATTAAGTGAACTAAATTTCGTTTTTCATCAAAGCTCTAATGCTAAATTCACAGCAAAAGATACGTACTTTAATTCCTTGTGTGTATAGTAAGTAGGAGTTATTATGTTTAGCAGGGAGCAGACGTGGTTTTCTTTATCTAAGTGAATGGGTGTTTACAGTATATGATAGAGAATATCATTCTAAATTAACCAAGTATTGACCAAGAGCTCGGCAGCCGTAAAGGAAGCTAAATAGGGATTATGAGATGAGAGAGAATAGTTGCACTCAGAAATCCGAAATAAAAGAAACATGGGTGGGTATATGGTAATGGCATTTCTGACAACTAAAGAAAGAAAGAAAGACAACGAGCCACACCCGATAAGCAAGAGGGGTTTTATGTAACCCAGAATTAACCACTAACTAGTTACTGAGAAGCATTACTAACCTTATGGCAAAGTTTCATCACGAAATGTCGAAACGAAAATTACTCATTTTTTTCGGAAGCACTGCCGTATTTACCTATAGGTCGAGTAGGCCTCCGAATTGGATCCTACAGGTACCTTAAAGGAGTCTCGTGATATCAAAATTTAAGCGTTATTTTAATCTTGTTTATTTACAAAAACATCTCCGAGAAATTTTCGTTTTTGACAAACCTAAATATCGAAGTTAATGAAAGTTAAAGAAAAACCCTCACGATTTATTGATTGAATATTACGAGGGCCACATTCTCATTAGGGGTCCATTATATCCTTCCAGCCCATGGCCCATAAAACTTTAAACCAGCACTGTTCGGAAGTCATTAGCAAGGCACGACAAATATACGGTAGTCATCGGCGACTAGGTATTTGCAATTAGCTAGTAGGAAACCTTCTTTTCCTACCAGGAACTTAGGTTTTCTTATTGAAGCGGGCGAGTATCTTTCTTGTCTGGCGAGTAAGTACCACGATTCGTCGAGTCCTGGTTATTAGTATAATAAATTTGTTTGTTTGGCTTTTTTATGGCGCAAGAGCATCTGGGCTATACTGCGCCAGTATAATAAATATAATAGTAATAATATAATATAATAGTAATAAATAATATAATAATTATAATAAATAATATAATAAATATAATAAATAATATAATATAATAATAATAAATAATATAATATAATAATAATAAATAATATAATAATAATAATAATAATAATATAATATAATAATAATAATAATAATATAATATAATAGTAATAAATAATATAGTAATAAATAATATAATAGTAATAAATAATATAATATAATAGTAATAAATAATATAATATAATAGTAATAAATAATATAATATATAGAAGTAATAAATAATATAATATAATAGTAATAAATAATATAATATACTAGTAATAAATAGTAAGTAAATAATATAATAGTTAATTATTGATCCTACGAAAGAAAAAATTACTTAAATTTTTATTGGTCATTTGTCTTCTATATTATATACTTTAGTGTCTTCTGGAATGTTTCATAAAAAATGTATTATATATGTTTATGTGGCAATCAACATAATTTAATACATATAGTAATTAAATATATTTGATTTAATTTAAATCCAAAAGTTCCTTTTTTTTATATATAAATGATTTATAAAACCCTACAGTGTATTACCATATTAGGATTTAAAAAAATATATCGTTTATAACGACCGTCAGTTATAACAACGGAATTAATTGCATGGTCCCTTGGAGGTCGTTATAACCCATTTTCACTGTACAGTAATTGAGAGGTGCCTTAAATGCAACTAAAATAATCCCAAAATATTACTTTTAGATATAATTGCGAACAGCTTTATTTGAAGGTTATATCAAGATGAAGTTAATTATCAAGATATTTATTTGAAGAAATTTTGCACTCAATAACATTTTATACTACATGAACAATTAACTTATTCAGAATAGTTAATTAACTTATCTAGAATAGGTAATTAAATTACCCAGAATAATTAATTAACTTATTAAGAATAGTTAATTAATTTCTTCAGAATAGTTGACTAACTTGTTCAGTTTTTTGTTTTAATTAACTCTTATCCAGAATAACTAATTAACTTATTCAGAATGGTTAATTAATACGTTCAGAATTACAGACTAACTTGTTTTGTTCTAATTAACTTATTCGAAAAGAAACGATATTAATTTTAATTAAAGTTATTAGTGATAGTTGGCAATTAATTTGGGTAAGATTAATGTCTGTTAATCTGAAGGTTAAATAACTGATTCCAAGGCTATAACTAAATCAGCATGAGTTTAGACTGTCTATTATTTTAAGGCATGAGGTCAACAAAGGTCACGCTGCGCCCTGGCCCACAGCTTTCCGAGAAATCCGAACTTCTGACACCAGGGAAACCATACCCTAGACTACGGTGGGCAGAAAAACATTACGTATTATACGACACCATCAAGAGTCAAACCCGAGTTAAGGACGCGATATATCAATGTATTACCACTACACCACCACAAGGTAGTGGACCTACATGTTCCCGAACAATCCAAAGCTTTTAAGTGTGTTTTCCAAATCTCCGGACTACCGTGAACAATTAAGAAAAGCATGCAACGACTGACCAGGCCTTACCAAAACTAATAAAATATACTCACTGGTTCAACGTATAAGAAAAGATTCCACAAACTTTCGAGAACTTCTGCTTCCTTTATCAACCGACACTTCGCCTGATAAAGGGAATAGCAATCCTCGAAATGTTGTAGAATCTTTTTTTTTATATGTTGGGCCAGTAACGAAATTTTACTAGTTGTGAACTACGTTTTTTCTCTAGAGTTGGGGGTTCAATTCGAATTAATGGTGAACTAGATGAGCACGTGACCACTGCAGGATCCAAGGGGTGCGATGGGGCAATCGCCCACCCCCTGAGCTGGGATTATATCATGGGAAATGAAAAGTACTGGACACTTGGCTAAAAATAGGAATCGGAAACAAATAGGCCCCCCCCTCCCGAAAGGTGACCCGAAACGTGTACTCCTTTGAGGTTATTCTTATACTCCAACTGTTACTAAATTCGTGAGATAAGGACCCACCTTAAATTCTAGGGGGGTTCCACAGGTGTCCGCACATTGAAAGGCTTAAGAAGCATTAATAAACGCAAATATTTAGAGAAGTGAATATTTTAACACTGAATTAATTCTTTTAAAGATTATAAGCATGTTCACGTTAGTAGCTCTCTCGACAATTACAAGGTAAAGACGGTAGAAACATTTTTGGGTGCAATCTTTTCGTTTAAGTAGAAAAGCTCATTTTGAATTTGATTAATTTCTATAAAAGACGTTGATGCAAAAAGCATTTTACAGTCATAAACAGAATAATGTGTGTACTTTAATGGGGTAAAATTTGCATCTTTATTTTCCCTTAATCTCTGACTGAAATTTGTGATTTCTTTAAGGAAGGATGTAAGCAACTAATTATAGTAAATTAAGACCCTTCATATACTGCCACATGGTTAAAATTTCTCTGGCGAAAATTCCTTCACAATAACATTCTCCAGTTTTACGGACAAATTTCCATGTTTGACGAGTGTCCGTTATGGGGAGGAATTTGACTGTAGCAGTATTAACAGTGCCCATGGTCTTGTCATAAACTATAGTCACAAGTATTCTCATATCACATTATTACATATTAAACAACAATATAAATCAACGTTTATTGGCGTAGTGATACCAACGCCGATGTTATGGCGTGATTAGATGGTGAAACGTTCGAAAGAAAATAAATAAATAAATGAATAAATATATATTGTTTATCACTACGCCAATAAACGTTGATTTATATTGTTGTTTAATTTAATCTGCGTAGTGTTCGATTTATTTAAAAAAATTATTACATATGTCGTGAATTTTCATTCATTCCACAAATGCGTCTAAAGATGTCATCACTACTAAAAGAATGAGATAAATGTGTAGCAAAATCTCTTTAACGGACGTTTATGACTAGCGGACACCTTTGCCATTCTCAGTTTCGACGTTTGTTGTCCCCTAATTCTCATGAATAATGGACAAATAGTAGGGTCCCGATGTGTGCGCTATTCATACGTTTTATTGCATGAAGTTTAAGACTACCTGATCTAAAGAGAGAGGGGGGAGAGAGAGAGAGAGAGAGAGAGGGCAGTGATAATTAATAGTGAATGGAATATGGTAATATATGTATAATAGTCTATGACAACGAATGCTATCATGACCCTTAAAACAGGGCAAAATGTACGCATAAGTATATTTTATACGTTATTTTTTCAGAGAGCATTATTTTTTAAAAGGTCATTGAAAGCAATGAATATTTTTTAAGATATGTAAACGATGTTAATACGGATAATGATGAAATGTGAGCAGTTTTTAACTTAAAACAGTTTACTATAACATTCTTTATTTTTTAATTTTCCTGTGTATATGCAAATGGATGGTCTTATAAGCTATCTTCGGCTAGCGTCATGATTTCAATAAACTAGTACAGCAAAATCGATGACTATAAGAGAGTATTCTAATTTTAAATATTTATATCTTGTTTCACGAAAATTGTAATAGTAAAACTTCTGCTTTCTTCTCTGTTGGTCAGCAGGACATTGTCCGAAGCACCACACCCATTTCACTGACCCTAATTATCCTACCTACTTTAATAGCAAATCGGCGTTTCTTTACAAGAAGTTAGTGATCGGGAATGTCTACACGTTTTTCTCCACTTCCTGTTCCAGAAGCGGAAACATCTCGTTTTTGCATCTCCATCTACTTTTCTAGATTAAAAACGTGTAAGTAAAGACGAATAAATGGAATTTTAGATTAGAGGTACTATGTCTTCTCGAAATGAAAGTTGTACATTTTCTGGGTTAATATACATTACTCCTGTTTATTGGAAACGCGTTCAAATTCAGGTTAGGAGCGTGCGGATGTGCCGTTGTTAACACATTTGAAATTGGCATAGTGCAATCACTTCCCTACTAATATTTAATTTCTTCAACGTTGTTGTAACAATCCCGGAAGAGTACTTTTGACGAAAAGAGAGGGGAGGGG
>QLNU02015360.1:267782592-267801920 GCA_006491805.2 Dysdera silvatica | reverse complement strand
ATATCGCTTTAAAAATATTTTAATAATTTTGTAAATACGTTATGATTTGTTTCCACTATTTTTTTTTGCTTTTTGGTTTCAAAGTGGGCATTACTTTGAACAGGCGTCGTAAGCCACTTATCACTTTACAAAAAGATGATATTTAGAGATTATAATCGTTCTGTAAAGTGATTATACTATAAAAATTACTATGTAACTTTATGAAATCAGCGATATTCGGTAAACTGAATAATGTCGTGGCTCTAATTTTCGTTATTTTTACGTTTATTTTGCGTTGTCTTCTCAGAAAACATATTACAGTATGAAAAGAAATTTCTTATAAGTTTGATCTCAGTTTGTGGGAAGCATTGTCAACATACACCTGTAATGGTAATGTTGTTATTATAAATAATATTCTTTCACAAATACACAACTAAATGTTATTATATATAAATATATACCATAATCACTGCTTTATAAAAAATACTTCCTTTTTTAACATTTTATATAAAGAGTAAATGGCGTGTGGTATTTTTTACAAATTATTAAAGTTATTTCAGACTTTAATTGTTAAGTGGTTATTTCAGAAGCTCATTTGGACAGAACACATTTTATTTAGCAAGATATCTAGTGCAGCTTTTTTTTAATCTGCCTTTTAAGGAATCCACGGGAATCATAGTCTGTATATTCTTGACAAAGGATTGCTTCGTTAATTTAAACGCGCCCGTCGATACGTTTCTCATTGCCATCTAAAACTATACTTCATAACGACATTAATTTTAATGTATTCTGCATAATTATACGTCGAATTTCAAAGCTTACCTATATATCATTAATTGGTGGTTTAGGCGACAGTAAAAAAGAAATATTGTTAAGGAAGTCGTTTTTTTAAGCTATTCAGGGGCCCTGTTCATGACCATTTCTTGGGACCCTTCCTGCACTAATTTCCAAATTTTTGCAATAAAAAAAGTATAATATATACTAAACAAACTTTGCCAATTTGAAGCCCGAGCCTCATTGGACAATACGTTAAGATGACGCTGATTGTTAATTCATAAACAAATCCATTCTATCCCCTCTGTATCTGAAAACCAATTCCCAAAGAAGTGTATGTATGTATGCGATGTATTTAGCCTACGTCACGCTCCATTTTTTTTCATCATAGTAGGTTTTGACTTATTTATTAGTTTTACCTACAGCTCACTTAGCCAAACGATTTTTATCTAATGAAGTTCCCGAGAGACTAGAGTTGATTTTTTTTATTATACAAAAAATAGCCTCTACAAGCTTCAGGCTGGATTGAATAAGCAAGAATGATCTAAAAGGAGAAGGCCGTGACATTTATGAATTCTGATATTGATTTTTCCCCTTCTAATTCATGTATTAACATTTTCACGAAATCATAAAACTAAATCATCTGTCAATGATAAGAAAAAAGAATAAGCTGTTACATGAATATATTGCACAATAGACTAAGCATTTAGATAGATAAAGTGTTTTTTTTAAATAAAAAGGGGATCATATTTTTGACCAAAGAAAGCTCCTTAACAGAGGAAGAAGGGGATAATTCAAGTATAATATATATAATTAAGCTTTTGGTAGTCCACTTTTATACGGCTTATGCTGAAACCTTTTTTAGGTGGGGAGATTTTTTTTTCTATAACTAAGCTTAGAAATTTTACGTATAACCATGCAGAATACATTCAAGTTAATACCGTTGTGAAGTATACTTATAGATGTTGAGGAGAGATATATTGACGCGTTTTAAACAAACGAAGCTGTCCATTAGCAGGAATAGACTGTGATTCCTGTCAATAATTAAAAGATAGATTCAAAGAAAGAAGATGCAACTAGACACCTTGCTAGCTGAAATATGTTTCGTTCGACTGAGTCTATACCATACGCAATTTTTTGTATGAAATATTAATAGCAAATATAATCTTGTTTTATAAAAGAGATATTGTAGTATATACAATGACATTCAATTGTGTATTTGTAAAATAATGTTATTCATGATAGTAGCATTATCATTAAATTTTTTTCTCTGCACTTAAAATATAGGCTTTTTAGTATGGACTATATAAAAGTGGGGTGTTCAAAACTTAATTGTATTTGAACCATATTTTTGCAAAAATTTTCATAGCATTCATTCGTAAAATTATAATTGATTTGATCTTGATTATTGTACCGTCCTGTGGTATTTTTTTAACATTTTACATTTCATTTAGCACTGCATGGTATTATACATCGTTAAAAGAACGTAAAAATAACGGACCGATTTTCCATTTTTTTTCAGGAACTTGACTTCCACTCTGTTGCTATGTTATAAAATGATGAAAAAGAAGTAAGTATATAAAGATGCCCTTCTAGCCTCGAAATCAATGAGAAGATTCTTCATAGTTATCTCTAGCTGAAATTACTTATGCCGACTGTATTCAGTTCGTGAAGATTCATGAATATCATCATTAATTTATTGGTTGAAAAAGGTTTGATACTCATTTTTAATGTCAGGATGGAAAGTCAGGCTTGATTTTCAGAAAAATTATAGCTTTCTGAGGCGAATTCAGCTGATTGCTAATTGATTGGAAATAACTAGAATTTCTCTTTATTGGCGGAAAAGGGGTTAATTTGTTAATATGGAAAATTAAAGAGTCTCTGTATTAAAACTTTTCAAGAACTGTTTAATCATGATGTTGACGTAGACGAGTAGAAACCGTTAAACGATATATAGGGGACAGTTACCGAATTTGAACCACCCGAATATTTTTTGAATTATATTGAAAACGGAGTATTTTAAAAATAAAGGAAGTAAAGAAAATAATTATCACCAATTAAATCCTCAAAATGGTGTAATTTCTTTTACTAAAAATACAATTTAAAATAGCAAAAGGGTACTAAGTCAAAATTAAGTCATCAGTCCAATCAAAGGAAGTGGTTTTACATGATGGCCTACTGAATTCTCAAGATGAACCACTGGCTAAATTTCTAAATCTACCAGTTTTCTGGAACGATTTAAGTGCAAGCACTTTTTGATATTTTGCACTCATGCACACACAGTGTTTGGACCCAAGTACAACATTTCATACAGATACCTTGCTCTTTTGTGTGTTTACACAAAATTTAAAACCACGTAGTCTTTTGTATCTTTATCTCTTTTCTTGTACAAAATTTGATTATTTTACATTCTTAAATTTTCCATCTTTAGTTTGCTTTTGTTCGATTTTATAGCGACCACTTGTTATCATAACTTCGTTGTGAGTTAATCCATGTCTTCGATAAGATGATGAACTTGTGATTATGGATTTCGTTTCAGAGCGGATGATATTTCGAGATATTTTTTGAATTTCTTATTTTCCTCCTGTAAGGTTCATAATCACTTAGAGCGTTCTTATTACTATTTTCATTGTCATTAGAGAATATGGATATTAGCGTCTTAAGCCTATGTGTTATAATAACTGATCTTATATACCATCTATTGGTTATGTTTGCAATTTCTGATGAACCTTCAGTACATAGCAAAACCTTGGATGGTGTAAATTGGTAGTCTTTAATGATACCAAAGGAAGGTACTCTTAGCTACGCTTACGGTAGTTGTTCTGAAGCATGCTTTATTTAGAAATTTACAAATTTGTGTTTTTTTTTTGTACTAGTGAAAGCATATTTTTTACGCTTGAGTAAAATAGATTTGTAGGGGCCCAAAAATGACAATATTCGGAAGGTTGTAAGAGCGATGTGATCAAACAATAATGTTAGCATGATTGTATTCTCTTGAGCAATTTTGCAGACCTTCAATTCCTTACATTGTCCATCGAGTAGTAGAAGTATATTTTTTAATCTTTTTTTTTTTTCAGTTCACATCACTGAAAATGCTTGGGTCACTCAACAAACAATTTGGAGTTCATGTATCACGTGTCTGAAACCGTAACAATGCTTGCTGAGAGTGCTCCAACTTTAAGATCTGTGTTTTTTTTTCTTTTAATAATTATCATTACCACAGTGGTATTAACACTATTTGTAATGGTATCTATATGATGTTTACTTTTAAGAGCCCCATTTTTGTGGAGCTTTCTGCATGATTGCAAATTCCGATTTATCGACATTAAATGTAGTTTCGATTGCGATTTAATGCTTATCAACAATTTTTTCTATTAGATAATAAATGATTTGTGTTCTTTCTGCTGAATCCTTGTGTTCTTGTCATTGAAGTCCTTCCAAGTTTTTGAAGTGAAAGCTGGGAATTTCGACGCATAAAAGCATAAAACCATCTTTTTTCTGCAATTTTATATCTACATTAAACGAATGCGGAAAAGGTTATTTTTCTGCAACATCGAAGCTAATTTTCGGATTTTCTTGATGGTTATCGAAAAAGCAATTTTCAAGTTGAAGAATATGCTGAAAAAGATTTTTTTCCATGTATGGAGAAAATACGTATAACTCCCATTTATGAAAGAGCTTTTATTATCAATATATTTTATTATAAAACTGCTTCACGATAGACCTCTCTTGGCCATACTTGTTGTAGAAGAAATGTCGTATTTTTTATAAAATTTGACGTTGCCTATATTGGACCGGTTCAACACCAACAGCTGCTTGTTGTCCAAACTAGGAAACTTTACAAAACAGGCAAAAATATTACACCTAACTCTACTGTCTTACTAAATTTTTAAAACTATTGTAGTAAATCGGAACCAAACAAGTGTATCTTCTGAAAATATGATATATTTTACTCCTTACTTTATGATGCTCCAAAGACTCTTTCTGTTCTATATGCTCTTTGATAACTGCATCATATCAATGTTTGTTACTTTTCTTGTTGGTGCCGTATTTTTAGTGGATATTCCTTTATATACCATTGGCTAGTATTTTTTCAATATTTCTAACACAGCACTACTCAAATTAACTCGATAATAAATAATCAAAGCATCTAGAAGCGAGACAGAAGGGACTTTTATTTGAGGTACGTCATTTCCTAGGGGTCCTAACACCAAAGAAATATTTTGTGCTAGAAGTTGATATTAGTTAGTTAATTTATAATTCAGGCAGGAATCGAGGAATTTTGTCCAGGGACTCAGAATAATTGCTAACAGTTCTGATAATGACATCGTTGTCACTCACTTTTTGTCATCCAATATTTCACTTTGCTCTGTTGAATTTTTAATGAACCTTTCTGCGTTTTTGCATGTTTCCAATATATATGATATATATATTTATCGATTTAATCGAATTTCCTTTATATATAAAAATGTTCTCCTTTATTAAAATGTTATATATTATTGGCGGCATATTTAGAATGCATCTCTTTAACTTAATTGCACTTTATTCTTTTACGATCAATAGAGTTGAAAAAATCAGTAATGAAATCAAATTTTCCTTGCTGTCAATAGGATGTTATACAGGTTATTAAGTTATTTATACGAAACCAGTGGTAAATTGAATTATTTGTGGTTATAATAAATTTTAATCGTAAGAAAGACAATAGTTTATTCAAATGTTATATGTTGTAGTGTTGCACATCTTACAAACAGCTGTTGAATTATATATGTTAAATTCTTTGATTTTAATGCTAAATTATTCAATTAAAATAGCTAGGATAGAAATGGAAAGCACAGAAATCAAACTGTTGGGAGACTTCCTGGTTTCTAAAGGTATATAGATAGAAAACATATTTTTAGGTTATATATATATAATTAAAATAAAACTACTAAATTAATAACGTAAATATTTTATATAAAATATCTTTAATAATATATTCATACAGCAGTATCAGTAAGTATATCTATTTGAATATCATAATAAATAATCAAAATTAACATATAAAATTTCCTTACTTCGACAATAATTGAAAGTTTTTTTTATATAATTCTATGCAAAATAGATATTTTTTTTTAAAAGCGTTGACTTTATATTCATGTAAATTTCATAACTAAAAATAGGAAATAATATTTTACCATAACTAAAATTATTTCCTGATATTCATCGTAACTATAATAGTTTGTGATTTTTGTCATTACTACAATATTTTCTGATTTCCATCATGAGAGTTTTTTACTTTTACGGTAATTAGGACTTTTATTTCCATCTACGACAGCTTATCAGATATTTTCCTCCCTATTACTTTCGCAATGGCTGTTTTAGGAACCCACTTTCTGCCCTTTATAATATTGAAAGGTGTTTTATATATTTCAGTTTAAAAATTCTCGTCTCACTGTAGAGAGAGAGGGAGTCATACGAGTTATTGATAAATTAATATTCGTTTCTATAAAATGAAAGTTCATAAATTTTATATTAATGCATTTAGTATCATATATAATTTACAACAATGCTTTTAAGATCTTTTGAACAATGATGCTCAATATCAAGGCTTTCAGCGTAATAACTTAATCCTCATAAAACTGAATATGATTTTAAAATACAAATTCTATACCCATGCATATTCCTCTCTCTCTCTCTGCAGGTATATAACGATGTTAAATTTTCATCAATAAAGGGTGTCATCTCATCACCATCTCCACTTTTAATTATATAAAAGTAATATATGAATGAGAAATTAACACATTTTATATTTATCATGACAATGTTCCGTTTACTTACTTTGTACCATTTTAATATGATGGTTTCTAGAAGGATGAACATCAGCTGTCAAGGATCTGTTTTTGAAGGCCTGCACAGTCAATGTTCCAGCATTTTTTTCTTCTTTAGCCAGCATGGCACTAACATCTTTGTATACCGCCATTCAAATGAAGTAAATGATGCTTTTACTGTTCTTTCGGTTTTAAATCTCCCGAAGTTAAGGACTCAAGTTCGTTCGTGAAAAATAATAGACGAAGAAACATGACAGTCTTTAGACGAATGAAAGGCAATTTATGGATTTTCTTAAACTGATTGCGCCTTCAGATAATAAATCCAAGATGACAGATAAAAATAGAGCTGATTTTATAAGAATTCCTTTTTATTTCAATTTCTTTCTATACGTATAAATTGCGAGCACATTAAATCTTGAATTTCACGCACAAGATCTGATAAATATCAAAAAGTTCTCTAAACTTAGGTTTCTGGAATTTATAATTCATGCTTCACTTATTCCACAAAAGATTGTTTACAAAAAATAAAACTCAACTATAGAAGCGCTTGCAAATATTTTCATATTAGTGAATTTTACCAAGTGAAATTACCAGTTAGAAACAAATACACTCGGGCCGATTTTGTGCCAGACTGGTGGTCAGCTTGACAGTGTCTGAACTCAGAATGACCACATGGTTCTGAGTGGACACAGAGGAACACGCGGTAGCGTGGCCAAACGAATAGTTCTGGACATACAATTATATCTTTCTCTAAAGGGGTCAAACACAAACCGAAAACTGTAACGTGTAAGACAAAACGTAGGGTAGAATTTTTTCTCTAGTCAGGGATATTTTCAGAGTTTGCTGTTAGACAGGCAGTATAAACAGGAATATACAAAACAACTCTAATTAATCAAAGTATTTTAATTAAAATCAATTGAATATAAAGCTTATTGCCATTCACAAATAGCTTTATTTTATTTTCAATCCTAAATTCCATATTATTTTATAGATTTTTGCCCAGAGCAATGCTTACGTAATGCTTGATAGCTATATTAAACGTGGTTTTAATTTGACGAGAGAAGCTACATATATAATATTTTGGTAATAAGACAAAAACTTGTATTTATACTTAAAACAAAACAAAACACCTCGTCATTTGTCAATTTCATTTCTTTTCGCGTTTTTATTTATTTAACAAATTATAACCATATCTAAACATAATTAAATCTATAATGTATCTGCATTTAAATAATGATTAAAACTAATTGAAATAAAATGGTTAAAGTGCACAAATTTAACCTTAACGATGATATGACATCATTAACGTTTCTTAATGAGGCGAAGGATGAGTTCCTTTAATATATATTTATATATGTGCATTTTTTGACATACGCATCTAACATAAAATATAATCTAACTTCGATATTTTATGAATCGGTAATTATAAAATACGATCTAACTTCGATATTTTATGAATCGGCAATTATAAAATACGATCTAACTTCGATATTTTATGAATCGGCAATTATAAAATACGATCTATCTTTGATATTTTATGAATCAATTATAAATACTAGCGATATTTTATGAATCGGCAATTATAAAATACGATCTAACTTCGATATTTTATGAATCGGCAATTATAAAACATATATGTATATTTGGCCTTAATCTTAAATTTTGAAGATGAAGCCCCTTTCTCTTTTCAATTGTTTATAATGTTCTCGTTGTATAATTATTTGAATCTGGGCATTTTTTCCAAGGCTTTGCTTTTTAAACATTTCAACTGCATTCCTATACAGTGCTTAGGCATATTAAAATATGGAATGTAGATACTAATGTGCTGTTATTAATATTAAATTTTTACTTATAGATTTTGTAACTCGGGATTATTTAGCCGCGTCATAATGCCTATTTTTATGACAAAAAAGGTTACTGTAAAAAAGTTATACATAACATTCTTCTAAATAATTTCAATGATTTAAATAAAAAATAGTAAAGATTTTTCACAATATTTAGTATTAAATTTTCTTTCTTAATCTTCAATATTTTTAGGCTAATTTCTAATCTGAAGTTCCCCTTACTTTTTATTTTCTAAAAGGGCAAGCTATCCTTCTTTATAAATTGAAACATTCTTTGTGCATTGAACCGCCTTTTTCCTGCAATTTGTGGATGGTTCCTCAAGGCTCGCTAGAAGTAATCGTTGCAGGTCTCCCTGGGTTACCTACCACTGAATTAGGCTTCATGTCACGAGTACACCCAACAAATCCGCTCTTTCTTTTCGAGAGTGTGGCAGAGAGAAGAGGATCAATTATAGAGCACTAACGGCAAATGACCCAAGCCGACCAAAATAGATATCTGAGGAAAAAATTCAAACCCGGATAGATAGAGTACATAAAAGAATTACGCGAAATGGGATATGATCTTTCTCCATGGAAAAGATGGAATATTATTTACTTGAATTGTTACCAATTTCCAAACGCATCCCTTTTCATTTCATTGATTAGGACAATTATCATGGACACTTCAACGATTATTTCAAACTGAGTGCATATTTATATGGTCATATTATAAAATATATGATAAACATAAGTTTTTAAATAAGTGCATCAGATTAATAAGAACAAGTATACCATAGCGTGCATGCATATTCTCAATGGAAAGACGGCGTTTGATGCTGATACTTTTCGGTTTAATACAATTTTCAAATATAATGTTGTTGAAGGTATTTTGAAATATTTATAAACCTAGTAAATGTAGTTTATTTAATAATATATAGTTTTAGTTTCAATCATTGACAAATTAAAACGTTCTGGAGTATTTTGTGTACTGCGATCTAATGGAGTCAGTGCTGCACTTTAATACAGTTCCTTCTGCATATTTGCATTTAAAACAACAACAGTAGATCGCACACAGGCATACATATAAATTTATAACGTGTGGAGCTAATATAATAATGAATAATCTGGAAATAATATTTAAATGTTGATTTTCTAGAAAACGAAGCCTCTTTAGTTTAGGGCAGTCAGGAACTTGTCTGCTAAGTTAATTGTCTGCTTGTTGAATAGTCCAACATTGGGTTTAACCATTTTTTCTTTAACTTATAATTCTAAGTAAAAGTTAATTTAGCACAAGAAACGCATCGTGCAAAATTTTTGAGACCATTTATTGATTATTAAATAGTTGAAGCAAATTCTGAATAAAAATACATCTTTTCATTTTCGCATCATACGCGATTTACTGCTTTTGAAAAAGATAAGTGGTTTTAGTTTATATCTTTTGAATTCTTTTACGATATCCCGTTTTTTGGCATATTAATAATATGGGATGGAACGCCAGATAAGATGAATAGAAAATTGGAGCAAATTTTCTTCGAAATTCATTTGTACTTACAGTTATTTAAATGTCCAATTTAAAATAATGATTTTCTTATACCGTTTGTAAAGTAACGCTTCTTTTTAATATTCTTAAGTACATGAAAAAGTAATGTAGATATTTCTTTCAAAAAACATTTTTTGAATGCTATTTCTCAAGATTTTACAGAGACCAGATACCGTGGCTTTTTAAAATAATATTCATATTCTTTTTATTTGAATTGTCACGTTTTTACCTAGAAAAGAACATTAAATACATTAAATAGGGTGTGCTTTTTGTGTGGCTTATATAGAATTCATAGCTTTTTTTTTTCTTGCGCACAGAAGTTTAAATTTAATCATATCTGTTCCAAACACTTATTTCTTTCCGACTTTGTTCTTCCTATTTAGTATCAAACTAAATCATTTCGAATTGCTGAAAATAAGTTAAACTTTGTGCTAAGAATTTAAAGTGGGGGTGTAAAAATTCAAAAATTTTGGGGGCTAAAATAACGTTAAAAAATTCAAGTGATTTGACGTTGAAAAGAACACGGTACTTTGTTATCTAATGGGGGCTTTGAGTTCCCTGAGCTCCACTTTCTTACGCCACTGATTTGGAGTACAATAGAACCTCTATTATTCGATCCTCTCTCATCCGGAACTCTCTGCTCCGTTAATTGAGGCCCGTTTTCGTTGGAATTATTTTTTTTTCTTACGTCTTATGCCTGGAAAAAAAAAAAAAGGGCTCTTTTAAAGAAGCTCCGTGATAGAACTACAAAGCAAAGACAACTGAATTTGGGCCAATCCCGGTGGTGGGGGAAAGCAAAGGCTTGGCGCTCAACCGGGGCCTATATTATCCAGATAGCACAAAAACGTCCCAAGGACGTCCTCTGGACATCCGGTGCGGACAGCCCCAACGTCCCCAGGACAGTCAAAATACACTGTCGGACGTCCTGCGGTGATCCGTATGCACGCGTATGTCCTGAGGATGTCCGCGGAGAACATATTTCGGAGGATTTTAGGACAAAAACTGGAATTCCTTTTAGCATGTTTTAAGACTTGTTACTGCGGATTTTAATGATTTAAGGATATTTGGATGATTTAAGGCTATTGTTTTGATATTTATAGGATGTGTTACGGCATATTTTAGGATGAAATTTTGATTTATTATTAGGTCTTTTTAAGGCCATTTTTTGGATGTATTTAAGAAAATAGTTTGATTTCCTTTTAGGACGTCTAAAGACCTTTATCTTGATATTTTCAGGACGTGTTATGGCAGTATTTAGGACAAAAGTGAGATTTATTTTTATGATGTTTTAGGGGGCACTGGTGGTCCGCGAGACGGGTCATTATTTAAAACAAAATAATTGAAAAATTATTTATTAAATATTAAAATTAATTATAAAAATGAAATTGATTGCATATTTGTAGTATTTTACAATCTGACGGAACTTCAGAAAACGGTTCGTATTAAAAGTAATTCGTCTTAAGCGTGTTCATCTTAACGAGGTTTGACTGTATTATCATTAGATTTTTTTCTGTTTATTATTGCTTTTATTTTACCTAAAGAACGATTTTACAAACACATTCCCCACAAAGACCCGGCTCTATTCAGATCTTGCAGTCAACTCTTGAGAATTTTTCAAAGTGGTCCGCGAGTCCAATTGAAGTGGAAAAGTGGTCCGCGGTTAGGAACCACTGGTTTAGGGATACTATTTGGATTTTTTCAGGACGTGTATCGGTAGTTTTTAGGACAAAAATTGGATTTCCTTCTGGGACGTTTTAAGGATATTATTTTCAGGAAGTGTTACGGCTGTTCTTAGGACAAAAGTTGGATTTCCTTCTAGAATGTTTTCAGGGCGTGTTACGGTAGTTATTGGGACAAAATTGGATTTTCTTTTAGGATGTTTTAGGGATATTATTTGAATCTTTCACGGCTGGTCATGGGACGAAAGTAGCACATTAACCCTAATTATTATCGTAGACATATAGGTTTCTTCAGATCATGTTTCGCCTGAATATGTGTAAAACTATATTTCCATATATATGTGTGGTTAGAGTAATTAGTAAGTGAAAGTTCTTTTCGCTGTGTTTCACCACTTAATTTCATTGATAATATTTATAACAATGAACTTTTAAATTATTTACCTGAAGTTTGTTTGCCAAACATTTTTTAGTAAACCTATAATTTGCTTTCTTTCAGTCTGACAATTTTCTTGATATTTTCACCCCTCCCCCTTATGAGGGGGAATCATATTTACTATAAATGACTTGCATATGATCTCCAAAGAATGATATTTTTCATCAAAATGCACTCTTAAGGGGTTGTAACATGTTAACTTAAAATATGATACGTTAAATTTCACTTTTATTTCTCTTCCTATAATTTTAAGATATATAAGCAACACAAAGAAGTTATTTTGAAATTTCTTTTAACTACGAACTTTTTCCCTGATTGCAAAAGCATCAGGGAGCATAAAAACACAGCTAGACAAATAGTTTCACGTACTAATAACACGTACTCACAAGCGTTCAAAATTTCACATACTCACAAACTAGCAAACTTTTCGGTTAAAAAAAGTTGTTAAATTACATTTATATTTAAATTGCCTGATTAATTTCAACTTTTTGATGAATACCCTAAGAATTCCTGAAATACCAAATTCCCTGATTTTTCCAATCTGTGGACACCCTGATGCAACCTTTACTCGTTTATAGAAACTTTCGCATCAACAAATCGTAATATTCAATAACTATATTTCACTTAAACAATTGTCATCGTAATTCATCAATAAACCTTTCAATTCAAGTTAATTCGTAAAAACCAAATTAAAAAATTGACAAAAATAATCACAAATTGTAACTAAAATTCGCACAAACTTTCTATTTTCAAGAAAACCGTCCAGACTTCAACAAAAAACCAGCCAGCACGCAGTAAGAATAAAATCTTCCCGCGTTGTACTGAGTAGGGCTTATAATTAACGTTTACTGAAACGGAACAGACTAATACCGAAATTTTTTCATACGAGCATAGACGTTATTGAGAAATTTTTTAAATTTAACGAAAACTATAGATCATATGACTCTCGTATCATCAACAAGCGGCAGGAGAGAAATATATCTGTTTACCTCGAGAGGCATAAAGTAGTGAATTTCTGTTGCTACTCCAAATAAGAAAAGTTGGGAAGTAGTAATTACCAAGTAAATCGCGATGGCCCAGTGGGCAAGCTACTTTGAAAAGTGTGGCTTAACGAACAGGTTAAAAAAACATTTATTTTCTTGCAAGGTCAACATATACGAGTTTATAAGTTTCGAGAAACAATACAAACAAAATAATATAAATAAGTAGTTAGAAAAACTGAAAACGCATTTTATTTTCTACAAAAAGAAGGCACTATGAAATATGTAATTCTTTTACCTTCCGACGCTAATTTTACAAAGTGTCATCTTTAGGCTCTATTTACCTTAGTTCTTACACACCAAAATAAAACTAAACATAAAAAACTAATGATTTATAAAAACTTAATCATTGATGAAAACTAGTAACCTATAAAAAAACTAATAACCGATAAAACAAACAAGTCGCATATAGCGAACGGAGTACCAGCTGAAACGAATTAAAAATTGCAGTTTAACGAATTAAAAAATGTATGTTCTTGTGTGTTTATATTTTACTTTATCTCACTTATAGTTTAGTTATTACTTCCTTTCTCTTTGAAGGGTTACGTACACCAATGGAGGAGTCGTCATTATTTTCCTAAAATATTCGGCGTGTTTTAGATTTCCTCGCCCCGTGGGTTGGGGATTATATATTTCACTCACCATACCCTCCTGCTTATCGGTAAAAGAGGACGGAGTAGCCTCATCACTAACTCATCACAATGCCGGATTCATTTATGGTCTCTAGGCCGAAAGGATATAATGATATGTGTGTATATATATTCATATCTATATCCATATATATATATAGATATACCATCTGTTGATCGGTGAAAGTATTAATAATGAATAAATATACCATTGGGCCATTAAAACCGGATTTGTAGCCTGCTGACGACATGCCAGCATCCGGAACGCCGTTGGGATAACTATCGGTAACCCAGCGACGTGAAAAAGGCTATCTCAGACTCTGATGATATGAACCATAATGAAAATATGAATGGAGCATCGGTTGTCTCGCTCTTAAATCAGAACCGCGTTCGAGTTTTAAGCAGAGGGGCCAGTTCGAAAAATATGCAACAGTCTCTCCTTGGAGGTGTCGGCGGTTGTAGCGGCGCCTCCAACTGTACGGCTACTAGAACCAACACAGCCCAAAGTGCTTTGCAGCCTAGTATAGGTGCAACCACTAGGGCTGAAAGACCACGCCAGCGCATGTCATGGACAATAGATATGAACACCTACATCATGCGCACCTACTATACGATTACAAAGCTGGAAACAGACATGACAAATTACAGACCCACACTTCACGCCAAATTCGCACAACAGTACCCACACCTGGACATCAGTATAGAAAGGATAACAACCCAACGCAGGAACATAATAACCAGAAATCTCTTAGCAGAGCCCATACTACAAAGGTTAAGAGATGAAGTCGCCAATGACCTGGCAAACACTTCAACCAGTGTGGCCAACCCTGAAGCACCAGCTAGTAGCGCAAGAGAACCGCTCCAACCAAGCATAGAAGAAGAAGAGAGGAGGGACGTGGAGAAAATGGAAGAAGGTTTCCAATGTGCCCTGGCGGAATATGAAGGCTCGGATGCCGCAACAAGGCCAAGAATACCACGCCAACCGGCATCTTGGAAACTCTGCAAAGCAACCAAGATCCTCAATGAACATACTCTACCACTACACCTACAGAACCACAACTCCCTACAGGAAATACACACCGCCATATACTGTGCAGCAGTAGCGGCATCACGCGCCAATGGGTACGAAGTAAGGAACGAAGGCCGAAGTAACAGAGGAAACAAAGCCCAACCACCATGGCAAGTGAGACTGGAGAAAAGAATAGAAGAGCTCCGCAGCAGCATAGGGCGAATAACCCAGTACATGCAGGGAAATAGGAGTAAGAAATTAGTGAGGAAAGTGAAGATGGCCCTTAAGAGAAATAGGATTCATACAAGACACGAAGAGCCCAATAAACACATCAGCGAATATCTGGATACCCTCAAACAAAAACTGGGTGTATACGCCAGAAGACTCCGAAGATACAAAGACTATACCAACAGAAAACAACAGAACATGCAATTCCAAGCAAACCAGAAGGCCTTCTACAGGAAGCTTCGAGAGACCCCAGCGAACAAAGACAAGTACGAAGCCCCAAAGCCAGCAGAAATAGAGACCTTCTGGAAGACACTATGGTCCAATGAAGTACAGCACAAAAGCGCCCCCTGGATTCAGCAAGAAATGGAGGCTACGAGAGGAATAGAGGAGATGGAGTACACGGGCATCACGATAGAGGAACTCCAGCAGGTAATCCAACGTACGCACAACTGGAAAGCACCCGGTATTGACGGCATACACAACTTCTGGTACAAGAAATTTACCAGCGCCCATGGCCCATTAGCCAAGGAACTTACGGCGATAATTGAAGACCCCAGCAAAATGCCTGAATTCCTCTGCAAGGGAATAACTTACCTCCTACCGAAGGACCAGGATACCAGTAACCCAGCGAAATACCGACCCATTACGTGCCTTAACACCCTGTACAAGATACTCACGGGGTGCATCTCTGAAAAAATAAGCCGGCACAGCGAAAGCAACAACTTAATGACGGAAGAACAAAAGGGATGCCAGAAAGGGACTCTGGGATGTAAAGAGCAGCTTACCATCGACTCAGTTATCCTGGAACAAGCAAGAAAACAAAAGCGAAAACTCAACACCGCATACATAGACTACAAGAAGGCTTTCGACTCTGTTCCGCACTCGTGGCTCCTTGAAATACTCAGCATATACAAAGTGCATCCCTCAATCATCCGATTCCTACAGAGCAGCATGAAACAATGGAGAACCCGGTTACAGCTAAACACGCCAGACAGTAAAATAGAAACGGCCGAGATCCCCATCCGCCGCGGAATCTTTCAAGGAGACGCACTAAGCCCCCAGTGGTTCTGCTTGGCGTTAAACCCCTTGTCAAGGATGCTGAACACAAGTAAATACGGATACATGCTGAAGAAAGACAAGAGAAACCTACATAAAGTCTCCCACCTCATGTACGTAGATGACATCAAGCTATACGCGCCAACAATCACCCAACTCCGACAACTCATCAGTATAACAGAGACATTCTCCAAGGACATAGGAATGGAATTCGGCCTCGATAAGTGCAAAATACAGAAGAATAGCAAAGAAGATTTACCAGGCATCGAACTCGAAGACGGGAGACTACTGAAGACCTTGGACGAGGGCGAAACCTACAAATACCTAGGGATAATGCAAAAACGGCAGCAGGAGCACAAGAAAGTCAAAGTCCAGCTCACGCAAGCATTCCAAGAAAGACTTAGAAGCATTGTGAAGACGAAACTGAGCGGGAAGAACACCACGCAAGCAATTAACGCATATGCGGTACCAGTGCTCACCTACTCCTTCGGGATCATCAAATGGTCCAACACTGAACTAGAACAACTCCAGCGGAAAATGAGAACCATCCAGAGAAGAGCCGGACAACTACACCCTGCAACGGCAATTGAACGGCAAACACTACCCCGGGAAGAAGGAGGACGCGGACAAGCGGACCTCAAAGACTTACATGACAAGCAGATCCAGAGCATGAGGCAATACTTCCAGTTGAAGAGTCCCCGATCGCCACTCATCCAAGCCATAATACAAGCAGATGCAAATTACACGCCACTAAACCTGTGTAGTACCGAAGAGCGTGTCCTGGAAACAGCCAACGAACAGAAACTGAGAACTTGGGCCGGAAAACCATTACATGGCAGGCACTACAATGACCTGCAACAACCACACGTTGACAAAAAGGCATCAAATTCTTGGCTGGCCAAAGGCACTCTCCAGCCAGAGACAGAAGGATTCATGCTAGCCATCCAAGACCAAGTGATCGCAACAAGGAACAATCAGAAATTCATCCAGAGAAAAGACATAGAAAGCGACAAATGCAGACACTGTCATGCGGCATCGGAGACAATCCAACACGTGATGGCAGGATGCAAGATCCTTGCGCAGTCAGACTACAAACATAGACACGATCAAGTAGCGAAAATAGTCCACCAGAAATTGGCAGCGAATGCTGGCTTTCTGACAGAAAAATGCCCGTACTACAAATATGAGCCAGAGACCGTGCATGAGAACGAAACACACAAGCTTTACTGGGATAGAGCAATCATAACAGACAAGACAGTCCCACATAACCGTCCTGACATAACCCTCGTCGATAAATCGAATAAGACCACGTACTTAATCGACATAGCAGTACCCAACACCAATAACATACAGACAACCTACACAACGAAAATCACCAAGTACCAAGATCTCAGACATGAAGTACGAGATATATGGGGTATGGAAAAGATCTTCATCATCCCGTTAGTCATCTCAGCAACAGGGATAGTACCAAAAACGCTTGCGACGAATTTGGAGATACTCAACATTGACCCAAACACCTACATTGAAATACAAAAAGCCACAATCCTAAACACGTGTCACATTGTCAGGAAGTTTCTAGACATGGCACATTAAGAAGTGATGTAAAAAGAGGCTTGGGAACATGGCGCTCTGCCCGTCCCAAAGCCTGTTTCCGCCAAGAATGGGCGAGGAAAACTTTTATATATATATATATATATATATAATATATAATATTAGGTATAATAAGGCTTGGTATTTAGTAATTCTTGTTACGTACTTTGTTTTTGTGTTTAGAATTGATTTATTTATAATAACTGCCAATATTTTTGTCTATTATGCCGATGTTACATATTATATATCATCATTTTTACCCTTTAATGAACATCTTCACTATTTAATTTCACGAAAATTTATGTTAATTTTATTATAAATCGTTGTTTCCCGTTAGAAATTCACAGGCAATTTACGATATCTAAATCTTTCATTTTCATGTACATTGGAATTTCGAAAAAACTTCCTGATATCGATGTTTTAAATAAAAAAAGCAATTGACGTAAGACGAGGTTAAAATACATTTAAATTAATCTACTCTATTTCAGAAAACAACTTTCGATTTTAATTACGCGTCTGCAGATCGATTAACTCCAAGTGAAAAACAGCTCGTCAACATTATAAAAAAAAAATATGCTACAATTAAAACGCTTGAAATTATCACAATGACAGGAAAAGAACCAAATGTTTCTTTTTGTCTAGAAAATAAAAGAAACTTATGCTCGAGAAAACACTAGGGGAAACATACAAATTCAGAAAACTGAAAATATCGGTCTGAAACTCTGAAACACATCTAGTTCCACGGGGGTGAAATATGATAGAACTTTTTGTTGAAATTCCATGTTCGTTAAGAACAATTTCCAGTTGTTACTTAAGGTGAATTGTGGTTATTTTATGTCCCTGTGCGTGCAGCAAGTCTCCATTTTTTCGTGTTTCTATTCAGAGTTGTAAACATTTAAGTAAAACAGGAAACATGAGTCAAGCAGTTGTAGCAGGAAATACAAGTAAACAAGTTGTAACAGGAAACACGAATCAACAAGTGGTAACTAGAAATACGAGACAACAAGCTATAACAGAAGACACCAGTCAACAAGTTGTAACAGGAAACACGAATCAACAAGTGGTAACTAGAAATACGAGACAACAAGCTATAACAGAAGACACCAGTTAACAAGTTTTGTAACAGGAAACACGAGTGAACAAACTGTAAAAGGAAACACGAGTCAACAAGTTGTAACAGGAAATAAGGATTAACAAGCTCTAACAAGAAACACGAGTCAACAAGTTGTAGTAGGAAAAACCAGTCAACAAGTTGCACCAGGAACAAAAGTGACATCAATGTGAACATTTTGTCGGGTGTTGCTGTTGTTGTACGGTGATCATCATTTAATGGTATTCTTGACAACAACATAAAACGTTCCGTTGAGTGGTTGAGGACGATTTATTACTAGAAATAATGTGATGTCATAAAATACAGTAGAACCTCCATATAACGAACTTCTGTATAGCGAAATTCTCTATATAGCGAAGTTTTGGTAAATCCCCATGGTCATTACCAGAGCTGTCCCTTTGGGTACAGCTCTGGTAATGACCATGTATCATGATGACCATGTATCATGTATGACATGTATCATGTATGACATGTATCAATAATGACCATGTATCATGTATGACATGCGGGACGCTCTGTATGCGCCGCGTACTCTCAAGGTCTCAAGAAAGTTTTTGTATTTGCTGGTTTTTGGGCAACTTTCAACGAAGTTCAGCCTTTTTTTTTTAGTCACTTACAAACTTGGAT
>QLNU02015360.1:267765064-267776277 GCA_006491805.2 Dysdera silvatica | reverse complement strand
GACAGTATATCATTGTGTCCACCCTCAATGAAGGATATAGAGTTACACTAGAAAGCAAGAAACCGCACAGTAAAAAAAAAGTCAAGTAAAATCAACAGCCCATTTATCTTCACCAATGCATCAAAGCGTTTAACACTTTTATAAAGCCTCAGCACGCTCGAAGAAAAATTTCCCAACACGGTTGCATTGTGTGGCTAATTTAAAATTTCCAGTATTCTGAAAGAAGTACCAACCACCTTAACCTTGACTGCCCATCTCTGATTCAACTGCCGAAAAGCCGTCAACCTTGTTCTCAAATATACATACTTGAGTCAAGTAAGTAAATACTATGCCATCGATCTTCCCAAGTTAACTATTGCTGGAAAAGAAAATATCTATTCTGAAACAATAATATATTATAGATGATAAATATAGTTTATTATCAAGGAACAGATACTTCAACTGACTTCAAACACAGGCATTATTTGAAAAATCACCCGTACACCTGTCCACCACAATCACATTGCCTGAAGGACGATTGAAAATTAACGATCGGCTGGCTTTTTCGTTTTTTATAGTTAATAAAGAACAGAGACACAATTTTTTAAATGTAGCGCTTTTGATTATTAAGGTAACTGACTATTTCTTTCGAAAGCAATATTATATTGAATAAAATAATACTGAGTGAAATTTCATTTGAAAATGTAAGAGTGTAATACATGCATTGCAAATATTATTATATAAATTACTAATGAATGAATGAATGAAGGAAGGAAGGAAGGAAGGATTATCTTTATATTAGGTTTATTTTATTTTTTAGCATTTTTTAAGCTCATTAAAAGTGATAAAGCCTTTCATAACGAATTAGTAATATTACCGTCCCCCTCCCCTCCGAGTAGCCAATTTTTTAGTCACACCCCTCTCTAAGGACAAATGGAGCGATCTTAGAAAGTGACGTCACATTACTTTTGTAAAAGAAGTTAAGAAAGAATATTGTAGTAGTAGTAAATTATGCAAAAAAAAAAGTTATGGAAAGGATGGCCAAAAAATTAGACTTTCTATATTCCTAAAAGAGAGATGAACAGAATCCATATACACTAGAGATGAGACGGGCTCAATATGAGCCCGAAACGGCTCGGGCTCTATATTTCATATTGCTTTTGGGCTCGAACGGATGACACTGAAGACGAGAACTGACTTTTCAATATCGAAATTCTCCAAGGAATACAGCTATGCGATTCGTTTTCGAGGAGTGCAGAAATATGTGTATATGAAAATTGGAAGGGAATTGAATGGTGTAGTTTAGCAAATCTTTTTTAATTTAAATCGTATGTCAAGGGGTTAAAGTTCTATTTGAAGTTACGAGCTCGGGCTCAAATTTCCACAAAGCAGTTCGGGCTCAGGCTTCGGAAAATGAGCCCTAACTCATCTCTAATACACACACGGTAGGATCTAGGAAAAAATTGACGGCCGCACACCCGAAATTTAATATAAAATTTCAAGAACAGAACGCGGTATCACTAGATTGAGTTTCGTTTCAGATTGAGGAAGTAACGTTATTTATCTGACTTCGTAAGTATTTTGCCTATACGTACTCAGAAAGGTTAGTACCAGTATTTCTATTAGCATGGATTAGGTTCTTCGATACCCTTAGATCAGCGTTTCTCAAAGTGTGGTCTGGGGACTACTGATAGACCGAGATGGCTTATAAAGTGGCTCGCAGGATCTCCATAAATTGGCGAAAGAAAAATTAATGTAAAAGAAATGTATTTCCCATCAAGGCTCGAAAAAATGTTTGCCCACAACGGGTAAAAAAAAATCTGGTGCTGGCAAAAGAAATTCTAAAAGTGACATCCTCCACGGACGTCTGAGTAATTAAAGAACTCTATAGTGGAATGTGAAAACTAACCGCTGAATGCTTTTAATGTTCGACCATGATGTGTGTGTGTGTGACAGAACAAAATTATTCAGTTTACAGATGATTAAAAATGAATAGTATGAAGTAGACGGAGGTGCTTTTCATATATATGAAGCCAATTTATTTGCGCAAGGAAAGAGTTTAGGCTACATAAATTCTAAGGGTGAATATCCTCACTTCATTGTCGTCTTTCCTTGGAGGGACAAGAATCCCTCACCCTCAAATAAGTGTTATAAGTAGAACCTAATATTATTAACCAGATTTGGACACTTTAATTTCAGCAAAAAAAAGAGATAAGTCTTCAAATTTTCTTTCCGAGTAAGGTAACCAGGTTTTTCCCCCTTTTCCCAGAGGTTCACGGTAAGAAAAGGAATGCTTAAAAGTTCGTGGTAGGCCAAAGTTTGAGGAACACTGCTCTAGATAGGTAGCTGAAAGCTTTTGTGTGTGTGTGTGTGAGTATTTAAACTTCTCCTTACGGATTAAGTGTATTCTATAATACACCTTACAATGAATGTATCCTGAGATAGATGAATATTTTGAACAGGATGCTGCTCCGTGTCACAGGACTCGCATATTTAAACGAAGGTTGAATAAGTCATGCTAGTGACTTTATACTTCTCCAGGTACGCACCTCTCGTTCCACCGAACTCAATTAAATTAAGAACATGTAGGATAAGGTGGAAAGTGGTATTCGATCACGCTCAAATCCACCATTAAATCTGTTTTAGCTTATCTTGGATGCCCAATATAATATTTCTTCAGGATTTTTTTCGGCATCTTATTGAATTTAGCAGTATTGAAACAAGCAGTTACTCAGGCGATGGGAGTATGGGTTACATGTGGTTAATGTTTGGCACTTTCGTGTATATGCTAAATATATATTTTTTTAAATAAAATAAAAACAAAAGTAGTCTGTTTTAAGGGCGGAAAGAAAAGAACATACAAAATTTTCACGCTAAAACGTAATTTTCAAAAATCGCGCATTAAACTCTCGTTTTCGACATTATTTTCCTTAAATGCCGTTCTTTCCCTTGCTGATTTACAATCTTAACATGAACGTGGTGTACACATTGATAACCAGATGGATATTTTACATAACTGTATATTTTTTATTTTTTCTGCAAGTATGCTATATATCAATACATACCATATTCAACGGTGCATGTTGAATAAAATCCTTTCTTTTGCGAAACGCATACATACACATACGAGTACATAACAACTACGCAAATGGTAAAAGATTTCTTGAAATTTGATTGTTTGTAATTGTTAATAATCCTCAGTAAACCTAACTCCATCGTGACAGAAAATGAGTGATTGTCTCTGAGAGGGTGCGTTAATTTTTCATTGAAATGTTGGATATTTTTGTGTCTTAGATTTGAAGTAAAAAAACGTGAGAGTTTTGAAATAGTCAAGTTTGCGAAATGTGCTACAGCCGGTCAATTACAATAGTCGTTTACATCATCGTGATCGTCGTGGCATTGTAAAGTGGGCTGGGCAGTTCGGTGCTTGTCGGTTCTACCTCGTATTTTAATGATCGGCGGTGGGTGTCGACCCGATGTAATCCGAAGATGACGTTGGTTGTGACGTCAATGGCATTACGTCACTTAACCAAACGTACGGGTAGTACGATCGACGCCCACGTAACAGGATACAACACTACGTGCCACGATTTTCGGATGACCATTCGCCAAATAGTAGCCATGGGCAGCTAAATTTGAATTCAGATTTTTTTCAAGCGTATGTATGCATGCATAACGATAGCTGGCATCATATAAACATTTTACTATAATAGGTAAAAGAAGAAGAAAGGCAAAATCCATTTGTCCTTATTACAACGGCTACATTCAAATTTGAAATTTGCAGAATGCGGGAACGAGTCTCGTGCTAGACGATGTAATCTATTTCAAAATATTAAGGTGATTAGTTTTCTGGTTTAGGGAATCACTTTCGGAAATATTTAAATGTACATTTCATTGTGTCTTTGTCATTAGCGTATGCAGACAGTTCATAAGGGGGGTTATAACCCCCCATAAACACCCCCTGCGCACGCCAATGGTTTCTGTACATCAGTTACTTTTGATGATATTCAGAAAGTTGTTTCCAGAGGAGGCAATAGAGTAGTCCATATTTCAGACTTCATCTGTTAAGCTAAGACCTAGTTACGCAGGCGGAAAACACAACACTAAGAAATTCCACTTTCTGAATATGTTATGACGGGGCTAGATTTTATTTAAAATCTATGCATCTGAGTAAAAAAATGGTGTTCGATTTTACACCACGTATGGAAAACAAGAGGGGGCTTCCCTGCAAGAATTGTCACGTGGTTATTTTGCAAACACGTTCGAAGAACGTGTATTTGATTTCCCATTCGATAGCGATTCGATAACGATAGCGAAGATAAGAATATTATTAGACCTGCATATCGTTCCCAAACGATTAGCAAACCGCAATAAGTGATTTAGACAATTTTTTTCATGGAGATAGAGCTCATTTGTGTAATTGAACGTAAAGAGATTTTTTTTAGACACATACTAGTAGAAATGTGATTATCTTGAGAGGAAAAACGATGGGAATTAAATACCATAAACAATGTGATATTTGATGTCAGTTGTTAAAAAAATGTAGTTTTTGAAATTGACTGAGAAATGTACGTGACCGAAATAGGGAATTTCAGTGGGTTTTTTTTTTTTTTTCCGTAACATTTAAAATAAAAATAGGTTGCAACTAATAACACAAATTCCAGTTATACAATGTTTCTAATTAGTTTCTTAAATATTTTTCTCGGTGATATATGCACGGAAGTTATAAAATGGGCGTTAAAAATGAGAGACACGAAAAACGCAATAAATAACCAAATCTGGCAACCCTGATCGAAGAAGGAAAATGCGAGAACAAAATTCTTTTGGCGGGAATGTCGAAGGGCCGGTTTAACTCAAAACTGCTGGTTGGTTATTTAAATGGTACGCATTTCCTCAAACATGACGCTGACGTTTCAAGATGCTTACTAGTTATAAATGCTATTTGTTTGAGTTTGTATAAAAATCAAAAAAGACTCCCTGGTGAGCTTGGCGAGTCATATCACCTTGAATCTAATATTAGTTGTACGAGTTTAATTCATGGTGGAAGTTTCTTTTGTTGTCCAAGCTTTAGAATTCAGCTTCGATTTGTTTGATGTTGTTTCTTGACCTTTTATACAAAGCGCGTTATTAATAATGCCGCCCACCCGTTAATTTTCTGGTATTATCGTTATGCAAGCCGTAAGCTGAGAGAAAATAATTGCTGCTGATATAGTCACACAGTATTTTTCATTAAAAAAGATTATAAAAAGCATATAACTTCGATGCTTTTACAGATGCTTATAAATGAAGACAATAAAATCTTATTAAAATAAAATCTGGAAACGGTTTTTATTTAAAAAAAAAAACATCCCTGATATAGAAAGGTATAACTCATCAGATATTTATCAAAATTTTTCATTAATAAACGTTTTATGTTGAGGTTGAAAATGAAATAAACGTAAATAAGAAGATCCTTTGTTTGCATATATTACTTCCCGGGAAGTGTTCAAGTATTACGTAAGCACCTTTGGGGAGAGAGGGCATTGCTGTTGTGCTTATTTTCCTGTTAGCCCATGTTAATTTTTGCTTAGGAGGGAGAGGGGTATAAAATGGCCAAAATATTGCTTACGTAATAATTGAACTCTTCCCTGTGAAGAAGGATTTAACCAAAGGAAGATCGACTTTTGCCACTTAATTACGGTAACATCAATAATATAAACATTAACCTTAAAACTAAAGGAAAATAACTGTTCCCACCTTTTAAGAGTTTAAACATTAGTATTACTAAATAATGAAATATCAATTGCTGTTAATTTATATTATGTTTAAATTGTTTCCTTTTGACTTTTAAATATCATGATAACCTGATGAGAGGCAGTGGGCCCTTTCTCTCTTGTTTTTTGGCAGTGTAACAAGGCTTGTCGGGTAAGAAGGAAGTGTTTTAGAATTGTTGATGTTTTCGACGCTTCGTTTCTTCCTGGAATAAAGACCAATGAATTATTGTTAGAGTCATTCGATTTCGTTTCTGCCTGCTTTGTCTTTGTTTACACTCTCCAAGACTGCTATGTGGGCCATCCGCGTCTAGTGAGGGCAACTTTCGCCCGTGACTTCGAAGAAGATTTAGTGGCGACGAAGATTAAATTAAAGGAGACGAATAATTTTGAGCTTGCTTTTTTTTTAATAGAGCAGAGCGGCGTCACTCCAGCAAATGTTCCTTAAATGGATAATATTAAACAAAACAATTAGTTTACATTTTATATAATATTATCATATGCAATATCATAATATTGTTGAATATGTAGGTTACATTGTAGAATACAAATTTACAGGCAAATGAAGAAAGTAAGTTCAATGTTTTATAGTGTAATTTAGTTAACAAAAATCTACGTACGTTTTGGACAGATCTCGGCCTTTCTTTGTCGTGAATACCTATGTGCCATACGTATTCCCGACGAGGGACGACCAAGTTTAGTCCGAAACGTACATGGATTTTGTTAAATAAAATATACTATCACAAATCTTGGTAAAAACACAATGGGTGCAGTTTTTAGAAGTACATGTTTTAATACAGCTCTAAAAAATTTTTCGAAGGCTTTTAGCCCTCTTCAAAATAATCATTCAAAAATAATAATTCAAATGATCATTCAAAATTCACATAATAAAGGAACAATTGAGCATAGAATAATACTAAATTGAATTTTCAAATTATTTCACCCTATCTAAAGTCACGTAAAATCGACTAAAACCGTATGAATTTAATGAAACTATTAAAATGCTTTTAAAGATGGTAGAGAAAAAGAACAATAAATGGTAACAGGTAAGAAAACAACACAGTACTTAAAGAAAAAGAAACAACCAAAAACAAATAAGTAATAACCCGAAATTGAGAAAATTAGCGCAACCGAATATGGAGGAAATTCACCCATGCCGGATGCAAGTTGGTGATAATGGAGATAACGTTGACCAAGTGATCCTTGTTCTGATGGATAAGAAACGATTAAAAAAAGTTTAAATTAGCGGGAGAAGGGGATTTAAAGATTAATTTTACTTCATCAAAGTTAAATTTATGATCACAAGACCAACAATGCTCAGCTGGGGATGATTTAGTTAATTCTTGTTTCTTGACATACGTTTAGTGTTCTTTTATCCTGAACCTAAGTACACGACGCGTTTGACCAATATAGGATTCGGAACACGAGCAAGGGATTTAATAAATTCTCCACAAATTATGATCCAGAATGACATCTTTTAATTTAGAGATACCAATTTTATTGATTGGGGAGAAAGTAACTTTAAAATTAAACTTAGAAAGAATGGAGGCAATTTTTGTACTAATGTTAGGAACGTATGGTAAGCAAATAGGTTGTAAAAACGGTTTCGTGATTGGAGAGAGGTAAGAGTCAAATTTTTTGATAGAAAGTTTTTTAGCAACTCGATCCACGATGATTGGATTAAAATCCTAAAAAATGGCGATGTTTCTGCTATAATTAAGTTGTATTAATCTGTCTTCTTCTTCAGTGGAACAAATCTTAAAGGTATGGAACACGTATCAATAAAAACTGCTTGTTTTCTGGGAAAACGGGTGAGCTGAAGTGGAATGTGGAGGGACAGAGCATGGTTTGTGATAAACACTCAAAAGAAAGCTAGAATCAGGTTTTGTAATTAAAATATCCAGAATCCAAAGGAAGCTCGTTATCGACCTCACATTCATACGAAAATTGAACGTGTTGATTGAAATAATTGAGTGTATTGGTGAGAAGTAATAAATGGGTATTATTATCTTCAAGAATGGCGAAAATGTCATCTACATATTGGACCCAGAATTTAAACTGAAGTTGTTCCAATTTTTTTTCTTTTATATAATATAAAAAGATAACCGAAGTGTTTATTCTATAGGTACAATGATATCTGCTAAGATTTCATTGTATATAATACAATTTAGCAAACTTCTACAACGTTCTAGGGAGCCACGACTCACGGTTTGAAAATTTCTTACATAGCCAGCTATGGCAAACAATAAGACACGAGTTAAAATATATAGGGAGAAAATTTCGAATAATAAATGATATATGTACCACGTTTAGCGTCGCAAAAATTTTGCTGCACTAGCATTATAAAGCCAAATCAATCAATTTTTAAACTGAATGCATAAAATTTTTCTTGTAAAAAAAGTCTAACACATTTTCTCTAAAATTAATGAATGACCCAAAAATGAAAATGTTTGAGTTATGTTACCTTTATTGCGAAGGTGGGATAGGAGAATTTGTAGGTAATATACACTGATATCAGCGGCGTTAGCAAGATTCTGACAGATTTCTCGTCACTTAAGAGCTTAGGCAAAGTATCTCTAGCACTGCTGGCACTGGCGTGCGCAGGGGTGTTGATGGGGGTTTTAACCCCCATTACGAAGAAATTTTGTATATACATATAAAAATATGGAGTTGTAGCTCTGTAACCCCCTTATAAGCCTGAACCCCAATGAACTTTCTTCATACGCTAGTAATTGCTAGCAACAATTTTCTATCAAGACTGTGATTGTGGGAAAGCAGCTCACAAGTCTTAACTTGATTAAGAGGACCAGAAAAACTAATAAACAAATTTAAAAAGGATACGCAAAGAATTAGCAGAAAATAGATTGACAGCAAAATCGACCGATATGAAAATTCAGTGTGAAAAGAGGAATGGAGAGAAATTATCTATCCTCGAAACATTTTTCTGCAGACTGGTTTTGAAAGTACGTTTGCTTTATTTATAAATTAAAAAAATATTTTTTTTGCAATGTCTACTCAGATATCACAGACGGTTCACTGTTTTTTCCCAACGGGGAAACTGCGGTTTCCCGGTCTATGATCAATGGAAGATAGGGATAATTCTACAGCGGTACAGTTTACTCTTCCTTTGAAGCTGCTAGCTGTTTTATATATATATATAAGAGAAGGAAAGAAGGAAGGAGAGAGAGAGAGAGGGGGATAGAGGGATGAAGGTCTCTCCAAATGCTTTCCACACAAGTCTATCCTGAGCAATTCGCTTCCACGTCACCCCAACCTGTTTTCTTATTTCATCCACCCATCTAGTTTGAGGACGTTTTCTAGGTCTTCGGTGGTCTCTTGGAATCCAGTTCAGAATTTCTGTTGTCCATCGTTGATCAGTTCTTCTTGCAATATGCCCAGCCCATCGCCATTTCAGCCCTTTTACTTTAACAATGATGTCCTCTACTCTTGTACTCTCGTTTTTTTCCCTAAAGTGTTCTTCTTTCGGTCCTTTTATATATATATTTGAGTTTAATAACTTATTTATTAGTTTTCTAATTCATCTTCCGTGGCTTATATTTCAAATGAAATATACTTTATTACCTTACCACCGAAAGCAGAATGAATATATTTATTTTCTTTTAAAATATAAGAAATACTTCGACTTTTAAATACAAGAAATATTTCGACTTTTAAATACAAAAAATACTTTGACTTTTAAATACAAGAAGTACTTTGACTTTTAAATTCAACTTTTCTTGCAGAAAGTGCTATAATGACCAACATATTGTTGAATTCATCGAATTACATAGTCATCTATCATTTGGTATGTGTGTGAGTGAATTCAAAAAACATAATTGCGCTGTCTTGAAGAACAACAGTAACTTAGTCCACGCGCATAAAGAAGTATACTTCTTATCCCACAGTTTCAATTTCATTTCTTGGAGAAAGATTGAAAGATAGCTAGATTAAGAGGTACTTTAATTTAGTTATTCTGTCTCAAATCACTTAAATAATTTAGAAATCTAAGATAACTAATCTAACGTTTTTATGAAAATAGAGGAATAAAATTACTAAATTTTAATTTTAATCTCAAAAATATGACGGTCAAGTTAATATATTATACTCGTTACATAACTGGTTTGTAATTTAATTGCTAAGCATAATGATTTAACAAATTCATGTCATCGCAGTTCGTAAATAGACAGCACGTTTAAACTATTTACAATGCCGATTGCTTTCACATAACCGGAATTTAAAAATATTAGGAAAATATGTCCATTCACTACACAAACTCCCACAATATGCGTTTTTAAAACTGCTACGTTTGATTACACAATACCATATTTTTATGTAATATTTACCTAATATATTAATTACATAACCATTATCATACTGAGTCTTTGAGATCCATTATTTTTATCAAAAAAAAATTCTAAGAGGCAAACTACCTTCCATAATGATCTTGATAAAGAAGTATTTCCTATTTTTAGATTTAATCTCATCAATTTTCATGTCATATTTTAGAGCCACGAATATATTAAATATTAAAAAAATCTTTCATATTAAAAAAATTTGATAATCTACTTGCAACGATAAAAGTAACAAAAATCTATTTTAACTTGCGAACAATAGCTTTAAATTTATATCCCATATTGAGTGCAAAACTGTCAGTCTCTGCTTTTCAAAAAGCTTGTCGTCTTAAAACTATGCGATGAGTAAGATGGGGATGATGGTTTAACGTACCTCTGAAAAAGTTTTCTTGCTCACGTACAAATTTATTCACCTGGGCCATGAGCTGGATTTAATCAGCACATGGGCATAAATCAAGGGCGTGCAGAAGGGGACGTTGGGCTTGAACCCCTCCTACTTGAATAATATCACAAATTCCCTATGACATAAAAAATGCCTAATAACTCATTCTTCCCTTTTCGGTAAAAAACAATCTCCTTTTTCGAAATAATGTGCACAGGCCTTGCATAAATTAACAGTCAAGCAATTAAAATCTTTTTATTACGAGTAAAATTTTCGTCAGCGGTCGGAATTCGAAAGAAAAGAAAGAGAAAAACAAGCCCTTTTATTTCGTATATTGCCATTTTTTTCCTTGTTTTCTTAACTTTTTCTCATTTATTCATTTTCCTCTTTTTTTCATTAACTTTACTACTTGTGCTTGAGTTAATTCACAACACACAGTGCAGCAATATTAATAACTATAGATCACACAAATTCAGATGAGCTATGGTTATTAATATTTTACTATTTGTATTTTTAGTTTAAATCTTCTATTTGACTCATTTCTTTCTATTTTCCTTTCTTTTAGTGCTCTCGTTTTCCCTTTCTTTACTTCCCAGCACCCACACATTCCGACCTGTAACTAGGGTTATAATAAGCCCTAGTCAGTAGTTGTATTCTTTTATCTGTAGAGTCTTCCTGTTTTCGATATGAGAAAAAAAATTCTAATAGTTAAGTAAATTCTTTTCGACAAAATCTTGTTCATGCATAAAT
>QLNU02015360.1:267739466-267764964 GCA_006491805.2 Dysdera silvatica | reverse complement strand
TATTTTAATAGTTATTAGATTTTGCATAAATTAAATGGATTTAGAAGAAGGAAATCAGAGGATCTATATAAATACGCATCTATATGCAACACTGCCACGGTAGGCACCGGTTTATTTCAAAATACGTAATTTTGGGATCTATTTTCAGTTTAGAGTTGAGTCACACGTGCAATTTTTTATCATTTAAATTTTTATCAGCCTTAACTAATACGATTTGGAATAAGAAAGCCACCATGTCTCAAGATGCATTCAAATCACGACTCAGTGCCGGATTAAGTTACTCTCGGATTAAGTTTTCTCTCCTTCAAGCCTAGGGCCCTTACGGGCCCTAGACTTGAAGGAGAGAAAGGACCCCCTAAAGATCTGGGCTTCTGCGATATTCAGTCAATAGATCATGATTTTTTTCTTTGAAGTTCATTATCTAAAATATTCAGCTTTATCAATAATGAAACTCGAATTTTTTTTTTTTTGCAAATAAACAAGATTAAAATAACTCTTAAATGATATCAAGCCCCATCAAGGTAACCGAGGAGAGGCCCCCAAAACGGTGGGAGCCCTAGGTCCGGGCCTACTTGGCCTATACGTAAATCCAATACTACTACGACTCTTTGGTTTATCACCCTAAATTTAAAATTACTAGGTTGCTAAGGACCGCCAAGCATTGTCATAGCCGTGTAAATTTTTTCCTCAAAAGGGAAGGAGGTTACCCTTAAGGGGATCACTTGTGAAAATGATTTAAAAAAAGATGTTTTTCCTTTATTATAAAAAAGTTCGAAATATTACCTTTCAAATCACATATAATTTTTGGCTCTAGATTAATTAGAACCATTTTTACAAAAATTTACAAATGTAACAAGTGAATTTAAATGCACTACAAACTTTTTACAAAAATGCGATTTTCTCAAAATGATATTTCCTGTCGCAAAAGGAACATGTTTTCAAAATCTTGAAATTCACACACACACACACACACACACACACACACACACACACACACACACACACACAAACGGTTTTTTTTTTTGTGACTTTATGGATTTTTCTTTTCTGCTGGACTTTTTGTAATTCTCTTCACTCTAGTGCGAATTCCACAATTCAACAGGACTTTATAAATGAACTTAGTAAGTGTTAACAACGGTTTATATCAATTACGTTATCTATCTTGTACATATTTGTATATGTATATTTATTTCTATATTTTTGTAAACAAACTGCAAACACTGTAAACAAATTTTTGTATACAAACTACAAAATGAGAACATCAATACATGTAATATTTAATGGTGCATGTTGAATAAATACTTTTTCCTATGGAACACACACACACACACACACACACACACACACAAAATTGACTTATAATTTCTTGAGTAACATACATATGAAGATTTTACAAACGTTGTGTATAACCTTTTATAATATTTTATTCGGTTTTTTAATTATTGATCTGAAAGTAAAATAAAGATCGTGTTTTCTAGATTTTTTTTTTCATATGATGCAAATATTTTTGATTTTATAAATACTGTGTATATCATAAAATGCCACACATCAAACGTGTGTGTATGTTTGCTAATTACACAAAAAAGTGTACATTGAATAAGTATTTTCGGAGAAAATGTTTTTTATGTCTCTATGGGAAACCCACTGTTGGTTTCGTCGGTGACCCCCTTAATAAAAAACTAGAGTGAGGCAAATTATGCTCAATTAATTCATTTCCACACAATTCCGATTTTTAGTTCAAATTAGAGCCTTATCAAGCTTAATGACGTTTCTGTAACGAAAACGATCATAATTAAAGTTGGACTCAAACTGCCGTGGATTTAGGTCTGATGTAAGGCACCTTTGATTTTTCGATCATCTTTTCGTGCCACAATATTTTCCATGATTTTTTTGAATAAATAGCTATTCAAAACACTCAAAAAATTGAAAGGAAGAATGTGATTAAAGAAGCTTAAGAGACGCAAAGACAAACCTTGACATAAATGTTGTCGAGAGATAACATAAATTCACCGCATGTCTCCCTTATCTAAGATCGACATCAAAAAAGCCATAATCTTAAACATTAAAAAAGAACTCCGACATGCTAATAAATGTCTCATATCACGACGGGATATCATCATCACAAGCCCATGAACTCCAAATTAGTAATAGTTAGTAAATACCCTGGTCGCGTAGGGAATCAGTAGAAGTTAGGTAATTTGCCACTCTCTCTATTATTATTGAAGTAAATGTGAATATAAAGAAACTAGGCGCGACAGAATGTCGTGACAGGGGTTGGGCACGGAGTCTTAGGGGGAGGACCCTTCGACTAATAACAGTAATGAATAATATAACATAATGATATGTCTGAGGCAATTAAAGACGAATTGGTGGCTTGTAATTTGTGATGATCTACGTAGGCACGAAGGGAGAAAATATCATTTGAAGATTTTTTCGAGGTGAAATATTCGATTTCATTCTGAGTTTCTGCTTGGAAAAAATAAATGCCTGTCAGTCAGTATATTAGATGTTTTCGAATCTGACTGATATTGTGACCCGCATTTTTGATTCAAATATGTATGGAAACTCAATTTCTTGGTTTACTTTGTATTCCCTTTTTATTTTTCTGGTTCGCTCTCGGCAGTTTTCGGCTAAAAGTATAATAGAGTGCCAGGGGCGGATTAATGGCCAGGCGACCAGGGAGACCGCCCTGTGCCTCGTTTTTATGAGGGCACCAAACTGAAGTCAGGTTCAAAAATTGTTTTTAATCGAACCAACAGTAGAAAATCTCTCTAAAAAAGGACAAGAAAATCTCTCTAAAAAAAGACAAGTTTAAAGAAATTTTTAGAGACATCTTTAGAGAAATTCTTTCAGAGACTGTTGGCCACTTTTATCGCGTAGGCTATATGGCTCACTGTGCATCTGTGAAAATCTCCTGTTTTCGGCGTAAGTGTGTGTGGGGGGGGGGGCGCGACATAAAGCAATCCGTGCCAGGTGGCCCGGGTTCAAAATTAATTAATTTTTAAATTAATGAATTAATTAATCTCTGTTATATATCAGTCATGGAATTGTATGAAAAAAGTACACTGAAATTTCAAACAAACCAAAGTAACATGAAGAGGTGTATTCTTGGAATAACTGAAAGAGATTAGGAATGAAATACTTGGATGAGAGAATAACCAATAGCTGAGAGTGTTATCGTTGAAGTAAAAAATATTGAGATGGCAATGGACTAGACATAGCGAAAGAAAAAATGACCAACGGTGAGAAAGAGAAATTCTCAATTGGATTTTAAACCCCGTAAAAGACCTAGAAAACGTCCTCAAACTAGATAGGTGGATGAAATAAGAAAACAGGTTGGGGTGACATGGAAGCGAATTGCTCAGGATAGACTTGTGTGGAAAGCATTTGGAGAGACCTTCATCCAGCAGTGGATAGATAATGGTTGAATATGATGATGATGATATATATCAACACTCCGTTGCCATTCTAAAAATACGTAAATTTGACTTATTTTACTGAAATTGCCATATAATGTTCTAATTTTAATTTGAAGCAATGAATATAGATTTCGAAAGGACTTTTTCATGTTTTTGAATCTCAAGTTTTATAACTTGGATTAAGATGCTCGGCTATTAAAAACAAAAAATCAGAAAATTTTCAATGACATTTCTTAAACTAAATATGCATGTGGACGGAAAAGAAAATCTAGATGAAAAAATCTATCGAAAGGGCCATAAACTTCATCGTTAAAGGCGAATAAACATAAATTATCGTTAAAAGGAAATTTTCGCTTAAGAAAAGTAATCCGAATGAATTTATTTTAATATCCATTTTATTCATTATATTTATTTCTTATTTGAAAGAGCGATAAAACTATTCATGAACGAATTTCCTGATACAGATAGCGATCATTAGTACTGGCCTTGCTTTTCGTAAAATGATCTAGATCAAAGTTTTTTTTAGGAGTTGACTGCTTGTGATATTTTTTCTGCTGACCATAGTAATTATTATATACTAAGCGTTGGTTACTTCATTTTAAAAAAATAAAAGTAGCTTTCAATATTCGAGGCTGAAAATGAAAGAAAAATAGTATAGGTTTAGTTGCTTCGTGAACTGCTTCCACTTAATAACTGCGTAACGATATAACTTTTATAATAATTATATTTATTATTGTTTTTTTAACTGTGATAATATTGGTTTATTGCCATATCATATTTTGATCGTTGAAGTTTGCAATATCAATATTACATTTAACAATTTGTAAATTCCAAAATATAATTAGTCTACGACCGTTCCTTCTGGAGTGCAGACACATTTTCGTTAAGCTCTTTAATAGTACATAGTGATAATAGTTTTTTTTATTCTTTAAAGCAACGTAGTCACAACAATAAGGCTTTCAGATTAAAAATAAAATTATTTTTGACTTTTCCTTATTGTATTTTACTAATGATAATCTACATCCTAGATACCGTTTAAAAACAGTATATATGATTTATATAGTTTTGAATTTATAAATGATATGCGTGTGTTATTAATGATTTCGTAAAAATTATATACAGATTCAAAAGTGAATATTTTGATCTTAAAAGTTTATTTTGCTGCACATGGAATGTAACGTTTTACTTTTGTTTTAATTGCTTTTAGAAAAATATATTTAAAAACCTAGGAAAATCTCAACTTTAGAATCAGAAAGTTGAAAAGGAGTATTTTCAATGATTATACAAAATTTGTTAATGCTTATCTTTACACATGGCCAATTTGATCGGTGAGACTAATTTGATCCAAGCATTCAAAATTATTAAAAATAAATATTCACGCTGTAAAATTCGGACGTAGCAAATAAAAGTAACGGTTAAAAATGTTTCTTTGAAAATTTACATGCAAGACCGTTAAATTCTGTAGAAGTAAAGATGTATACAGTATGTCAAAACACGGCGATATGTGGCTGAGTATCATATATTTCTGTTAAATAATGTATTTCTCTTGTATTTCTGTTAAATAACATATTCCTCATGTATTTCTGTTAAATAGTGTATTTCTCATGTATTTCTGTTAAATAGTGTATTTCTCATCTATTTCTGTTAAATAGTGTATTTCCCATGTATTTCTTGTGTATTTCTGTAAAATACTGTATTTCTCATGTACTTCCGTTAAATAATGTACTATTTCTCATGTATTTCTGTTAAATAATGTATTTCTCACGTATTTCTGTTAAATAATGTATTTCTCATGTATTTATGTTAAATGATTAATTTTTAAATTTAAGACACTTATTCTTAATGGAATACGGCTTGTCCAAAGTCTCTAAAACTTATGTTCGCGAGATATATAACCAGGTATCGGACTTCGAGAAAGAATGGATAGTTGATTTTCACGGGTTTGGAATCCACTCATCCTACTGGGACAAATGGTAGAGAGACAGATCCCACACCCATAAAGCTGGTACAAGAGCATGTGGAGCAATTAGTAAATATGATGGCCATCTAATACGTCGACAAGTGTTAACTACACCTATGGTCACTCTATCGACCATCAGACGGTGATAAGTGCTATCAGTCGACCCATTAGTAATTGAACAATTTTCAATCAACCTGCAAAAGTAGGGTTGTATCCTTGTTATCCATTTCTCTGCTTACTACTGACCCCGAGCCATCGTCAACAAAGCTTGGAGTGGTGCCGTCTCCGAATAATCTAGGATGCGCAGAACGACACCATGTCGTCTTTTATTATAATTGGCCTTCGCTTTAATCGGCCACATTTCTGTCGAAAGTTTCTGGGATTACAGCGCCGCCTCCGGCGGCCACCCTTCCCAATGAAACCCTTGCACAAACTCCACCCCCGTCGAAAGTTTCTGAAAATTTTATTGCATATTCGCTATCAATATCTATCAGATGAAAAATAGAATAACTTTCCTTTAAAAAACGATTTTTAATAAAAAACAGATGAAGATTACCAATTTGTTACGTAAGTAAATACCCAATAAATAAATGGAACACGTTGATCTGCGAACACATAAGTGTGTGAGGAAGGCGGTATTGATGTTATATTCTTACCACTTGCTGTTTTTCTGAAAGGAATTATTCAATTGTAATGGAAAAACAACAACAGAGTAATTAAAGGATGTGTTGGCAGTTCGTTTAATAGCACACAAAGGCGTAGCAAGAAGAAAGTGTGAATTCTTCAAATGTAATGATTTTCATTACAATGACAATGGAAGAGGAGGCAGACTATTTGTTCGCATCCAAAACAGCTTACAGAATAATGTGAAGCTGTGATGGATACTAGTAGGAGTGCCATACTACGTGACTAGCATAACATTAACGAACAAGCATAGCATCTTTTTTTTTCTTGAAGATTGCTAATGTGGGAATCAAAAAGTGCATTTGCATGATATTTTTTCCATATTAAATATTTTCCAGTGATAGCTCTATGTTACTTTTATAGCAGCGCATATTTTTTTTTCTCTCGTGATGCACGCTGCTTTTAATATTCGTATAATGTCTTTATTACTGAGGGCATAGCTTCCAATTATGTATGCCTAGTAATTTATTATATAAGTAATTTATAGTGGCATTAATTGAGATATCTGAATCAGCATCAGGATGTAGTGGACGGCATAAGCGCTTTTGAAAAAAAAATTGGTTCTTAAATCAAGAGTAAAAATAAATAGTTACTTTAACACTTCGGATTCACTTCACTAAAAATCTGGCGTGGTTCAAGTGAAACTTCGGTTTTTGGTAAATTTCTCTTTTTAAGTACAGACGTCACCTAAGCTCAATTGGAGTAAACGCGAGGAAATTATCTTTTTTCAGTATATAAACGTCGTTAAACTTCTTTGAATATCAAAAATTGCGATACTACGCAATTTCACTTTAATCAGTATAGTGAAAATTATTAAATAATAGTCTTAACATGATTAAATGATTGCATATCTATGTCTTGAAAGATTATTTTGTTGACTGCTTTAATTTCTCTCATGATGATCGTAAGCACTATCTTTTATGCACGTCACTATTCGAAGTGGTAAATATCCACGCTTGTGTATGTATGTGCTCCTGATTAAACATAAACAAAATTAAGAATGGTTCAATTTTTAACAACAATATTTGATATCATATTTTTATCAGTGCCGGATTTTGGGTACGAGGCGCGCTCCTTCATTGGCGTAACCAGGGAGCTAATTCTCTAGAAAATTTCTGCTAAGTATTGAGATATAGGGCTTAGCCCTCTAGAAAATGGGTTAGCTCCTTAGAAAAATATTAGCCCCCCCCTAGACTTTGAAACTAGTTATGTCCATGCCCCCTTCTGCCGTACTAGCAGAAAGAAATAAAATTTTGTCGTTCCGCCCCCTCAAATGCGACGAAAAATCGCGGAGGATAGGGAAGGGGCGACATTTATGATTACCTTATGTGCATTATTATAAGATGTAATAATGATATTTTTATAAATAAATTTAGTTTATTTGACGACGAAATTTTGTTTTTCGAGGTTTCATCGGGGCAGAACTCTTAGACTGACTGTTTTTTTCAGAATTTCAAATAAAGACAAATAATGTGAAGGGGTGCTTTCTCTGGAAGTGCGGATAGACGAAATTCTACGGTAGATAGATTATAATTAAAAGCAAAACAAAGTTCGCCGTTTTTGGCATCCCTAAAAATTTGGCGTCTTGTATACATCTTTGATCGCTTCCCTCATATCGCTTGAAAATCTCACTTGTAAGTTTAGTTTTATTTTTTACTTGAAAATAATAATTTTTAATGTAAATTTATTTCATTATTTATTATTATTTATTTCTAACGTAAATTTATTTCATTATTTATTTTTAATGTAAATTTATTTCATTATTTATTTTTAATGTAAATTTATTTCATTATTTACTATTGTTTATTTCTAATGTAAATTTATTCAGTATTTATTATTATTATTTATTTCTAATGTAAATTTATTTTATTATTTATTATTATTATTTATTTTAATGTAAATTTACTTCATTATTTATTATTACTATTTACTTTGTAAATTTACTTCATTATTTATTACTATCATCATTTATTTTATAATGTAAATTTATTTTTAATGTAAATTTATTTTTAATGTAATTATTTATTAATTATTTTATGTAAATTTATTTTATTAATTATTATTGTGTATTATTATTTACTTAGGCGGGTGGGCCGTTCCCTGCCTGAATCCTCCTTGGGGCGGAGGTGACTTTACGCAATTTTTCAGAATTTCAGATTTAGAAAATAATGGTGGAGGGCGCCTTCTCGGGGAGAGCTGATCGACAGAATTTTACGGTAAATAAATTGCAATTTTAAAAAAAAATTCCTTCGCCTTTTGCACCCCTATAAATTTGGCGCCGAGGGCAAGTGTCTAACGTGCCCATTTATAAATACGGTACTGATTTTTATGATGCTTCTGCTTAGATATTTCTTTTTTTCGAGAGATTTAATGTATTTGTAATCTATCTCATTTTCATAAACAACCGCTTCTATGTAAAAGGCTCTAACGCAATAGGGACAGCCCCTACTTACATCCGTTTATTGGCCCTGGTGAAAAATTAGGGGACCCCTAGTCTTTGCCTGCTTTAATTATGCGGTTGTTACGTCCCTCGATGTACATGCATAATTCATTTACTTCTGTCAGAAAGTTATTTATCGAAAGTTTTAAGAACATTGATTCGCAACAGCTACAAACAAACGTCTTTTAAATGGCAATTATGGGCTTAGTATAATTTTTAGGCCCGGAAGTAAAGTCAAAATAGACTACAGAACTGTTTTCCTTTTCATTTCGTATATAGGTGATTCTAATTTTATAATAAATGAAATTTATTATAGTTTGATGGTGATAAAATTAAAATCATTTAATTCTACATCTCACTTCCCCTTCTGGAACACTTGTCTCATATTTAAATAATAAGTATATAAAAATAAATTGAAAGCTTAAACAAGACCATAAATATGAGAACATGTCAAGTAATTTAGTGCCCTTTAGAGTACTCTTATAGAAAAATTACTATTACAGAAAAATTAGAAAATATAATTAATTTCTTTTAATAATTAGAGGGCATATTTTAAATTGTTTTAAAAAATTTCAAAAAATTATAAATTTATATTCCTTGTGATTTCAAAAGATTTCCAATTTTAAGGAGTTTAAACTTATAATTGGAAAATCTTTGGAGAAGAATATCTATGATTAGGGCAGTAATTTTTTCGCAAAAAAAATACAAAATAAGCAAGACGGTCGTTAGAAAAATCCCGAAATTCTCAAAAAAAAAAAAAAAAAATCACGGAAGAAGTGTAACACTGAAAAACAAAATCCCAGTTTTGAAACATTAATACAAATAATTATTACATTACTACAACTCTTGGACAAGAGTATGGAATACATGTATTTTTTATTTACTTTTATAAAAGAGGGCCTGTTTAACCCCGTTTTGATTGGCTATTTGCAATCAAACAAACTGCACTATAGGCATGGATTAATTAGATACAAATTAAGACAAATTTCATTTTAAAAAGTATATATATAATCAAAAGTTACATTAAAATTCCACAAGCTGTGCCGGTACAAAAGTATGGAATAATAGCACTCAGTACTTCTTATGCCCTCCTTATGCTTTAATTACGTCCATAATTCTCTTTAATAATGATAAAACAAGCCTTTCGAATTCACAGGTATCAATTACCCTCTGACTTTCTTGAACAACTTTTTTGCCTTTAATTCATCGATGGTCGTTGGTTTCTTCTTGCTTACGTTTTTTTTAGTGTGAGCCAAATATTTACTATCGGATTGGTGTTAGGACTTCTGGAAGGCCAGTCTAAACGTGTAATACCCTTTTATGCATAGTAAGCTTTGATTATTTTGGCCATGTGAGATGATGCGTTATCATTTTGGTGTATGTAGTCATCATCATCACCAAAGTGTTCTTCTGTAGTTTTCGTCACAAAATGGTTCAAAATATCCAAATATGTATCAGCGTTTACACTAACTTTTAGGATAGCCATTTCACCAAAACCTCTTGCTGTTATTGAGCCCCAAATAATGATGCCTTTTGGAAATTTTGATGATCCTCAAAGACAGTTTTGATGAAATCTTTCATTGTTTTGCCTGTAAACGTGTAAGGGTATGGAGATAACTGTGTCCACAGTTATCTCCATACCCGAGACAAATCCTTGTTTGTTTTATCGGTTATTAGTTCTCTTTTTATAAGTTACTAGTTTTCATCAATAATTACGTTTTTATAAATCGTTAGTTTTTTATGTTTAGTTTTATTTTTGTGTGTAAGAACTAAGGTAGATGAAGATGCTGAAGAAAGCTGAAGATGCTGAAGAACGCTGAAGATGCTGAAGAACGCTGAAGATGAGACTTTGTAAAATTTGCGTCTGGTAGCTAAAACAATTACATATTTCATAGTGCCTTCTTTTCTAGAAAGTAAAGTGCGTTTTCAGTTTGCTACCTACGACTGATTATTCGTTTTCTTTTAGTTGTATTGTTTCTCGAAACTTATTAACTCATGTATGTTGACTTTGCAAGAAAATAAATGTTTTTTAACCTGTTCGTTAAACCACATTTTTTTCAAAGTTAGTAGCTTGACCACTGGGCCATCGCGATTTGCTTGGCAATTACTACTTCCCAACTTTTTCTTATTTAGAGTGGCAACAGAAATTTACTACTTCATGCCTCTTGAGGTAAACAGGTATATTTCTCTCCTGCCGCTTGTTGATGGTACAAGAGTGATATGATCTATAGTTTTCGTTAAATTTAAAATTTTCTCAATAACGTCTATGCTCTTATGAAAGAATTTCAGCATTAGTCTGTTCCGTTTCAGTAAACATTAATTATCAGCCCTACTCAGTACAACGCTGGAAGATTTTATTCTTACCGCGTGCTGGCTGGTTTCTTGTTGAAGTCTGGATGGTATACTTGAAAATAGAAAAGATTTGTTTGTACGAATTTAAATTGTGGTAATTTTTATCAGTTTTTGAATTTGGTTTTTACTTTTACGAATTAACTTGAATTCAAAGGTTTATTGATGAATTACGATGACAATTGCTTAAGTGAAGTATAGTGATTGAATATTACGACTTGTTGATGCGAAAGTTTCTATAAACGAGTAATGGTTGCATCAGGTGTCCACAGATTGGAAAAATCAGGGAATTTGGTATTCCCGGAATTATTAGGGTATTTGTCAAAGAGTTGAAATTAATCAGGGAATTTAAATATAAATTTAATTTACAAAAACTTTTTTATCAGAAAAATTTGCTAGTTTGTGAGTACATGAAATTTTGAACGTTTGTGAGTACGTATTGTTAGTACATGAAACTATTTATTTAGCTGTGTTTTTATGCCCCCCGATATTTTTGTAATCAGGGAAAAAGTTCGTAGTTAAAAGAAATTTCAAAGTAACTTTTTTTGTAGATACCCTGTTGCATCTTAAAATTATAGGGAGAGAAATAAAAATAAAATTTAACGTATCACATTTTCCATTAACATGTTACAAACCCTGAAGAGTGGATTCTGATGACGAATATCATTCTTTGGAGATTATATGCAAGTAATTTATAGTAAATATGATTCTCCCTCATAAGAAGGTGGTAATTTATTTGCATTAGTGCCACTGTAATGGAAGTATTGTGGCGCTGGTGTTGATTTACGTAGCCGTAATTTACATATCCGTAAACGTATCATGACGATGAATGATGTCGCCACACAATTTGAGGGATAAAATTGCTATGAGGTGGTTAGCTTTATAGTTTACTTCTATTATTCCATACAGTGTGGGGGGGGGGGGGGTCACGGACAGAATTTACCATGGTCTTGGAATAATCTTCATTTATCATGAAAGTTGGAATTTTTTACAGTGAAAAAATATATTTTGGGGGTCATGACCCCTGTGTCCGCCCTTGCTTTTGTCCCAGCACAGCTTCAGGAATTTTGATGTAACTTTTGATTAAACAAACATTTTGAAAATAAATTTGGTCCTAATTTATATCTAATTAATCTACGCCTATAATGCATTTTGTTTGATTGCAAATAGCCGATCAAAACGGGGTTAAAACAGGCCCCTTTTTCTAAAATTAAATAAAAAATACAAGTATTCCATACTTTTGTCCAGGGGTTGTAAATAAGCATTATATAATAGGATTGTCCTATCCGCAAGACATTTGGCCCTGCGGTGGCGCAGTGTGGTAACGCGTTCTCCTATTGCGCGGCTAATCCGGGTTCGACTCCCAGCAGTGCAAAAAGAACGCTTACTCAGAGATCTCATAAAGATCGCACTGCTCACTGTAGTCCGGGGTTTGGTTCCCTAGGCCTTAAGAGGTTCGGATTCCTCGGAAAACAGTAGGTCCCGGCGCAGCATGACCACTGTAGTCTTTGAGCCGTAAAACCAAAAAGAAAGCGAAAATCATGCGCTCCAAGATCAACCGATGATAATAGCAAACACTACAGTAGCTGTTTTTCCTTTACATATATGTTTATGTTGAAGTTTAATTGATAAATTACGTGCAGTAAGCCATTAATAACAATATATATATGATATATTTTATTGTTAACGAAAAGTATGTAAAATTATACTGCCCTTTGTCGGCACGAAAAGGAAGTAAAATTATATGGAAGTTTGAAAAAAAAAAGTTTTTCTAAATTTTCAGATAGAAAAACATCTTCATATAGATTTACTGTTCTTTGCCCTTATCATATTAATACTCTTCCTCTCGAATATACGGGATTCTAACGTTATAGCTTAATCCTTAAGGGTATGGTAGAGTGGTGCAAAATATTTTGCACATCCGTAGTTTAAACACATTTTTCCGCCAAATTTCACCCAAAAGATTTTCTTGTATGATGGTAGTATTAAAGATATTCAAATATGAAAATCAATGAAAATTAATTTACATTATATTAATAAAATTATTTATTAATACTTATAATAAAGTATTAATCACTTATTATATATTAATTATTTAAATAATTATAATAAATTAATAATTATAAATTATTATATTTATACAATTAATTAAAATAAAATCCAAATTATAAATGGAAATTAGGTAATAATAGAAAATAAACTGTAAAATTCATAATATTGCTTGAAAATCTTAAAATTCACAAAATTGTTTGAAAATCCTAAAATTTACAAAATTATTGAAAAAAACTATAAACTTCTCGGAAATTCGCGCCTCGATAAAATTACTGCCCTACCTATGATGTCCAGGATTGCCTAAATTCAAAAAAGAAAAACTGAGTGTTTGAAATTACTAGAAAAAATTTGAAACTGATAGAAATTTTGAAGACACGGAATACTGAAACTCAGAAAGGTAAAAAAAGGAGAGTAATAGCCATTGGAAATTAAAGGATGAAAAACCATCAGTAAATCACACTTCATCTACTAACAAGGGAACTACCCCGAGTCTGAGTCCTAACTGAGAATTGAGACATATTGCAATTTATAGATTTTAGACCCTTAATTACGAATCCGAAGTCCTTTTTCTGTGAAATCCATATATTAATTTTTAATTAAAGAATAAAATTTTCAAAATTCTCACAGATTCAGGTGTTTGGCGAAATATGTGTAAGAATTGGCGATGCTTTTATTATCGTTTCAAAACTAGTTTGCTTTTTCGATAAAAAAATAAAGCTTTAAAACAAAATACATGCTTTTTGCGAAAGCAAGCAGAATTATCATTTTAAATAAATTAAACAACGAGGGCACTTTCTCTATTTATAAAAAATAATACCACAAAATTTTAAAAATTTGGATAATGTGCATACAATGTGAAAATGGAAAGTAAAGATTGAAACATGGATCTGTTTTTTGCAGAATTAGTTAAAAAAAATAATTAAACAAGACTGTCATAAAATTGGTATTGAGCTAAAAAATGTTCAAAACATAACATTTGGTTACAGTGAGCACTTTAAAAACGCGTGACTCTTACATAATGAAATATTACAGTGAATATTATTAATTGCGAAGGAAAGGGTTTCTACATTATTAAATGTTTTAAAAAAAAGGTACTTATGGTTCGTTCGCGGATCATCGGCCAACTTTCCGCGAACGAAATATACGTAATACTTGAATATTCCCTTATACCAGGAATATTGTAACATTGGGCGATATTGTTCAGATTGAAGTTGGTTATACAGGGTGGTTAGTAAAGTCCTTATACACGCAGATAACTGTCGAACGGAGAGAGTTATATGTATGAACGTGATGTATAGGTATAGTAAAGTGACTATGCGCTACAAGATGAGACTGCGTGCAGCGCCCCTAGCGGAAAAATCCAGAACTCAGAGTTGCTATCTCGAAAACTATTCAAGATACGGGGAAAAGGTCAATTACAAAGTTGTTAAGCACTAGCTAGTTAGTACGAAACGATTTTTTTTTTTTTCACCACCTTAATAGGGCAAAAATCGTGATTTGTGAAGTTTAAGGGATACAGGACACCCCTGCGCGACAGCTTTCCCTTCGTACAGCTATGCGTGGAGGAGAAGCTTCAGGTAGGGGCGATACTTTCATTGCACACACAATCTCGTCACAAAGCGCATGATATGCAAATGTGTACGCTACGTCATACGTTATCGGTAAGCATAAAATAGTGGCCAGGCAAGGAGTGTAAGACAGTGTGAGAAGTGAAACCGTGCGTTAAACGTCTGTAGTTACATAGTATATGGCGAATTATTCCAACAACGAGTATTGCGAGATGGTGCTGTTATATGGGGAATGTGGTCGTAATGCAAGAGAAAGTGCACAACAATATGTCGTACGTTTTATTTTGGGACCCCATCCGACTGCAATGACCATCACTAATGTGGTTCGACGGCTGAAAGAAACGGGTAGCCTTACACCTCGTCCCCGTTCAGGTCGCCACGCATGTGTAAGTCAGAGTGTGCAACCAGAGGACGTTTTAGCTTATGTTCTGGCCCACCCACAGTGCAGTTCAAGAGAAGTTGGTATGATGTGTGGCCTAACAGGCCGTCGTGTGCGGCAAATCTTGCAGCAAGTGGGAGCTCACCCCTACTATGGAATACTGCTGCAGTCACTAGTTCCAGGGGATGCTGAGCGACGTTTTAATTGGTGAAACTTCGTTACGAACACCTTAGATATGCAGCCGAATTTTTTAGTGTACGTCCTTTGGACGGAAGAGTCAAAATTCACCCGCAACGGGGTGTTAAATAGACACAACGGACATTATTGGGCTCTCGAAAATCCTTTATGGAGACGACCAGTCCGACATCAAGCGCGGTGGTCTGTTAATATGTGGTGCGGTATTTTAAACAACAGACTCATTGGATCTGTGTTCTACGAGGGCACATTAACGGGACGTCGATATTTGCAGCTGCTACATGGCGTACTATCGGATATTTTGCATGATGTTCCATTGAGTGAGCGGAGAACCATGTGGTTCCAACATGACGGCGCTCCTCCTCACCATCCAACAGAAGTACAATTATTATTATCCCAAACCTTCCGCCAACAGGTCATTGGCTAGGGTGGTAGTGTGAGCTGGCTGTACGGTCACCGGACCTTACCCCATTGGACTTCTTCCTTTGAGGCATCTCAAAAGACAGGTCTATCACACCTAACCGACGACTGTGGACAATGTCGGCAGTCGCATTACCAATGCCTGTACAAGCGTCACGTCTGCAATGCTGCTGAATGTGCAAGAAGAAACGCTCTATAGGATACAAACGCGTATTGTGGCCGACGGTGGCCACACGTAATGAGCACACATAATGACACACAGTAATACGCTGTTCACATTTGCCGAACCAAATACTCACATATTAGCGTTTGACGTGTTCTATTCCCGCAATTCATGTACCATTTTGTACTGCATCAGTGATACGAGACAACTTTGTAATTAACTTTTTTTTTTCCGTTTCTTGAATAGTTTTCGAGATAGCCGTCTACGTTCTGAATTTTTCCACTAGGTATGTAATGTTAACTGATGATGTTAGAATGGCAAATGTAAATGTAAAAATGGCATGAAAATAAAATTTGTATTTGTACGCTGCACGCAGTCTCACCTTGTAGCGCATAGTCACTTCACTACGCATACAGTACGTACATATACATCATATTCATGCATCTATCTCTCGCAGTGTGACAGTTATCAGCGTGTATAATGACTTTACTAAACCACATTAAAAACCGTGTGTGTGCAATGAAAGTATCGCCCCTACCCAAAGCTTCCCCTCTATACATAGCTATATGAAGGAAAAGCTGTCACGCAGGGACGTCCTGTACCCCTTAAACTTCCTGAATCACGATTTTTGCCCGATTAAGGTGATGGAAAAAAAGTCGTTTCGTACTAATTAGCTGGTGCTTAACAACTTTGTAATTGACCCTTTTCCTGTATCTTGAATAGTTTGGAGATAGCAGCTTTAAATTCTGAATTTTTCCGCTAGGGACGCTGTACGCAGTCTCATCTTGAAGTGCATAGTCACTTTACTATACCTATACATCACGTTCGTACATATAGCTCTCTCTGTTCGACAGTTATCTGCGTGTATAAAAACTTCACTAGCCACCCTGTATAGGCTATATATATAATATTAAAGAGTGCGTTGTTATCATTTCATTTCTATTTTTAATATCAATTTTCACATTATCAAGGGCAGGGGCGGCTTAAGGCCGGTCGCCCCTGGCCCCGTTTGGATGAGGGCGCCAAACTGAAGTCAAGTTCAAATTTTTTTTAATTGACCCAACAGTAGAAAATCTCTCTAAAAAGAGACAAGTTGCCCGCTTTTATAGGGTATATGGCTCACTGTGCATCTGTAAAAATCTTCTATTTTCGCCGAAGAAGTCGGGGGAGGGGGGGCGCTAAAAAGCAATCCGTGTCAGGCTGCCCGGGTTCAATACCAGCCTCCAGCCGCCCCTGATCAAGAGCGAATCGGTTTGTAACCTTTTTGACGAACTTTTTATACTGCCTGAAAAAATATACATCGGGTGGTTGAATAAGAGATGTTGTTTTATGAGATATTTGTAAGGTAATGCAATCGCTAAGAAGATCTTCGTATATGCTTAGATCTGTGCACCCTGTCTAGGAATCTAACATGATACAAGAAGGTGGGTGCAAAAAGGAATAATGCAATTATTTAGCCATTCTTTCATTTGTAGTTTGTCCATTTTTCTGATTTTGAAGAAGTGATATATAAATTTTAAGGCTGAAATAACCTTTTTTAAAGGGTCGGACCGAAATTTATATTCTTTTCTTAGCATATTAACTTATAACGTGCTTAACAGTAACTTGCTTTTTAACTCTCCACTCATTGACAGCGTTGGCTTGATTGTATATGAATGTGTTAATGAAACTCTGATGGAATTGCTGAAATGGTTTGTTCTCCCCCTTTAAAAGACAATACCATTTAATTTGTTATGCGATAACGAAATCCAATCTGATCAGAATTTCTCTGATCAGTTTTCTAAAGCGTCATCATTACAAAAATCATCATTACTATAATCAGATTCATACTCGAAATTACCATAATCGGTTCGATTTTCATTAAAGTCATGAAAATCCAAAGTAAAGTCTTCAGTCACATTATTAATAAAAAACAACTCTTCAATTATTGCAAACAACTGTTTACTTTCGTTTAATTCTGCAACTGTAATTATTGAAGGGTGTATGCTGCTGTATTTTTTATTAATAAAAGGAAAATACTGTAGATTGAATGATGTTCACGAAATTCATTTTTTGAAACAGAAAATGAAAAGTAAAATACACGCGGTTTTTATATTTTGATACTTTGCCAGAGAACAAACGACTAATAATTTCAAGCTAGTATTAAATACATATCCGATTAAACCAAGTTAAAAGCATACCAACTGACAACTCAAATTCTCTCCAATACCTCGATTATCCTCATAATTGCGTCAATTTTTACAAGGACTTCACCAAACAGCTGAAATTTGTACCAGTTTTGAAAATTTAATTCGTTAATTAAAAATTTATATATGGATTTCGCAGAAAAAGGACTTTGGATTCGTAATTGGGGGTCAAAAATCTATAAATTGTAATATGTCTTAATTCTCAATTGGTGTTCCCACTCGGGGTAATTCCCTCATAAGAGAAGATATACCAGCGCAATGGAACCATAATTTTTTTTCGAAAATCCAAATCAATAAACTTCACATTTAACAGCTGAATAAAGAACGGAAGCGGAAAAACGTTGAATAGAAAAAAAAGAAAGAATAATGAATTGAAAACGAGAAATTAGAATTGCAGAAAATACAGCCTTGGAAGTTTCTTTAGGAAAAAAACAGAATCGATTAAAAATGTTCAAATTAAATAAAATTAAATTATGAAGAAATAGTTCAAATTATTTTATTACTTCTCAAAAAAGAGGGAGAGAATACTAATCAAACTTTGGAAAATGGTGTACGGAAGTGCACATATGACTGCTTTTATCAATTTACTACAGTGTGATAAACCGTACTAAATATGTTTCATATATTATATGTATTCAGTGAATGTTATCACATAGTCTGCGTATATCGAAGAATTCACATATCCAGGTCAAGTAGAAAATAGCGTTTATCAGAAAGTCGTTCATCCTTGGCCCATCTTTGGCTATAATGACTGCAGAAACTCTACAGAGTGTGCTTTCAGGTCATACTGCTGTCAAATCAAATAAAAAATGATTTCATACGAAATATATATTTTGTTATTGCATGTAGTAAAAAAATTCGGGTTTAATCTGTCTGGAAGGCAAAGGGCAAAGACTTACAGGTCTAACTTATCACTCATGCTGTTTAAAGAATGATTTCAGTCTTTATAAGTTGTGTATAAAAAAATCTAAAAACTATATATCAATTTTCTATCTCAATTTTGTTTATTAAATTTCATCAACACTTCTCATCATTTATCATCATTTATCTTCGTCAATATTTTACGTTAAATTTATCACCAATTTTCTTCACCAACGTTTAACGTTAATTTTTATCACTAATATTTTTCAATATGAATATTTTCGTTTATTTTCATAATGTTCCCTGATTTTTTTAAATACATGCACCAAATTCCAGCAAAGTTAATTTGCGAATTTTAACAAGAATGAATTTGTGACTATATTATTAATAAAATAGATACAGGTAATGGATAGGGAAAATGGAAACACTGATCTATTAGATGACATTATCTGTAGTTGTAATGTAACGTGGCTGGGAGGAGCAGTTTTGACCAAAATGTTCGAAATTGCAAATGTTAGTTGAGGAACAATTTCTAAAGTTGCGTCAGCCTGGCAGTTAACAGGAAAAACATCATCATTGAAAAGCAATAGCGAGCGGAAGCGCTTACTGCAATAGAAAGACTTCTGAAATTTAGCTCACTGTTCTAAAAAAAAACAAGCAAACTACTGCTGAGGAATTTTATGAAAATTTCAACATCGATTTTCAGAATTCCGCTTCAGCCGAAATCATGCTCCGGCAATCAAAACTGTTCTGCACAAACACGGATTTCGTAATCGGTTTTCCTTATATAAGACTTTGAGCTCTCCAGAAAATACACGTCGTCGCATTCAAAGATACAAAGGTCACAAACAATGCACTACTTAACAGTGGAGAGGTGTTATGTAGAGCGATGAATCCATGGTCTCATTGTTTTCTTCAAATTGATTAATATGTGCGTGATATCAGTCAAAGGAAATCTATCAGCCATAGTGTTTGTTTCTATTTGTGAAAGGTTTTAGTAGTTATGTAATGGTGTAGGGTACATTTTCACTGCACGGTTTGGGTATGCTTGTTGCGGTAGCTAACTAACTGTTCACTATATTTTTTCATATCCAAGAAATTATTTCAAAAGTATAAATATTTATTAACATTTAAATTTTAATTATATAAAGGTTAAACTAGTAAAATTTGACACTGGTCGGAATATACGAAATACAAATGAAGAAGGTAAAACATATACCATCTGCAAAAATATTCGCAACGTTTCGAGAACTACTGTTCCCTTCATCAAGCGAAAGTGTCAAGGAAGTGTAGGTGTTCTGTATTATACCCCAACTTTGGTTTTTCTCAAAGCTATCCAGCAGTCAGGTTTTCCCCCTGTCTGAATCCAAATTTTCTAAGAACTGTCCCGCACTTGGTAATCCCCCCTGTCTGAAACTGGTTTTCCCCCATCTCCTAGCAAAAATGCGGTAAGGTTCAGGCATCGATTTTGCGATGTTCATCGCCTTACTACGTATGAGTTGGCTTTCGGTATACAGAGGTTGACAAGCTTCCATTGTCTCCTCTGGTGACTTTCACACCCGAAAACGGCAAACATCCTTCACGTTTTACCTCTTGAGAAAATTGAATATGGGGGTTTAAGTCATTAAGGAAACGGTGTAAGCTGTCCACCTCTGTCTTCGAAAGAACGACAAAAGTATCATCGACATACCTTCTCCAGACCTTAACATCAAACTCATCACAGTCCGAAATGTCCATCTCCAATGACTCCATACAAAGGTTAGATACAACATTAGAATCGGAGGAACCCATTGCGGTCCCCTGTCTCTGCTTGTAGAAGGTCCCATTGAAGCTAAAATACGTCTTGCCCAAACAGAATTTCAAAAGAATGCAAATATCTTCAGCTGTCAATTTGGTACGTGCAGCGAGAGAGTCGTCGTAATTAAGTCTTTCTAAAGCAGTTGAAATCGCTCCTAACCTCTGTGTATCGAAAGCCAACTCATACGGACCGGTACTTGGATTTCCTCTCACATCATCCAACTTGCCACAAAGCTTCTGTTGTGAGGTCTCTCACTCGTATGGCTCTTACTAGGGTTTAAGCTGCAGTCTCGTTTTTCGCAAAATGCGACGAGTTGCTCGAAAATGCGAAGAAAAAATTATTGCCCATCGCGAAAATGCGACAGGCATTTTTAACCACAGTTTATTCTCTGAAAACAGGATTCCTCGATTCCAGAATATCCGTTTTGCACTTCAGCGATCTTTTCTTGTTTCTTTTTGTTTCCTCTTCAAAATTCTTAACAGCACCTGTTAAGCATCGTTGATATAAATAATTTCATTGATACGATTTTTCGAGCAACGAAAGCAACTAATATTTTTTAGCATTTTGCTACAACTTTTTTCCCATTTTAGCATTTTTGCGACAGCATGTTTTGAGCCAGCTTAAACCCTGGCTCTTACACACAGCAGCAGTATTGAGTTGAAAGATGATGAGGTACGTAAGGCAAGATTGCACACTTGCAGATAATGGCTACCCGAGCAAGTTTATCGCTCGAAGATCTAATAATGGACATAGAGAACTTGTTGAGGAGAGACAGACTAGAGGGACGGTTGTTTTGCCATATGTGGAGAGGACTTCTGAGGAGATTGCGCGTATTCTTAGGAAATCTGACATCAGGACTTACTATAAACCTGCATCGACTTTGCGTGACCTGTTGGTGAAAGTGAAAGATCGAGTTCCAATGGATGAATTGACTGGAACAATTTACCAGATACCCTGCAAAGACTGCGAAAAAGTATACACTGGCGAGACGGGAAGAACTGTTTGTACTCGTAAAAAAGAACATCATCGTGCTGTGGAAAAAGGTGAGATGACTAATCTTCTGGCAGAACATGCCTGGGAGAAAGGTCATGTTCCTGATTGGAAAAGTACAAAAGTTCTTCATAAAAATGTAACTTCTCGCTATTGTAGACTTTTTCTGGAGTCTTGGGAGACTTTTCGAATGCGAAGTAAGGCGATGAACATCGCAAAATCGATGCCTGAACCTTACCGCACATTTGCTAGAAGACGGGAAAAACCAGATTCAGCCGGGGGCGGTGGGGATTACCTAGTGCGGGAATGTTCTTAGAAAATCCAGATTCAGACAGGGGGGAAAACCCGAGTGCGGGATAGCTTTGGGAAAAACCAAAGTTGGGGTATAAATACCGAACACCTACACTTCCTTGACACTTTCGCTTGATGAAGGGAACAGTAGTTCTCGAAACGTTGCGAATATTTTTGCAGACGGTAAATATCTTTTACCTTCTTCATTTGTATTTCGTATATTCCGACCAGTGTCATAATTTTTCTAGTTATGATAAACTCTTGTCAATCTTTATAGGTTGCTATCATATAAACATTTATTAACATTTAAATTTTAAATGCATGAACGTTTATTAACATATACTCATGTTTGTAAAAATTGCAACACCATGAAGGACTCGTCCGAATTGAATGAAATTTAATGTACAAACGACCTGTGTTGATACAAATAAACGATTAAAATTACAAAGCAAAAAAACAATATTACATGTCGAAAATCAGTATTTGGTGAAGCCACCACGCGCTGCAATAAGTGATGCTATACGACGTGGCATGGAATCAAACAGATGTTGAATGTGTGCCTGAGGAAGAGCATTCCAGATTGCTTGTATGCGACCCCAAAGTTCATCTGTAGTAGCTATGGGACGAGGATCACGAGCGAGACGCCGACCAACGAAATCCCACACATGTTCAATCGGCGACATATCCGGCGAATAGGCAGGCCAAGGAAGAAGCTGTATCTGTTGTGATGAAAAGAAGTCTTGAACATTCCTGGCAATATGTGGGCGGGCATTGTCCTGTTGAAATACAGCTCCGGGAATGCCTTGAAGGAAGGGAACAACTTCGGGCTCCAGAACTTCATTGATGTACCGGTTGCTGTTAAGATTACCCACAATTCGTAGCAGCTGAGATCGTCCATGATACGCAATCGCACCCCAGACCATAACGCTGGGGGTTCGTCCACTATGACGTTGGATAATGCACTCCGGAAGGTGGCGTTCACCGGTATAGCGTCTAACACGGATGCGGCCATCACTGTACCCCAAATTAAAGCGGGATTCATCAGAAAACACCACTTGTTGCCAATCAGCACGCCAGTCTCTATGTCCATGAGCCCATTGTAGCCGCAGGCGCCGATGGTTTTGCGTCAGGAGGATCCTGTATAAAGGAACTCTTGCACGCAGTCCACGGTGCAGTAGACGCCGACGAATTGATGAAGCACACAATGATACACCTGTAGCAGTGCACCAACGTTCTGCCAACTGTCCAGATGAAGCAAAACGGTCCGTCACCGCCATGCGGACCAGGTGTCTATCATCCCGTGCTGACGTCACCTTTCGGCGTCCACTCCCGGATTTCTGAGTTGTCTGGTTCTCTTGAACCCACTGCTTCCACACTCGCATCACTGTGCTGCTGTTACGCCCCATACGAGCTGCTATTGCACGATAAGAAAACCCTCCTTCACGAAGGCCGATCATTCGTCCCCGTTCAAACTCCGTAACTTGCTGAAATGTCGCCCTCTTTCGTCGTAGAGGCATAGTGACGTCTCATGTAACGTTTACCACTAGCAGATAGCCATACACGCCCCGCTACAGCCCTCTATTTATACGGATCCATCAGCAGTTCAGAGGGCGCTGCTCAGCCCACGCATGCGTGATGACTCTGAAATTCTAATCATTTGAATAGCATACCCTAATTTGCATTTCCTGAAAGTTTCAGCTCAATCACATGATTCCTTCATGGTGTTGCAATTTTTACAAACATGAGTTTATATATTTTAAATATATAAATATTTATTAAGATTTAAATTTTAAAAATATAAATACTTATTAACATTTAAATTGTAAACGTATAAACATTTATTAACATTTAAAATTTTCCTCAAGCCCCACCCAGGGCCGCCCCGAGGGTTGTAGGCGCCCGGGGCGAGATTACTTACGGCGCTCCCTCACACTTAAGTCCGTCTCCCCCTCTCCCAAATCTTCCAACTAAGCTTTTAATAATCGACTCAACATTGAAAATTTTTCACTTTCCAATAGGCACTTTCAAATGCTTACTTTTAGTAGTCATATAGCCATTGAACAGAAAATAGCCCTAAGTAAAATTAGGGAGTTAAAGAGTTGGGGTAGAAGTAAAAAAAAAAAAAATCTCAATATGATTTGTAGTTTTAAAGAAAATCAATGCATTTCAAAAAATATGGTATATTAATATAGTGCTGAACAAAAAAGAATTAAGGTATGGAAAAAATTAACAATATACAATATTATTTGACAAATGCAATATGTTAAACATCTAAAGGAATCTTTCTGGCTTTGGCACTTGCAAAAGATTTTAAAATTTGTTTAAAGTCCAACTTTTTGGCTTCCTCGTTTGCAATTGCTAAAACTGCCAGAGCACTGTCTCTACTCGGTCCTGGTCGATCTGAGATAAGTTTTTATATGTTTTAGAGTTTGCTAAAACTTTGCTCGGTACTTGCAACTGTGACAGGCACAGTTAATAGTGTGCGTAATGCTATCCACAAGTTTGTAAACAGATCCTTTTGGTCGTTGGATTTTATTTTCTGCAGTACTGTGATAGGAAAGTATCTTAATCTCTGGCTCTCTCTCTCTCTTCCAATCCACTCTGTAATGCTTTAAATAGCTTATAGAGAAAAATCTGGACAGAATGAGCGCTACTGCTTTCTCGAAATCAGTAGAATTTTGCAGAAACTAATTTCATCTCGGAAAAGTCTTTACCCACGTCATTGGTCAGGGCTCGCGCCAGAACGGTGGGCGGGTAGGGAAGAAGAGAGAGTGCGACAGCCGACTTTCAATAAATCATCAGTTCGTTGGCAATGACAGCGACCACGCTTTGCTGCCGGAAGGATGGAGGCGGAAGTGGGGAGTACTGTTTCCAAGGGCGTGGTTCGCTAACCAATAAGCTACTTGCGATGTAACAGTAAACAGACCCTTCATGTTCAAGTGTTCTATTCGATTGTTAATTCCACGGTATTGGAGTTACGAAAAGAATTGGTATAACAGTTAGCCACTTTTTTTAAAATAATTTTCTCCCGGTAAATTAATGTTACCCGATTGTGAAACCCAATATTTTGCGGCGGCGCCCGGGGCGGCTCTGCAGCATGTGATATGCAATGACCACATCCAGGTTGGGTAAATATAGCAACTTTTCATTATTCATACGCATATATTCATACATTTCATTTATTCATACTCATGTATTCATACATTTCATTTATTCATACTCATGTATTCATTCATTCATACATACATTTCATTTATTCATACTCATATATGAATACTCATTCATTTATTTATTCATACTCATATATTTACGCATCTCATATATGAATACTCATTCATTTATTTATTCATACTCATATATTTACGCATCTCATATACGAATACTCATTCATTTATTTATTCATTCTCATGTATGCATGCTTATATGTATTCATGTGCTTCTTTTCCTCATGAGATAATATTTTGGAAAAAGAAATGTAAAAGAAACTTGATATGGGCTGCGGTAATACGAAATAACTACCTCGAACGAAAACCTGGAGTAGCCTCCAGAATTTTCGCCAAATATCTATGCTAAAAGTTCATTTTTCATATTAATTTTTTTATACTGTTTAAATTAGCTGAGACATAATTTTTTTATTTTTATCCGTTAAATACGATGATCCTTCATAATCTTACCGACTTCAAACCTGTTTTTGCTCACATACAGTGCGATTAAAAAATATCAAACCTGGCGTAAAAGTGTCA
>QLNU02015360.1:267708987-267736368 GCA_006491805.2 Dysdera silvatica | reverse complement strand
TATATATACATACATAGTTAAAAAATTAAAAAATTTCGAGGAGAGGTTAAATATTTGTGATTTTTGCTCTTGAGAAAAAAAACCCTAAAAATTGGAATTTATTTTAAAAATCCAGGGGGTGGGCAAGTGCCCACCTTTGCCCTATGCTGCCGACGCCCATAAGGAGGTCACCATACAGGACAGACTTTAATACAGGCACGGCTAAATCCCTACTAATTCTCTCTTACCAAAAGTGGTCACTTTATTCAGGTGGTCGGTTTACTAGGTTCCACTGTAATTTTATAAAATATGTTACCAGAGTGCGGTACTAAAATTACAACACAGTTTGGCTCTGGTGAAATTTCACATGTCCATTCATACATAAGGCTTCCTTGAAATGTTAAGGTTTTGCCTTAAATTGCTGTCATCAATAATAATAGACTACCGAAAAATTACCCTAATGATTACAAAATAGATGACTGCCCGCGCAGATGACTCATGGTGGCCTATATTTTGCTTAACATGTTTGGTCTTCAAAGGTCGTCCTTCCTCTTGTACAAAACATATTAGATACGGCGTTACATCGTAGTTGACGTTTTATTTTTGTTACAAAATTTGTGGCCTCCAAAATCATAATTTCTTGTTGTCTGATGGATTGATTTTAAGATCCGTGTTTCATTCATTTATTTAATGCAGAGGAATGCGCATGAATAAATGATATCATCACCAGTGATATTTAAATTGCATTTTATAGTCCATTCTTTTAGTATCGAAACGCTGTCGCCATGGTATATAACTGATGCAGTAATATAATATAGGTATGAGCGTATCTATATTATATGCAAAAGCAGCTCAACAATTATTGTTAGTTTTCACTTAAAGCGAACTTTTTTAAGCCGGGCACCCCACTTTCATCTAATACGAGTCGTTTAAGGAAAAGGCAGATTAGGGGAAGTTGGGAAAGAAGTTTTGCTTCATTCCAGAATTGTGAGCATTTTTAAAAAAGCAAAATATACGTAATGGGGTAAAAACTTTACAAAGAGTTTCAAATTGTGTAGGAAAACGTGTATGCGGTTAAAATTGCAAAGTCATGTAGACGTTTATAATTCTTTCTGATTCATGTGTGAAGACTGACGTGGCGGGTGAGATGAAAAAAGAAGTAAAATATTACTTCCTTTGTTGTAAGAGTTGATTTGTAAACGATAGTGTGTGAATACCTTTTGCCATTCCAATAAGTTGTTGTTTAAATAATGCCACTACGGTGGCATCAGGGGCGGACTGGGTCCTCTCAAAGGGCGCATACCTTGGATTTTCGGAGGGCGCGAGCCCTTGTCCATTCGAAGGGGCGCGAGTCCTATCGCCCATGAGGGCGCACCGGCCCGACGGTCCAGTCCACTCCTGGGTGGCATGGATGAAAATCGTTTCTACCCTGTGCCCAAATTTTGGGATTCGATTCCCACAGCAGCAAGGGTTCGAAGTCCGCAGAAAATTGTAACTTACTTCCATCAATGGATACCAAATTACGTTCATAAGGTTTGGGAGATAAAATTATGCATGGCGCTACCTACCTTAGTAGAAAATCTAACATTATGAAACTTAACATAAAGAGACCTGTGTCCTTCCAAGATCGCGCTTCCCAGAATTTTAATTTTTTCATTGTTTAAATAACACCGGAAAATGGTAGGGATGTAATTACTGTTTATTTAATGCTCTATTTTAAACCTTGAAACATGTCAAAGACTGATTTCTCACAAGACAAATGTTCAAGCAACATCCAGTCCTCGAAATTACCCACGTAACTTCTGCATTCTGTATACGATACTATACGAATTGTACGATATTATTCAGCATCAATGATATATGAGGCCTGATTATTTCTCCTCACTTTTTGATTCGTAATTGAAAATAGAAATGTGATGATGGCAAGTTGTGAAATCTGTTTCTGAAAGAAAAAAGAATCAAGAGCTTTTTTTGATGAAATCTAAATTAATCCTCCACAGTAGCACAGTGCAAAGTATTCCCTACATATGGGCCTTATATCCTTGCAAAATAACGATTACTTATGATTTTAATGTGCATATCTTCATTATTTACCACAAGTAGCATGCCATTTAATGATTTGAATTAGTGGTTCTCAACCTTTTTTGCTCAGGTTCTCTTTTGCAATTTATCAAACCGTCATTCCTTTTTCTAAGATTTTTATGGCTAGCAGCATCAGTATTGACATAGTCTGTCTCTACCAATTTGAGCACGAAATTTCCCCTTGGTTGAAAATCCCTGGCTTAAATAAATTTCAATATGTATTGGAGTAAACGAATATAAAAAACAACAACATGAAAGTGGAGGCAAGTGCATCGTTCACAGAGACGTGTTAAGAACCTGCCTATTATAAATGCATTCTGTCGAAACTGCGCAAAGTTACATAATAGAACTTTATAAACAACCTTATATTAGCGTATAAAATGAAAATTTAATTACACAATGCACATTTTCACCAGGCTTCACTGGTCTTTTCCCAACAACTTCTTGAAAAGGACCAGCGAAGCCTGGTGGAAATGGGCATTGTGTAATTAAATTTTCGTTTTATGCCCAAATATAACTTTGTTTAAAAAGTTCTATTATCTACCTATTAGTAATACGTAGCAAAATACAGCGAAACCTATGTATAACGAGAAGCCTTTCTATAACGATATTCACAGCCAGGGGCAGCTCGAGGTTAATTTTGAACCCGGGCACCCTGGAACGGATTACTTTTTGGCGCCCCCTCCGGCGAAAACAAGATTTTCACGGATGCACAGTGAGCCACATACCCAATAAAAGTGGTCAAAAGTCTTTGAAAGAATTTTTTTAAGGATGTCTCTAAAAAATTTTCTAAACTTGTTTCTTTTTAAAGAGATTTTCTACTATTAAGTCAATTAAAAAAAAAATTAATCTTGACTTCAGTTTGGCGCCCTCAACCAAAAGGGCCCCAGGCGGCCGCCCGGGTCGCCCGGCCCTTCAGCCGCCCTTGTTTACAGCGGTCTCGGCAGATTTGCTTTAGTACTGATGTTTATCGAATTTGTCTACAACGATAATTCGTTTTGAATGAACCTGTATATAACCATAATTTTAGGCTTTTCGAACTTTATCCACATGTCGCATGTCTAAAAGTTTTCGAAGTAATACAGTCTTGAAAATCCATTAATGTTAAACAATATTGTATACACAAATACAGATGATTCTGGAATAGAGAGAATAGGTTTTCTAGCCTGAGAACAAAATAGGCTTACGTTCCTTTGAAATGATTTTCGAAAATTAGCCTTTATTTTTCTCTACACCGAAGCGGTAACGTCGCAACTTTTAGTTTCTGGTTGGTTATCTATATTATTAATCTATAATATTATTTCATAATTTATTTAACATAATATTATTAAACTAACGCTACATCCAAATTAAATAACTTCTATCATCAAGTGTGTATTTGGTTGCACTTCGTCTATAACGATAATTTGTTTAAAACAATATCTTTTCACCGTCCCTAGATTGTTAGCATAAACAGATATTAAATTAGAGTTAACTAACTGTATTTTAGATGTTGAAAGTCGATTAATTATTTTGCATATTTAACAATAATTATAATTTCTTCAATGTTCGCTATGTTTCCTCAGAAATCATAAGGCAACCTAAGCTCTCGCTGTCGACTTCGTGCACTTGAGATAGCATAACGTGGTAAGTTTTTTAACTGAGGAATTGAATTCGAAACCACGGAGTAGGTAGGAAAATTGAGTTTGAAACAATCCAAAATAGCGAGTATGTTTTAAAGGCTAAAAACATTTACTAAACACTAAAGTAAAATGACTAATCTTGGCATTTATCATAAATCTCGCGCATAGGATCTAGCTTAATAAGTAGTTGAAATGTTAGAAAAGTATTTTCTAACATGTTTGTTGTTCGAGCTCGTCAATCTGTTATTGAATCTGAATATTTAACTATGACATTGATTTCTTTCGCTGTGAAAGTGAATCAAAAAGAATGTTAAAAAAGTTAGTAACAGTACATCAATAGAAGCATTGGACGGTTTAACATCAATAGTTTCATAAAACTCCTGTCTAAGTGTAGTTTAATGTATCTTTACAATGTTGAATGTGCAGAGGAAAATCTATAACATCGTTACTTAACTCAGCTGTGGATTAGTTTAATTAACTTAGCTGAATTAATATTAATTAGTTCAACCCCCACCCCCGTAACTAGAATCTTCTCTGCAGGTGGCGTCTAGAAGGCAAACCGTTCTTATACTTGAACTCTGTCTCCGTTTTGAATGCTAACGCCTGCCGTTTGCCACAGTTAAAAAAATATAATTATCCAGACGTTCATCTACAAAACCGTTTTACAAGTAAAACCTAAAAGTAACAGCTTTAGAGTCGTAAGGCGAGTCAGGTGGCTTCCTAGGGCCTCGCGTCATTCAGAGCCTCATGAAATATTTTAAATACTCAAGAATAATGCATTTGAAATATTTTCTTGGATGTGCATAATTATGACGAATAGTTAATTGCATGAATGTTTCTAAACTTTAGCCTTGTGGACATATAAAAAAAAAAAAAAACCACGGGAAATTTCAAATTTCCATCGCATTACGAAAAATATCAAAATAGAATGACTTTACCAATAAAATTTCCAACTGGTGTGAATCTTCTCCATTGGGAATCAAGCAGGGAATCACAACAAAAGACAACCATGCTTCTGTCACAAAAATAATATAATTCCAAAAAGGTAAATTTCACTCCAGCGATGCAAAAGTAATTTTCGTCGTATCATGAAATAGTCAATTTCAAACTTTTGGGATTCACGGCTTCTTTAATCTCTAAATAAACTACCACGGCTCTTCTGTGAAAAAATCAATTCTAGAATTAAACTTATTTTCTCCAGAAAAGACTTAAAAATGGCTTATATTTTACATATAAATCGGTAAAGAAAAGAAATGTGGGGAAAGATAAACTGAAACTATGAAAACATTAAATTATATTAATTTAGTAAATCCGATAAAATCTTAGCAAACTTCCATCACTGAAAACTACGATACCTCTGTCATAGCGAGACATGGAAGACATACAGACGTGACACTATACATAGAGGAATTTTAAAATATATGAAACTTTTCTTGCAAAATTCTATGATGTTTTTTTTTTTTGTTTTTTTTTTGCAAAATTACGGAGTAACCCGAAAATTAAAAATTAAAAATTTTGTAATTATGTCACTTTAGTTGCAGGAGGTATGGCATGTTTGCAACAGCATAAAATAATATGAAATTTTTTGTTTAAGAATGGGAAACCTAGAAATTAAATATGAATACAAAAGTGTTAAAAAATGTACCGTATATTCAGTGAGTATTCTTTGAAGCTAACAGGTATGCACGAGTAAATATTGGAAAACATTGGTTTAAAGTAGTGGTTCCCAACCCTTTTCAAGCCGCGACCCACTTTTATAGTAACCAAGTAATCCGCGACCCCCTTTTATAGTAACCAAAAGATCCGTGACCCCCTCTGTCCGCCGCCGCCACATTTGCATAATAAAAGCATTTTTAACAGAGTAAAGAAAACACATTAAATAGAAAATTATATTATATTAATTATACATACAATATATATTATAGATACAAAGTTGACAACTATTAATTGAATTTATTTTATATAAATCGAACACTACGCAGATTAAATCAAACAACAATGTCAATCAATCAACGTTTATTGGCGTAGTGATACCAACGCCGATGGTATGGCGTGATTAGATGGTGAAACGTTCGAAAGAAAATAAATATTTCTGCCTTCGGTGGGACCTGAACCCACGACCTTCCACTTGCCGGGCGGAGGGCTACTGAGCCCACTGCTGCAGTACTGAGCTACTCTGCCCACATCATCATGTCATAATATTAAATAAAATGTACTTCTTAGCAAATACGAATTCGCAATTTTAATAAATATATATATATACACTTTAGACTTCATGAACCACATAAGAATTAAACAATTTATCATTAAAATATTACTGAACATGGGCGCTCATATGGGGGGACAGAGAGGGGCTCGAGCCTCACCTAGCCGTTTAAAAATTTGATTTGCCCGAAGCTGCTTTGCATTTACTTTCAAAAAAAAATTACAGTCACATTTAAAAATTGTAACGGGTCACTTAATAATTAAACACTAACTCTATAAGGATTACGTTACAAACTCCGGATGGGTGTTCTTCGATCAACAATGAGCGATGCAAAATTAGGTTCAACGTTTATTAATCTCTTGATATACAACCAAGAGTGATTTGGCAAACAGTTCTGGTGGTTAACAATCACGGCTATCTTCTTATCACGGACGACCAAATCATAACGGTGATAATATTTTGCTGTTACGGCCCACACATTGATTCTAGGTCCACAAAGTTCGAAATTCCCGAAGCGTCAATTCGACTCAGTTTCTGGATCTGGTCAGGCTATTGGACTCCGGGCTGAAACACATTATTACGATTACTCTCGAGGGAAGTATAATATACAATTCAAACAAATATATCGCTATATAAATAGCTTAAAACGAACACTAACCCGGACTCTTAGATCCGGAACTATGACTGCATACTTTGGTATCTGCCAACAAGGACGTATCTCCTGAAGGAAAATTGGCTCGACTCTACTTAACGTTTTTCTGCGCCAAGGTGCTCTAAAGCAAAGTCAACTCAGGAATCAATATCATTAAATAATTTGTAACTCAAAATAACATTAAACAGGTTCCTTGGGATTTTCGATTCTTCTTCCCCAGAGATGTGGGCGAATTGGCTCGGATACACTTTACGCCCACGTCGCCAAATCGTGCCGAAGCCACGATAACTCAAAACTCAATTAGTAACAGTTACTTCTAAGCTCATAAATCTATTAAACTGATTTCATTATTCGACTTAACATTTTCTTAAGGCGCAATTCCACCTCCCAGGGCGTTCCGTCCGATTAACTTTATAAATCAGTTTACCCGGATTCAGTGTGCGATTACAATCAAGATTTCCAACAAAAAGAATTCTAATACATAAAATTACATACACATTAAACTCGGCAAATCCTCAACACTAAAACCTGAGGTTAGTCAAAACTCTAATTTAACTTAAAAGTTCTTAAATACTAAAAGTCAATCAAAAATACCTCACCAGGCAGATGGGCAGTTCATCACGGCAAACACAGTTCTTCGAAGTCGTAAGTCGCTCACAAGAAGGCAAGTTACTCCTTATGGCATGAAATGTTTTAGCAGCGTCAAGTAAGCACACGAAACTTTCCGCAGATATGCACCGCTTCCTTTAAGGCGCAAGGGCGGCAAGCAGTCATCCACCCAAAACGATTATTCCAAGCCGGCAGCTCGCTAACGTCGCAGGACACAAATAGCAAAAATAAGCAGGTAGGTATTACTGGTATCTGAGGCAAACGTCGATTAATTTCAGCTCTGCCGCCATTCAAGAGCGTTCACACGTCCTTACAGTTCTTCATCGAGACTTCTCTGTTGCAGGACTTCAGTTCCCGGAGGTGTCTGCCCCACAGCTGCCGCCGCTCGAAACATAAATACGGGAAGCAAACTACAAACGCAACTGAGTACAATAAAGTGTCACATATGTTTAACATAACTTCTACACATAATACAAAACCCGAGGATGTCCCAGTTGGCTCAGAATTTAGCAACGATCATCTAATTTCAATTCTATGACGTTACAAAATAAGGTATTTTTCTCATTACTAATTGGCAAAGCAATATCAATTATTTTTGTAGTGTTTTGGTATCTTATACATTTACTAAAATTCTCGACAGCTTTGAAAAGGAGGTAATTTTTCTCATCTCCCCTCCCCCTAGAAATACTCGTATGGGTGCCCATGTCATTGAATAGTAACTTTTTATTAAAAATATCCACATGTAATGGATTTTCTAATTATAAATAAAAAAAGAAATTTAAATATTTATCAAATTTAATTTTTTTTCATAATAAGCAAAAACAGGTCCTCTTATTATAATGATAAAATAAAATCATCAATGTTATTAATTTTAATTTAATACAATTAAATGATAAAAGAATGATAAAACTTGAACATTACTTTTATTCTGTTACTTACCCATGTCCTCTTTTCATCCCGTAGGATCAGGTGAGGAGTTACAACAACAACCATTGCATTCTAACCCTGGATTTACCTTTACATTTTAGGTTTTTACACGATACAATACACATGGGCAGATTTACCATTTTTCTGCCCCTAGGCTTCTTTTCCTTTTTGTCGCTCCTCTCTATTTGCCCCTGCCCCCAATCAGTAGCAGGAAAATAAAACTATTACATTCAATATGTGCCATAAACTGTTGTAAGGACAGTAAAGACGTTGAAAAACAAACTTATAAATTGAAACATAAACATTTGTTCAGAAGAATTTGTGGTGAATTTAATTAAATGAACCATTTGGTATTACAATTAAGATTAGTATTAAAGTGCGTTGTGATTTAAATGAGAAAAATAACCCAAAAGGTACAGGTCACACCAATGAAGAGGCTTTGATTGAATTAACTATTTATTTGAAATGCTAAATGAGATAAGCACACATTAAAATATAAGCACATCAGTAATTCCAAAATAAAACATTCCATAAAATATGATTTTACAGGGAATTGGGGACCTTCGGGGAACAAAGGGGACAGTCAGAAGATACAATAAGGTCCAAAGAAGAACGAACATGTGCGACGAACCATCAGGATTTGGAGTACTGTTGGCGTGATTTCCAAACCGATGAAGTGACGGTGTATGGTGTAGATAAACCCCTACTTGGCAAAGAGCTTTGGAGCGTCGGTTACACCCAGATTTCAGAACACGGTAATGGTGAATGTTAGGGTCAACAACCCGCTTCGTCTCGTTACCAAAATATTTTAAACTTCATTTAGCATAAAGGTGAATCAGCAAATTATCCGTAAGGATGTCCGAGACCAAATCCGTCCAGCATGGCGAGGGGTCAGAGGTCCGGTGCTGTCTCTTGAACCTTGAGTGGAAGACTGTCTGTTGAAGCTCGAGTTCGGGGCAGAAGTCTTTCCACTTATGCTGACCTTGGTGCTGAAATTATTTTTTTTTGGCTCCTTCTACGCACCAAGTTGAACCCTTTCTTCTTGAGGCCCGCGTGTGTGTTGGCCCTATAGTGAAAGCCAGACACTACGCTGAGATGGTAACATTTTACTCTCGCCACGCCAAAGTGGGATTGGTGTTCTAGTACATTCTTAATTCTTTGAACCATGTCCTTTAGCTTCGTTGATTGACGTGCGAGTTCAATATTTTCAATTACCAGCTACAGGTGTGGGGGCCATCGAGCGCCCGTCCACTTTTCTTCTATCCGATGTTTTGAAGGTGAGCTCGGTAAAGAGGCTGTTGTAAATAGATAGTCTAGGATGATTAAGCTTGACTGGAAGGTGCCTCTAATTCATTTGCAAACCGGACAGCTAGGAGTGTTATTGTAAGCGACCTTTTCTGTTAACAGTAGTCCAAACCACGTTTCTTTCTTTCCAGGGTACATATACACAGACGTCTTTTCTTTTCTAAAATTCTTCAGCAGCTCCAATATTTTTGGCACATCTCTTGTTAAGATGTGTTCCGTTTTTCTTTGTGCTTAGTTTGTGGTTTGAAGCATAGGAGGCATGTGGGAGGGGGAAGAGGAATGCATTAGCAATTAGTGATTCACCCAAGGAATCCAATACTCCTGTTTAAATTACAATTTTACGTTCAATACTAATAACATGAAGTTAAAATAAATGGTAGAATATTAAATTGGAGAACATTAAATCACATTAATTATTTCCAGGAGTTAAACACGATATCAACAAATATAACTGGTTTCTCACATCAACGATGAACCTGTAAGGTTGTCATTTGAAAACATCATTTAAAAGTAATTAAAATTAAATTATAATTAAATATTATAATTAAATAGAAGTCAGTGTTGAACAAATTTAAATACGATTGACGTCCTGTTACATGGTTAGCATGCCAATAGCCACAACTACGTGTATATCTGAAATGAAGAAAGTCCTTAACATTTAATATATTCACGTTCTGTCAATTGATGTATTTTGCTGCGTTAAAGTCCCAATGTAGAAGTCCTCTGAATATGATGATTTTTAATTAGGCTGTCCAATAAGAGTCCATATGTTTTCTATATTATTTGATGCGGTAGATGGATGAGTGGCATCGACGTAGCTACCATTTGCACCACTGGGATGTGCTGTGCATTATCATGCATTGTGGCTGGTCCTCCCTGAACAATTAAAATAGGGCGTAACCGAACACAGTAATTAGTTTACCAATGTAATCTCACAGCTTGCATATATGAAGAAGCTTGAATTCTGTAATGCATGGTCCCTCCTTGATACAAGTTAATTTAACTGAAAGTTCAATTTTGATCTTTCAATTTTCGTCGCAACACATTAAATAATATTAATTTATACTGCAGTATTCTTTCTTTTTGGCATATAATAAATCCAAAATTCAGTTTCATAGAAATATATTTTAATTTTAGTAAAAACATAGAAGCCCATCAAACACTGTATTTACATGGAAAGCATGACATCTAGCTGTCTTCTCAGCGAAACGTCTGATTATCTCAATGTATATTATTTTGTTATATTAGATAACTTTATTTACAGTTTATTTTGTTATATCAGATACCGGCCCATGGTTTTAACCGCCACAGGTAGAACGATAAAATGCCGCCCCTACCAAATAAATATTTACTGTCATTTTAGAAAAAATATATTAGCAAAAATTATAATTTGATACCGCCTCTCAAATTTTGCCTCCCTAGTCTATAGCCTATTGGGAAATATGGCACTGACAATACACTTGCTATTTTTACGAGATAGAATACACTTTATACAATGTTTTTATAGATTGTAAAATACACTTCGCTATTTTCACAAGATAAACTGCTTTGATTTAAACATATAAGCAGTTTCTTCCTTCCATCGTCTACTACAGGCTTTCCCAATAAGGGCTAGCAGCAGCTCTGAGCTTAAAAAATAGCAAAACAAGTGACCATTACTCAACTCTAGACAGCGTAGGTGGGAAAATAAAACTTGCCAGGATAGGTGAGGTACAAAGAAGCTTTAATCTTTAATTAGCTGAACAACACACAAATTGAACATTATTTATGCAAATATTCATTAAACATGTGATAATGTGTCTTCCATTTCAGTGTTATACTTTTTTCTCTCATCACTGGCCACTCACAGTTCACTTCTTAGTCATCGTGATTACATTGGAAGCATAGCATTGCTCGATGGTCTGGACATATTGGCTTGAGATAGCTGCAAGGCAGTTTTCTTACCCTTCGCTCTCGGATAGAACAAGCATCTCCTTTTGCTTCCCTCCCAGGTTGAGGTGGCTGTTGCTTGGACCAGCATTGGGAGAAACGTCCACCAGATTAATTCAATTGTTCGATACCGGTATATGTGGGATACACGGAATCCCAAACATACCAGATCACGTAATCTGCGGAAGCTATCTATGTGAAAAACGAATTTACGTGGAGGAGCTAGTGCCTATTATCAAAAATGTGCATGCGCCAACGGTTTATTTACATAGTGGGAGCACTGTGTATCCCATCTATGCTGTCTAGGGTTAAAAAAAATAATCAAGTTGTGATCACACAAATTATACAAGTACAAAGTAAAATGGTTTCAGAAAGTCCACTTTCCTAAAAAATTATATACAGCTAAACAATTTCACTTTCTAAAAACTAACTTTCAATTCTGATTTAACATTAATACAGCAACGTTAATATATGGGGCGCTAGTACAGAACATATCCCCTAGTGCTTTTTAGCGGGAAGTGTTTCCAACATGCATGGCAACAGTGACACTGACTTTCTGCCATGTTGTTTACGTCATGTCATCTTAACAACACAGACGTCCCGATTCAGTGAAGTTAAGAAAAAAAGAGGTACTAACCTTTATCGCTCTTCTTTGTCGGATGTGTATAGTTTTTGTAGCGGGAAACAAATTTTCTGGTCTATTTTTATGCTGGCATTGCCATATAAACTCCGCAACTTTCCCTTCCTTCTCTCCTCCCCTTTCCTTCTCTCCTCCCCTTTCCTCTGCCTCCTCTTCCTTCCCACTTCTCTGTCTCCCCTTTCCCTGCCTCCCTCCCTCTCTTTCCTTCCTTCTCTGCCTCTCCATCCCTTCCTTTCCTCCTCCCCTGTCATGTACATTTTGGTAACGGCACTGAAAAGTGTCATTCAAATGAGGCTTAGTCCACGATTTCATCTAACACATATCTGGACGAAACTGATTCTTCTTTTTTAACCTACTACAGCACATTTCTCTTTCAATCGTAATTTCACAAAAATGGTAATCGCTCACACATAGTACAATTCACTGCAATGAACAAAGCACAGCCAAGAAAATGGCGAATCACGCGAAAATGCCTGTACGTATGACGTCACAAGCCGATCTACAAATATTTTTGACTATTTTTAAGAGGAAAAAAGTACAGGGGATGTGTTCTGTACTGTCACCACATATGGATTAATAATTTCCTGCTTAAACTGGCTATATACATGTATTGCATAAAAGTCAATAAACTTAACCTATATTATAATCTAATAAGACAGCACAACAACGCACCATTTCATTATTTTAATCTATGCAATTTCAAAAGTTTCATTTTTCCATGTTATTCTTAGCTTTGTTTAGTCGTTTGATAAAAAAATTAAGCCTATATAATAAATAAAATTTGATTATTCTCAATGTGATAATCTTAGTATGTTCAGGACAGCCAGCATGGGTGACCTTTTTATCCACACGAACAGATAAAATATCCACAATGCTATCCCTGTGTAAATCTTCTGTAGCCGAATAATGACTCAAAACGTTTTCTAATTGATTAATTAATTCAATCAGTTTACCTGAAGGATAAACTAATCCACCTCTGTCAAAATGATGAATTAATGTGCCGCTTGAAAGCAATGCTGAACCATTTGCTGTTGTTTTATGGGTAATCCTGCTATTTTTTCATCAACATAATGTTTAGGCAGCGTTTTGTTTTTAGTTTGAATCTCTTTCAACTGATGTGTAAGGTATATAACCCGTTCTTTTAGCTTTTTAATTACATGCATTTTGTATGTAAGCTTGTTGGTACCCAACAATCAAGGTGCTAATCGGCTTTTACGAAATTTTTTATGCTGTATTAATTTTCGAAGATATTTACAATGCACACATATATCTTTAGTGTCCTTTTTCACACACTTTAAACTATATATCTCATTTCCTTGTATAAATGCTTGTTTTGGAAACTGGTCAATACCAACGAACTCAGATAAACATCCAGTTCCTTTGGAAATTAAAAATTTATCCACTTCTAATAAAGTATTTTATAACATTTCTTTAGACAAAATATCTGGAAATGTCTAAAATTTCTGACCCCGTAAATAAACTTCACATTTTATCTGACACTCATTTTCATGCACTACGACTGTCTTTTCGGATGAAAGTAAAGGTAAAGCTTCAAAATGGATAGATAGAGCATAGAAAATTAGACAATTCTTATTGTTTACAGGCACTTGCCAACCCTAAACTTCTGATGGAAGCTTAACGTTTCGTAGCATATGCACTTAAATTGTTACTGGAGGCAAGTCAGGTTCTGATATTTTAGAACTTACTCCTTCATTACTGGAATTCCATAAAAGTTTACGAAACTTCCTTTTTTTTTTTTTGGAAGAGTAGCGGAGAAATACTTTGGTAAATTTGGAAATATTGTTGGTATAGCATCAGGCAACACAATTGAATAACTTCTGGGTATAGTAACTGTTTCGTCATTCACTGTATGTACAAAATTTCGAATTATAAACTGATCTTGGAAATGACGTTCACACACAGCATATTTATCATGGAGCAATTTATCAGCACGTGGAATCAATTTTTGCCACTTGCTGAACAACTCTTCATTTTTTGGAACACTAAACAGTGATAACTTACTATTCTTATATTGTGTGTTGCATCCAGGAACGAAGCAATGAGTGTTTCGTTGTTCGGCATAGTAGGAGCCTTTGCAAAGAGATCTATATATTAAAAATAAAAAAAAAGATGACTAAGGAAAAGACAAAACAATATTCATTCTGGTATTGCTTAAAATAACACAAATTTTTACGTTTCAAATTTAGATAATTTTAATCATAGTTGAATATAGCTATGTTTATTTTTTTAATGTGGCGTTTTCCAAAATGAAACAAAGAGCTATTAAAAAGGAAAGGGATAGATAATTATTATATTACGTTTAAATTCTGAAAGGAATAATAGGGTTGAAAAGTATCTCTAAATCACACACAGTGAGAAATGATAAGTAATTGTTGTCAATGAAGTACTTACCTAATTACTCCGTGAATATTTTGGCAAGATGCACAGAAAATACAAAATTACAGTTTAACTTTACTTTCTAGACATACATTATATTTGACTTTAATTAACAAAAAAATTAATTTGCCTTGCAATTAAAAATTCACACACAGCAGATGTAACATGGGAAAAGTAAGCAAATAGACTATCCGCAGCGCCACCTTCCGGAAGTTTCATTTCTTTTTCTATTTTTTTTTACCATTGGCTCCATGAGGAGTTGGCACACCATTCTATATAGGCGCTATAACGTGGGTTTAAAAGTAGACGTCTTAAAGACCGCCGTGAGCGTAGCCCCACCTTTACAAAGCGTTGTGAGATGGTGGGAGGTGCTGCGGGTGGTATGGAAGAGACTGTAGCACGCTAGATGGCGGACAATGCTGCCGTTGGGTCAACTCGGGCCTGTCGCACAGCCACCGATCTTGCCTCGCATTGGTGACCTTGACTTTCCAAAGCCTTCAATTCGCCGATGAGTTCCTCGCAGAAACCATTGCTGCCAACACCCTTGAACAGCAGTGTCCGTACGGTGCAGGTGGCAGCCTATTGCTCAGTAGGACCAGCCAGCTTCAAGCATCCCGACTATGCGACCACGTTCGAAGTCGTCCAATTGGCTATAAAAACTTCGACAACGTCGTAGATACATTACTGGTTGCGTCTCCAGGGAACTGCAACGCTGATAACGAAAAAAAATAAACCGTCCGCAATTTTTACCTCTTTTATACGATGATAGTTGCGCAGTAGAAATGCGCGCTATGATCGAAGTTAACACTCATTGGCTTTGAAAATTTAATCATTTGCATACTTGGTTTAAAGGAATTTGCATGCGAAATTTTGAGATGATCGGAGTAATTTTAAGGGTGCTTCGGGTTTGATTTTTTTTTTCTTTCTTTTTTTCTTTCTTTTTTTGCAAAAGGGAATATAAAAGAGTTGGAAACATTTGATATGAAATTCTTTACAAAAATGATTATAACTAAAAATAGTTGCGGGGGGTCCAGAAACCAGTTCGCGACCCCCCGGGTGGTTCCCACCCGGGGGTTTTTAATTATTGCAAATAGACATTTTCATTTTCCCGTTTCGAAGCTTTTCTAATTCGAGAAGAACATCTTAAGTTCAAAATATGCATATATTTTGTCAGGGAGATTTCAAATAAATTATATACGAATATTTTAGTTTATATTATTATTATTACTATTATAAAAATCCCATTAATAATAGTATCAGTAGGTCTCTTCAAAACTGATCTTTATTGGCGACCATATTTTTGCAGTTGGCGATTTAAAAGTCTTCCTTTTCTTCTTGGTTTCTTAGGTTTCCTTACTGATGCGGTTGAGTGCCACCCTTATCTGACGGGTGCGGTTCGTGGAGAATTGTCGAGCCTTCTACATATACATAAAGTAGAATGAATTCTCTTATAATATATATCTCCCTATTCAGAGTTCTCTGTAACTTTAACTAATAAGCAGAATGGCATCAACAAGATTTGTATTTTGGTGTGCAAAAATTATGGACGAAGTGGAGGAAGTAACCATAACAGCGGAACGAACAGGTAAAACCGACTGAAAGACCAACCAGTAAATCACCTAGAGTCCACTACGTTAGGGAATGTGCATATGCGCAGCATAATGTACTGTGGGCTTGTGGGTAGGGTATAAAGCATAAGAGCGGTGTACGCTATTTCAGTGGAAACTATTACTCAGTGTACATCGGTTTGAACAACGGCGAGTTGCTGTAGCAGTGTGAGATGGTCAACAGACAGTCCCGTAGATAACAGCTCGGCGAGTTTACCCGAGGTCGAATCATTTGGAAGTTGAAAGAAGGTCGAAGTATGGTAAGTGTGGCCGAGGAGTTTGACATCGCATGCAGCATCGTGTCATGAGCTTGGACGACATTCTAAACGTCTATACATCTAGAAAGAGCAGGGAACACGTAATCACACCTCCAACATCGTCGAAAGGGTTTGTTTTGGAGATGGCAGAGTTCTCGTTTAGGGAGCCACAATGTTTGGTGGCCGTATGTAGCCCCACATCTTTCAAGAAAGGTCGGCCACTAGTAACCGCTATTGTGTCGAGGTTTTTCCTTACGTTCATCTTTTCCGAAGTGCTGTAGTTTCAGAGTTCCTTTTCATGGATGAGAACACAACACCTCATCGCTGTCGCTGAGCTCTTGTAGAATGAAGATATCAACTGCATAGAGTGGCTTGTATGATTTCCGAACCTAAATCCAATAAAATAGGTGCGACATATTCTTGAGAGACTCCTGGAAGCACGTCACTATCTGCCAGATTATTCAGCTGTGATCGGCGCTACAAGAGGAATGGGCCATGATGCCTCAAGAGCTTGTCAACAACCTCGTACTGAACATGAACAGATGGTGCACATCCTACATCATAGTCTGGGGCGATTATATACCCTACTAAGAACTGCGTTTTCCTTGCCTTCATCCTGTCACATGGAAGTTTCTGTCTTCTGTTCCCGTAATTTACTTTTGAATAAAGGTCTTTTGCATCCCTTTCTTAGTCAGTGTTTTTCATCTTTCCCATAGTCCTATATCTCGATGATGTTATGGTATGCTTTGTACCCATTTGAAACACTGCTGCGGTGCGTATATATGAAAACCTGTCCCGTCCTTAATTTTTGCACACCAGTGTACGTATGTTATTAAAAGGATGGGGAAAAGAGAAGTGTTTCGCGAAAAAAAATAGTTAAAAAATCAGCTGAGAAATAGCTGAAAATGTGAGGCTGTGCAACAGGAAATACATGATAAAGGCACAAAATAAATAAATGAGTGACTCTGAAATGACATTTTCAAATGTGCACCAAGTGTAATTTTCGACCCAAAACAACGATAATCATGTAGAAGTTCAATATCAAGGTCAGTAACATCACACAAGGTTCGGACATCGTGAATAAATAATGAATGAGTTTGAAATTGTGAAATCAATTACTGTAGCAGTTTATTTAAATCTGTTTCTGTTTTTGCAATGAGCAAAATAAAAATTGCAAATTTCGTTTTAGATTTGTCAGTTGTTTTTATTTTCATACATTTCCTGTTTGTGGTGCATCACCATATTTTCCCGTATCAGCGGATTTTGAATCTGAGGTCCAATTCTTAGGAAAAACGACATAATCGAGTTAAATTTCACTTTATGACGCAATCCGATTTTTCTGTTTCATGAGCACTTTTCTCCTTTATGTTATCAATCATGTTTTAATGTCACCTGACACGCCTTCCTTACATTGTAAAATCTTAGAACTGTTTTCTAAAGTAAACGAAAATAATTCAAGTTTACCGCTATCTTAAACCGATACTTGTCAAAAAATATTGATAACAATTAAAAAAGTATCGAAATTGAGGTATCGAATGGGAAGTTTAGAAAAAAAAATTAACAACCTGCTTTCATTCTCAAATGTATTTTAACAACCGGTTCACGTGAACCGGGTCCAGCTCACTACTGAACCTGTAAGTATGAAATTTGACGATTAAACGCTAATATGAAGGTATTAAGCCATCGACCACGTCACAGATAACCTAAATCAGTATTCGAACATAAAACTACAAAAAAAAAATCTACAAAACAATGTTTACTAAGAATTGTTATTGCTGTCTAGTGCGTGTGTGCGTACATACATACATTACATACGCACGCACGTATTGTGCGTTCGCGCAGACCTGACGCCTGATACCGTTAGCAGACGGGTTAGTCCATTGCAGTTTAGGGAACGCGCTCGTATTGTGGATTTGCGCATACCTGACGTCGTTAGCAGACGGGTTAGTCCGTACAGTTTAGGGAAGAGCATCTTGCCGAAACCGTTTTCGCCTGGGAAAAACAGTCCCTCAGACAGTCACCGCAAGCACCGATGGACTAACCCGTCTGCCGCTTGATATCACTCGGCAGGCGCGAATGCGCACGATGCAATGCACGGCGCGTGTGTGTGTGTGTGCGTGCGTACGTAGTTCCAAAATGTTGAAGCACGAGTTGCATTTGGTGGGTGCCCAATGTACAGTAATGCGGTTTGCACAGAAACTCATAAAACTACGGGAGAGAGAGAAGGAGAGAGAGAGAGGTGGGTTGTTTACCTGGGAACATTTCTTGGTAAATTTTTCAAATTACAATTGATCTACCAGAATATCAGAAGCTGGTATTTTGCAAATACGCCATTATAAACCAAAATTTAACGGCCCACCACAAAAAACACGGTAGGTCTCGTGGCGGGAAAGTGGGGAGACTCTCAGAGGGTTCGGCTGCACTGGATATCAGACCACGATGACCTACTCTCGCATAGACTGTATCACAAAATCTTATTAGAGGCGCTTGAGCACCCGCAACCCCATATTTCGTTTGATTGCTATATTTGCTGGTTGCTGAAATAGAAAAGCGACCGCCATATTGGGCAAAATTATTACTTGCAAATTACTTTGTATTCTGTTTCCAGATCGAATACCATCTGGTGGCCATAACTGTAATACAACATGTAAAATCTTCGATACACAAAAGCCCCTACAATTATGCGTTTCTGTGCAAACGGCGTTATCGTACCTTAAAAGTTCACCGACGTTACTAAGTATTTTGCTTTTGAATCGTTGTATGTTTAATTGCTTTAAAATTCGCATCAAAATCAATAAGCGTTGCGCTAAAATTATAAATAAAATAATTGAATTATAATATAACAGGGCGAATTTGCCAAAAAGAACATCCATCAACAACTCACCCGCGGTAATGGGGTTTAAATTCGGTATATAATATTAGTTATCGTATCCTCAGACAATAACAAAAGTGAACGTAATTGCCAAACACAGTCATGCAAATAATTGTATATCGAAAAGTTCCATTCGCGTTCTAATGTAATTTTTTGCATTTTCAGGATGCGTTAACGGCAATTTTGTTTTCCATATACCCTGGGCTCAGGCTGATTTAACTTGCATCGGCTCTGCTGTTTAATCAAAACTGAACGAGCCAAACCGGTCTCCCGAGCCACAGAAGAAAACACGTGCACCCGCGAAGAAAATGCGATCCAAGTGGAAGAGGAATGAAGAGAGAAAAAATAATCAACACTTTTTTCTTTCCAAACCGCGTTTTGTGTTCCCGCCCGGTATCGCCGTCATTGTTTCCGCCGGAAGTCTTCAACCAATCAGCAGTGATCTGAAAACTTTTAAGCCAATACCATGATAAGAGGGCGGACACTTCAACGGCTAGTTGGGATATACTACTAAAGATGCGGGAGGAGAAATGATAGTACAGAGATAACAACTTATTCTGAGAAAGAAGTTGTAGGATTTTTCTGCCAAAGTCACGCGAAGGCGGTTTATGCATGGAGTTGCTTTCTTTTCAAGTCTAAATTTTGGTAAGTGTTTTCAAAGTGAAACTTCTTTTTGTACTTGGTGCTATGTGCGAGTCCTGTGTACAAAGGTCTACGCTATAGATTAAAATATTAAAATTTGTTAGAAACTTTAAAATTCCATTATATTGCTCGTATCTATTTTTTCATTTACGGTTATGTTTACAGTGGTACCAAGATCTTGGATTTATTATCTGCTACGGTTGATTTTTCTCAAATTTTGGGATAGGAAAACATGTTTTATTTATATTCTTATGGACGGTTTTGATAACTGCATAATTCTCTGCAAAATGGTATTTCCTAGGCAAGTCTAGGTCAGGGATCGGTAACCTACGGCACACGTGCCACAGATGGCACACGAGCCAATGTTTTGAGGTACGCAAAGTGGTTAAAAAAAATCCGAGTGTAATTGTTAAAATTCAAACAAAGCATTTTATTTTCAGATAAAATTCAACTCTGTTTTCACACTTTTTAAAGCGGTTAGATATTTGTGGGAAGGTGTACAAAACTGTGAATTTGAATCCAGACTGACTGACTTCTTGAACCAAATAGTCCTTTATTCTATTTTCATCTAAAACTTCATTTTCTCTCAGTCTCAACCCTTCCTATCACTCACGTTTGCTCGTAATAAGATTGGTGTTATGGGCAATGGCGGACACAGACTTTCATTTTGGGGGGAGTCAAGGACAGAATTTGCCATGGTCTTGGAATAACACCCTTCATTTATCATGAAAGTTGGAATTTTTTACAGTGAAAAAATATATTTTGGGGGTCATGACCCCTGTGACCTCCTCCTTGTGTCCGCACTTGGTTATGGGTAATTAATTAATATTGACAAAACACCTGCTAAAAAGAACGCAATACGCTTTGTTTTCGAAACCCTTGAACTGGAAAATATGGTTTCACACAGCAAAGGAATCGCCCTCTGTTTTCGCTTTATGTGGTTGAACCGTTGTAAATCATACACCAAATATACAGGACTTTTAACCTCATAACTATCAATGTAACATCAAAAATATCCCATAACAGAATGTATCGCCAAAACTGAAGATAGGTTGAATAAATTTATTCTTATTCTATTCTCAAAGGACATTTTCAAGAAATTCCCTTGTTTGGCCCAGAATGCCCGATGTTGTCCTGGAACAATTAAAAACCTGACCAACTATTTTGAAGAAAAACAATTCTTTTGAAGAATTAGAAACACATCAAAAGATACCCACTTTAATTGTCTTCACAAGTGGACAGTAGCATAAGTAGTCATAATTGGCTGAGTGGCATGTGGCACAATATGATGAGTGGTTTTGCTGGCATACAGAATTCTTCTGTAGTATTACATTGTCACAGTACCCCAAAGAAGATTGCTTATCTCTGGTCTAGATCGTCGTAATAGTTCAACGTACATTATTAGACCATGTAGGTTTGTAAAAGTTTTGGAAAAGAGAAAACCACTTTATAATACAATAAAGAATCAATTTAGAAACTAATAGTTAGTTGCTAATTTCTCATAACTCAAGTATTGCTTACTTGATATTTCAAACAAGTTTTATGTAAAATATATAACCAATTATTTTGCTATGTATATGTGTGCGTGCACTAAATGAAATAGCTATACTTCAGCCATTTATTTCCAATTTCCGAATAATTAATTATTATATATTAATATAAAGAGATAATTGCTGAGAGTATAAATCATTTTTATGATGTTTTAAGTACTCGATATAATACTTTTGTGGAGCGTTGCATGGATATGTTTATATATGAAATCTGGTAAAGGATCTACAGTTGGCCGCTAAGGAGAAGATCCCCAGCGAAACTGTTAATCAAAGTAGATTAATTATTTTGCGGGGGGAGTTGGAAAAGGCCCGTGATGTGTAATACGAAAAGAAAACACGGTTACTATACTTTACAAAGGTCCCCGGATCCTACCCTTGCCCTATTTTGGTTAGTCAACTATTCCAAGCTAAACTAGTTTAACAACTTCTGGGGATCTTCTCCTCAGCGACCGACAGTAGAGGCCCAGACCTAAAAAAATAGGAAAGTCTTGAAACAGCTTAAAAGCATAATAAAACAGTAATTATAGGTTTAAAGGCCTAAACTTAAGGCCCTCCACACCCCTTAAATGCTGTTGAAAAAGTCCCCATCCGTGATGAAATTTAATCCCTAAAGACAGTGCCGGATATACGTATAGGCCAAGTAGGCCTAGGCCTTGGATCCCACGATTTTGGATCCCTCCCCACAAAGGGTTTAAAGGGACCAGGTGCTATTTAAATTTAAGCATCATTTTAATCTTGTTTATTTATAAATGTCCAAAAAATTTTCATTATTGATATACCTGGATACTAAAGATGAACTTCAAAGAAAAAACTTTTGATTTATTCATTAAATATCGAGAGGGCTACATTCTTTAGGGGCCATTCTATTCTTCCGGTCTAGGGCCTTTAAAAACCTTAATCCTGTAATGAGCGGATCCAGGGGGAGGGCGCAAGGCAATGTTGGATTTCCGTATAGGCCAAGTAGAACCCCGCGATTTTGGGGCCTCTCCGCAGGGACCTTGATGGGGCTTCCCATTATTTAAATTTTTGTTATTTTAATCTTGTTTATTTATAAAAATGAGTTCCATTATTGATAAACCTTAATATTATATAGATAATTAACTTTAAAAAATCATATTGACTAGATATCGCGGGAGGCCATATTTTTAGAGGCCCATTCTCTCCTTCCAGCCTAGAGAACACAAGATACTCAGTCCAGCACTGCCTAGAGGCCGTCTAAAATTCCAATTAGAGAATTTCTTGCAATGAATAGGTTACAGAGTTTAGGGTAGTTTATTTGACTGTAATTAATTCTAAGTCTAAAAATATATGGATAAAACTTAATCCACGGGATGAATCTTTTATTACACTTACAACTTTTATAGCTCAAAGCAGAATTTTTGTTTGGTCCCATAGGCTAGAAAAGAAACGAACATACTTTGGGTTGGACACAACTTATCGACTTTTATGTTATCATAACGAAGCAATAAACGTTAAATTACTGAAGTCCTCTGTGCATAGTTTATTTTTAATATTTATGTTGTCAAATAGGAGGTCTCCCTTGTTGAGAGGAAGATGGGGAGGGAAAATCAAATCAGGCCTATAATTTTTGATTCATGTAAAATCACAAGTACGGGCAAAACTAATTATAAGGCGAGAAGACTTAAGCTATCACGAAGTCTAGTCACTTTCTTTACTAATTCTAGTGAATCAAACAAAATCTTCTATATTGAACCAAAATCATGCGAATCTAACAAAATATTCTAGTTTGAACCAAAATCACGTTAATCAAACAAAATATTCTATCTTGAACCAAAATTATGTGAATCAAACAAAATATTCTATCTTGAACCAAAATCATGTGAATCAAACAAAATATTCTATCTTGAACCAAAATCATGTGAATCAAACAAAATAATTCTATCTTGAACCTAAATCACGTTAATCAAACAAAAGATTCTATCTTGAACCAAAATCATGTGAATCAAACAAAATATTCTATCTTGAACCAAAATCATGTGAATCAAACAAAATAATTCTATCTTGAACCTAAATCACGTTAATCAAACAAAAGATTCTATCTTGAACCAAAATCATGGATATGCTGAAAGCGTTATTCTTATTTAATCTCTTCACGCGTCCTTCTTCTTCAATAAGAAACTTCTTTGTTAATACTGTGTGTGGGATAGAGCTTATACTAACTATATTTTTGAACTATAATTTCAAAGGGATTTTTTCATGATGTCAGTACGAATTTTTTTTAGGAAATTGCCGCCCTTAGGAATTATCTATACTGCTGCTCATTTCCTCTTTGCAAAAAAATCAAGCATACTCCACTCTTAACTTTATATATGTGAAGAGGATTTTTCGCCTCAATTATTCAAATTAATTTTTTATAATTTATATAATAACTAATAATTTAATTTTTGAGCTCTCAGCTGTTGTTCGAGAATTATTAGATACGGCACGCTAAAAACGTTTGAAACCTAATATTTTATAATTTACGTTATTCTATTCACAAAGAATTTGTGCAAACATAGATATTAAACTTGTATTCATTCAGTATTTGTATACCTGTACTACAGAACATTTTTTACATCGTCGAGTTTGAAAATTTTTATTTTTGAGCGCTTTGCTGCTGCCCCACAACAGATGCTGCCCAGTGGTACGTGCCTTTGGTGTCTACTTGGAAATCTGCCACTATGTAACAGCCGTTTTATTTATTAAACTTAAGTTAGTCATAATTTCCACGGAACGCTGCCGCAATTTCTATCTGTTCATTTTTTCGATTGTAACGATTTGCGATTTACACTGCCCTGTAAACTAGTCGTGTAAATGAAAAAAAATCAACGATGAACGTTGGAAAGAACAGAACGTGCGAAGCACCCTGTATATGTTTATCTACATATCACAGAGAAGAACCACTCTCAAATTTTCTGATTGAAGTAGAGCTACTGATTGCTGAAGATTTGCAATAGGTTTTCATTCTATACGTGGGTATTTAGTGATATTAATAACCACTGGAGAAGGCAGTGGAGTTTTGATGTGGTTGTAACCCCCATTGCGATGAAATTGTGTATATATTGTGAACATATGGAGTTGTAGCTCTGTAACGCCCCATTATAAGCCTGTAACCCACTTGTAAAACTTTCTGCGTTCACCTATGCTAATACATTTGCCTAATCATGAGCAAAAGCAAAAACTTTAGAGGCTCTTGGAGATTTCATAAATTTAAGAAATTATGATAGATATCATACATTTACATGCCTTAAAACGCTCTTAGTCTGTTATTATTATTTAAAATATCCTAGTATTAAACATTGTATGGCGTTTACAAGCATATATAGTCTTTTTAATTAGATTAGTATAAATCAATAAAATATAAATAACGTGGGGAAAACGAAGATGCGTGAAAACTATAAATATAAGAAAATAAGTTATATATATACGCTTTTTAGGTAAGTTATCCAAAAAAAAATTACTAAAATGTGATTCAAAATATTCATTTCGTATTAAAAGTAGTACCCGTAGACAAATTTACTATTCCAACAGAAATGCGTAACGCGCTATCATATTTCCTACAAATTTATTGGTCAAATGAATATTTATATGACATAACGCAAAATCGCTGACACATAATATCTTTTACATATAATTTTGCATCAATCTGGTATATTTTACTTGATATCATTTATTAATATATGGGTTTCGATAATAGAAATATTCATTTTTGACTGCTTTTTGCCATAATATATTTTCTTACTTGGGTCTTATTGATGGGACGCTTTCCACTAGTTAATATCCCCGATCTAATACTTTTTTGCATACACACACTCTACATAGTCCACAGTAGCAGGTACACCAAGTGAGAGGCGCCTTTTCAGCAAGAATAATTGATAATTTATATTTGAACTCCCCTAAGATAAAGCAGGTATGTAAACATTCCCTCTATATAAGCGAAATTTGAAATCTTTAACAACCTTCTGTTTCATATTCTCGTGGTAACGTAATTTAACGTCATACTTTTGAAACACTTAGAAATAATTTTTCTTTAACGTCGTTGCAAAAATAATTAAAATTTCCGTTTCTTGACAATTTTTTTCGATAGTTTTGAACATACGTTATGTGAAAAAGTATAATTTATACATTTATATTAGTATTATTATCACCATCATCACACACTGATATAACTAAAATGCTTAAGTGGAAATAGAGCCTGTATTTTCTTTCCTGGACGTTAACTAGAATAATTTAATTAGCTAAATATGTATGCTCGCACATGCACATTAAATTCCCTGAAAAGGGTAAAAGAGAAATTTTAGAAATTTTTAATTAAATTTGACCACAATGTGTTCATTCAAAGGTATATAATGGAAACTAATATGTTCTATTCTTTATAATTATCCGCTTGTATCCTAAAATTTTACCATATATATACTTTACCATATTACTGTAATAGCTTACCATATTTATTCTACCAAGGTTTACTTATTTTTTAGCATGGATATTAAATAAGAATGATTTACAAAGATTGGAAAATTTAAAAGCTGACGATGCTTTAATAATCTGACAGAAATTTGAGAATGAGTTTTAATAATATTAAACATTCTAAGGGAAGTCTTTTTATAAATACTAGGCATTTTTGCTAATATTTGTTCTGAACTCTTTCAGCAAAAGAATTCAAACTTCAATCAAATACTATTTTAGTCATCCTTATACGTTGGGCTAACTGAATTTAAATAAATATAATTGAAATATATTTTTATTGAAATATGTATAAATAAGCATATCTTTATTTAAACATGTATAAATAAATACACTGCTGGCCATCCAAAATTCAGCCCCATGAAGGTAGCATCCAATAGGCTTAAAATTTGCACCAGGAGGAGTAGATTGTAATAGGACCTACAAATGATTATCATTAGAGCACATGTGCAAATCATGTGCGCGAGTAACTCTACCTAGGAATACTATAAATAAAGAAAACACAGGGCTAGTTCTAGATGCTGGAATTGTGTTTTCCCGCTGAACCTTTCCATGGAAAGCTTCAGTATGACTCTTCGTAAAATACGGCAGTCGATCATGTGCGTTTCTGTGTCTGACAGAAGAATAATTGTGGCTTGTAAAGACTGCGGATTATTTTTCCGAGATATCGGTGCTCGTGTTGGAGGAAATCAAGCAACAGTGATGCTCATATGGAATCAGTGGTTGCAGGAGGGATGGATCGACCGATAGGAACGATTGCACCATCCTCGTCACACCACAGAACGAGAGGATAGGTATGGTGTGCGCATGGAAATGGCGGATTCCATTGCCACATCAAAAACCCTAGCTCAACGATTAGTGTCTGTTGCATAACAGCCTATGTCAGCACATACCATTCGATGTTGTTTGCAGCAGAGGGAAATATTTGCAAGGCCTCCGTTGCTGCGATTACCTTTGACTCTACACCACAGGCACATGCAGCAGTAAAGGTAAGATGAATGCCTGACAAGGACAAATGAATGGCACTACATTGTCTTTTCAGATGAATATCGATTCTGCCTGCAACACGACAATGCGCGCCAGCACGTGGCATGCAACGTTCAACAATCCTTTATTGCCTACCAGGCTGCACTGCTGCCTTGGCTTGCCCGTTATCCCGATCTGTCGCTCATCGAACACGTCTAGTCACTGATTGGCAAACGAGTGGCCCAGCATACACTACACTCGACTACGTTAGATGAACTTCGGCAATGTGAGAAAGTAGAATGGATTGACATACCCCAAACACACATCCAAAACCTCTTTCTTTCAATGCTGAGGCGTGTTCCAGCAGTTATTTCCAGCCATGACGGCAACACAAAATACTAATTTCTTCGTGTTCCACAAGTCACGCGGGGCTATATTTTCAGTCACTTTACCCTTGTACATTACGTTATTTGCCCAGCAAATATGGCGTTGAAAGCTCTTGTGCATTCTGTTAGATTCTGGATGGCCAGTAGTATATATCTTTCATCAATACATAAAATTAAAACACGTCTTTAATTAACACATATAACTAAAATATATCTTTAATTAATGCACGTAACAAAAATATGGCTTTAATTAATAGGCCTATATATACTTAAAATATATCTTTAATTA
>QLNU02015360.1:267676451-267708887 GCA_006491805.2 Dysdera silvatica | reverse complement strand
AGTCTTCCCAAAAGTTTTAACAAGCTGTTTCTGATTGATTGCTAACTTTATATGGCGTACTGCATTTACAATTCGGAGAAAATCTACCCAAAAGAAATTGTACGGCCATAAATTTGATCTGCATGTTGTATTTTCGAATATTAAAGTAAGTTTTAATTAGAAATACCGAAATGAGCGCTATGTGGACGTGCATTGTCTTGCCTAAAAATAATGGTTACTTTTTGCTTCGCACTGCGAGTCATGCTTTTCTTTGCATTTAACCAATTATTGAAAGAACTGGCAAATAATGGAGCCGTGGCAACTCCAGCAAAGAAAATGATCGTTGCCAAATTAGATTGAGCAAGACGATTTAAACAGTTATTTTATTTTAAAGCAATGAAACTACCTTTAAGAAATTGTGAGACGTGAAAACATTGCTTTTTAAACTCTCATAATTCTTATAAAAGATAATAAGATCAGGCACATTGTTCAAAATCACTAGCTGTATTATATCGTAAATATTATGATACCACAGTGATGATACCTGCGTTATATCATACATATTAGCTGAATTATACGCCTCATCGATCACGGGCCCATAATTCATCAAGATAATTGATCTATCAGACGATTAATTGTGTTTGTAAATGTGATGCAATATGATCGGTAAAGATGTTATATACGAACCATTTTCTGCACAAATATAGTAAACTTGGGATTTATTTGGGCTGGGGCGGAGTGCGAAAATCACGTAGCTTTAAAATTGTAGAAATTTTTTTTATACAAGTGGACTCCCGATTTTATGAACTTGCACCGACCCAAAACAGTTAAAACAATTAATATTAGTTCAATGGGAGGCTTTTCGGGACCAGCGCAATCGTTCGGAAAATCGCGATTTCACTCCATCATCCCTGTACCTAAATAAAGCCGGGGCCAGAAGGGGCGTAACCCCAGTTGCCCCATCAGGCTAACATATATATATAGAACAAGCCCCGGATGCTCTGTGCCCCATACACCCGTTGCCTTACCGTAGTTGCCCCTGCATCTTGGCTACAGGCCTTCACTGTACGTATCTGTTATAAAATTTCTATATAATTCAATTCCATTTATTTTCCTAACATAACATTTACAGAACAAACCAAAAAGAATAGTAAGAAATATTTTAAGTTATGCGAAGGAGGTGGGGGTAAAGGGGCAATTTAATGCCAGACATGTTCCCACCATCTATGTAATGGAATCAAAAAGGAAAGAAAACAATAATGATAACAACGAAACATAATCGATATGGCAACACATCAAACAATGGCAGTACAAACAGGCATAAATATAAATTAAAATATACTCAAGCTGATGGAAGACAATTCTTCAATCGCACCTTAAATAATTTCAAATTATTTAATAACTTAAATTATTTATAACTCTCCTAACTAGAGTTTAATTTCTTCCACATAACGAAGAATGGTGCTATAAGCGATTTTACAGACACTACAAGACCCCACCTCCCAAAACGTCATCTTCCAAACTAGCTACATTGAATTCTGGAGAATTTCCTCGGGGGGTTACTAAAGGGACCCTACTACCAAGTTCTGGCTACTTTTGTTGCCCGCTACCGGCAGATTAATCTTTATCAGCCACGATTTTTATGCAAGAAGTGGGCGAAAAAACAACACGAACTTTGATCTTTATGGAAACACTTCCTACGCACACACCCTTCGACTTCTGTAACCGCAAACTGCTTTTTATTGCTACTTCTGAGTTACCTATCATGCGTAGCAGCACGCGTATTAAATCTTGCATTTTGTAAAGTTAAACGAGGCAGTTACTTTCGAACTGATGGGCCCGTGGCATAACACACTATATTCACATCGAATTAAACGTTTAATTACAATTTATTTCTGCGGTTAGACACGTCACACTTCAACGATTAAATAGTATTCCATTTCACGTTATATAGTGGTTGTTCTAAAATATTTAGATTGGTTTTCCTCGTCTTAGTGGTGCTAATGAATTAGACAAACCGAGAATTCTTTACCAATAAAAAGATCACACTCTTTTCAGGAACCAGATCACAGTCTTTTCAAGAACCATTTCACAGTTTCAGTCGAGAAAACCCTTTGAAAAAAAATTTAAACGTAAGTCAAAGTACCATACGAGAGCATGTATCCAACTGTGCGACACGAGAAAGCAAAGGCTTCTTAATTTCAACCATGTTCTCTGTCGAAGTTGATAAATGGAAGGAAAGATGGCTTAAAATTAAACTGAACCTCCTGTTGGGTGGTTGCTCTTAAGGCAATTACAGTATTGTTTGTTAAAATAAAAAGCAAACAAACAGTTGATGGATAACCTTTTCATAAAGAAGGACCATCTATCTTTTTAAATGGCTTTTGTGACTAACGGGAAAGTACTGCCTTTTTAGGGTCGTTTGTGTTTCTTTTTTCTATAAGTTTTATATTACAAATTATCTTGAGCCATTAGTTCAATTTAGTCTGTAAATCGTACTGCCCTGTTTTATAGATAAATGAAAAATTAAATTTAAAATTTTCCCGCTTTAAAATGGAACCAAAACAAGAAGTAAAAGCGATAAACCATTTATTAAAAATATATATATATATTATATGTGTAATATGTATATGTATATGATATAGGTATATATGTGTGTGTGTGTGTGTGTGTGTGTGTGTGTGTGTGTGTATGAATATTAGTATGTTTCCCATTAAGTTTCTAGTTCTTGTTGATATAACTTTAATCAACTGAGTACCACGGTTTAAGTTCGTCTACTGGGACGTATACTTTATCAAGGGATATATAGTTTTGCGCATGTATTGCCGATGGGACCTAGGTCCCTTAGAGTTGGTACCCCAATACATCACTAACAAACTAAATTTAAAGCGCCTTGAGCAAGTAATAAGTTATAGTTATTTGCGCCTCTAAAAGTAACTGAAAAGGGTATGGTGTATATAATTGTAGAACATGCCCATCATCTTTTTTATTTATATCAAAGTATACTTCAAATTCTGAGCACGTCATCTTTATAACTTGAGCTTTCCTTTCTTAAGTACATTAGTACTATCGTATTGCTACATTTCTGAGCAAAAAATCTGGCATTTTTTCTAAAGCATATATTGCATGAAGAAGGTAAAATATATAACAAATATATATATATATAATTTTAAAAATTATTTATTTTATAAAACAGTTTGTTTTTTGAAGTGCATGTAAAATATATTTTATTGCGGATCGTAAAATAGTGGGTGAGTTTTAACGACATTAGTTGTTTTAACGGCAACTAAACGTTCGCCGTTGGATTCTGCGTTCTTTAGAGAGATTAAGAAAAAATAATCTAAATTATATATTTTCTTTCCGTGCATTTACAATTTGATTAACAATTAAATTTATGTATTTTGTGATTGATGTATGCAATGTTATTGAAATAAATAGTATGCCTCTTAAACATGGGCGCCCATATGGGGGGACAGAAGGGGCTCGAGCTCCCCATGCCGTTTAAAAATTTGATTTGCCCGAACCTGCTATGCATTTACTTTCAAAAGTTTTACAGTCACATTTTAAAATAAGGTACTTTTTAGCTCATTACTAATTGTCAAGCAGTATCAATTATTTTTGTAGCGTTTTGGTATCTTGTACATTCACTAAAATTCTCGACAGCTTTGAGAAGGAGGTAATAATATTTCTCAGCCCCCTAGAAGTACTCGTATGGGCGAACATGCACTTAAATACTAAAAAAAATTAGAAACCGTTTCTAAAGATTTAGTGAAATAATAAGTATCACCGAAATAGTTCTCATTCTCTTTCCCTCCCCCCCCTCTCCCTTTATCTCTATCCATCCATCCATCCATCCATCCATCAGAACATACAATACAATGCAAATATAAGTCATAAATTAATAAAGACGACAAGAGTGAGCTGAGGTCAGCCGGGAGAAAAGAAATATTAATATTCGGTTTGACATCCGGACACCTTTTACAAAGCGGCACAAGCTTATTTCTGAAATTCGATAAATTAGTAGTTTTAACCATTATAAAATTAACCCGCTGGTAATTACACTTTAGTACTTTCAATCTTTTCAACATACAACAGAATGCTGAACGGTTAGCGCAGAAATTTAAAAAACCCTTCTCTTTTTAATATATTTGTGTTGCATAAATATTGTTGCTATATATAGATATAATTGTTGCTATATGCATAAAGAGAAAACTTCATGCTAATATTCAAAATAATTCAATATGTAGATTTACTTCCTCAGAAATGAAATGATTATGTGTCAAGAAAAAAATATAATGTTAATTACCTTCTGTTTACGCGTTGGATTAAAAATAAATCCGAATATTCAGAAAACGTGAGGAAAAGTAAACTAATTAATATTGTATCATCCATTGTGCTATGTCGTTTCTAATTGCAATACGGGGTTTATGAATGAACATTTTCAAAGCAAATTTTCATTCATAATTTCGGTGTTAATTACGTTTCTAACTGAGTTGTATCACACGTCAATGAATTCAGAAAAGCTTTCAATTATTATAGGAAGTAAATAGTAATTGTAAGATACTAGTACCCTTCTCATGCGCGGGTGTTTTAATTATTAAGTATAAATAATAATTATTGTAATGTATTTAGCCCAGATACACCACGTTGGTTATATTAAGCAACCTACATCTTACTAAATGTTGATATATAAATTAGTAACAACGCATCAAAGGATAGCTGTGCAAAATAGGTGTGAATTCCGTATTGCAAACGATTTATTACAAGAAAAAGAATTCGTTGATTCGTTAAAGTTGTTAGCGCCCATCGACATGGATAAGATAACACATGGATAAGTAGTCTAAAAATAATACCATGACCACAGGATATAACAGTTCCATCAAATTCTGACTTGCAAAATCAACTATGGATAGCATACTGCTTACACGATATAAATGAGATTTCTTTTGTCAGACTTCAATGATATCTGCAGATCATGATACACATTAAAAAGAATCTTAAAATTTCCGCCGTATTGAAAGTTGAATATGCTACATATTTGAAGTATCTGTGTCACTTGTATCGTTTCGCCCTTTTAAGATAAATTGTGACTGATATTTCTTACCAATGCTTTCAAGTTCCAAAACTAAACTATATGCCCAAAAGTATCAGGACACTTTAGATTTTTGTTTCGAATTTCTAAAAAACTACATGACCAATTGTTCTCTAACTTTGGAGATATATAGAACATACTTGAACGCCCACTTCTCAATAAAGTTTCAGTGACTTATGCATTTAGGGGACCACCCACATATTGACAAAGTGAAAAAATATATTTGATCACCCTGTATCATAAAAAGCTGGAAATTATTTGTAACTTTCAGAAAATATTTAACCAGCTATGCTTAATGCCTGTGTGCATTTTCGTAAACCAAACATGTATATTCATGAAGATAGAAACGTTTCTTTAAGAAAACCCAAATTTTGTCACATATTTTTTGCTTATAATATCCACAATTTTCAGTCAAATTTCACAAAACTTACAGAACATTTGTCAACGTACAAGAAAAATATTATACTTAAATTAGAAATTAATATATTGAATACACGATGAGATATGAGCATTTGAAGAAAATAATTTTTTACTGCGCATGCGCGAAAGATATGAATAACTTTCTTTCATAATTTTGTAGTCAATAGTATAGGGCAACTTAAAAAAAATACCAGTGGGATATCTTGAAAATTCAGAAAGTTATCGACGATATAGTGAGCCGTATTTCTCTAATTCTCTGAAAGTAGCTAGATGATAAGGGTTTTTTCCACAAATTGTCATATTCCAAATTACCAAACACCCCTGTTCTGAAAATGAAATATTCCAGATTTATGCAAATAAGGATCAAAAGTATCTGGACACCTGCATGTTTTGCCTCTCCTTTACAGAAGTCGAAAACCTTGCTTGGTGCGGGATGACGATTGTTATCCTTGCGCCATAAAAATTCAACAAACCAACAAGAAGTCAAAAATGACTATGAAGTGGGACCACCTTTTGTTGCAGTGATGACTGCCACTCTATCGGGGAGGCTATCTACTAGTTTCTGGAATTTTTCAGTAGGAATTGTACGCCATTCTTGCAAAAGAATATTAGTCAGCTCGCAGCCGACGTTCTAATTCATCCCATAGGTGTTCTATGGGATTTAGGCCTAGGCTCTTATCAGGCACGTCCAATTCCTCAACATCCATGTCAGCAAACCAGCTCTGTACAGCCCATGCTGTGTGGATAGGAGCACTATCTTGTTGAAACAAGAATGGACCCACTCCAAATTGTTGCCACAATGTAGGCAGCATGGAATTGTCTAAAATGTCGAGATAGCCTTCCATCTTCAGAATTCCCTTCATAGGAAGCAGAGGGCTCAGCCCGAACCATGATAAACAGCCCCAAACCATTATGCTTCCACCACCAAACTTAACTTGCGGCACAATACAGTCAAGTAAAAAGCGTTTACCCAGCATTCTCCACATCCAGTCTCTACCATCTGATTGTCAAATAGTTTACCGTAGTTCATCGCTCCATAACACTTCACGCCACTGCTGCAGGCTCCATGTTTTGCACACTTTGAATCATTGTAAGCGACGCTTGACATTGGTTGCGGCAATGCTTGGTTTATATGCAGCTGCTCGGCCATGAAAACCAAGACTTTGCAGTTCCTGACGAACTGTCTTTGTGCTGACGTTGCATCCAGAGGCATCTTGAAAATCCGCACGAACTTTTTCCGCCGATTTCATGCGGTTCGCTTTCACAACTCTCTTCAGCACTCTGCGTTCCCTGTCTACTAGACGAAGTGGTCGACCAGGTCGTGGATGCACCGTTGTAGTCCCCGTATGTTCCCACTTTACGATAACAACATTAACGGTGGAACGGGGCACTCGTAACATCACAGAAATCTCACGAACAGATTTTCCACAGCGGTGACAACCAATGACTTCACCACGTTCAAAATCGTTTAGTTCGCGCTTTCCTCCCATTTTACTTTTCTAGCAGCTAGAAATTTGACATCACTAACAGAATCCACCACGTAGAGGGGTGTCCGAATACTTTTGATCCTTATTTGTATAAATCTAGAATATTTCATTTTCAGAGTAGGAGTGTTTCGTAATTTGGAACATGACAATTTGTGGAAAAACTGCTTATCATCTAGCTACTTTCAGAGAATTAGAGAAATACGGCTCACTATATCATCAATAACTTTCTGAATTTTCAAGATATCCCACTGGTATTTTTTTGAAGTTGCCCTATACTATTGACTACAAAATTATGAAAGAAAGTTATTCATATCTTTTTTTCGCATGAGAAGTAAAAATTATTTTCTTCAAATGCTCATACCTCATCGTGTATTCAATATATTAATTTATAGTTTAAGTATAATATTTTTCTTGTACGTTGACAAACGTTGTGTAAGTTTTGTAAATTTGACTGAAAATTGTGAATATTATAAGCAAAAAACATGTGACAAATTTGGGTTTTCTTAAAGAAACGTTTGTGTTACAAAAATGCACACAGGTATTAAGCATGACTAGTTAAATATTTTTTGGAAGTTACAAATAATTTCCCACTTTTTATGATACAGGGTGATCAAACATATTTTTTCACTTTGTCAATATGTGGGTGGTCCCCTAAATGCACAAGTCCGAAACTTTATTGTAAAGTGTGTTCTATATACCTCCAAAGTTAGAGAACAATTGGCCGAGTGGTTTTTTAGAAATTCGAAAAAAAAAACAAAAAATCCAAAGTGTCCGGATACTTTTGGGCATATAGTGTATCAACTACAAAAATGTTTTTTTAAAACGACCTTTTTTATATATATTTCGAAAGTGAAACGAAAAGTTCTTACAAAAACTCCCATTAGCGAGGTTCATTTCGTCAACGGGTTTAATTGCGATTAGACGTGGCATGAAGACAGCAGCATTCTCAACCCATGCCCAAGCAGAGACCTTTGGGTCAAGACTGGAAAAACGGCAATTTGCACAAATTGTGGAAAAACGTGCCAATGTCAAGAAGATGAAAGCTCCCAGAAGTATAATTTTCTTCAATAATTGCTTTACCCTCTGGCAACATCTCTGTTCAGTTTTGAAGAGTGCATTAGCGCGATTCCCCCCCCCAATAATGGAATTTTCACTTTTACTTTTACAGATTTCAATAGACAGCATTTTTCTCAATTATAAATTGTAGCAGAATAATGGACTTTTCAGGAATGATTAAAAGTGTTGTGTGGAAAGTATTTCTGCTATAGTAATCGATTTTTAGTCTATAGGGTAACGATTTTTCCCGAATACGTCACAAATACACGGAATAATGATGGAATACGTTGTAAAGTCATTACAGTGCATGAACTAAACTTCCAACATCTGCAGTAAACTGCATTGCAAATTAAGTCATAGATATAGAGGGAATAATGATTCCATAGCGAATCCGTTACACATATTATTATATGAGCTACTGCTGATGAAGGGGAGGCTTCGAGCTATAGCAATTTCATGGTACATTTGAATATTGATGAAGGATCGTGGAGTTCTGCTGGTTATTTTCAAACATGCGTCTACTAGTATGTGAACTGTTGTTTTTATGCATGCGTAAGTTGTTTTTGGAACTGTTAAATAAAACAAAGGATTATTTGACGTAAGCTATGATTTTGTGGTGAAGTCCTATTGATTCAATGTTGTAGTTAGATAGCCATGCGCACTCCTAGTCACAAATAGCTGCACCCTGTATGAATAAAATTCCTCATTAAATGAACAAAAACTTAAGAAGATGAGAGGAGTGGTTGCGGCAAAGCAAATTAGAAATTCTTAATACCATCGTGTGTGGTATTCTCTGTGGAAACGGGTTAGTGAAAGCGTGTCAAATGCAGATTATAGGTTCCTTGAAAATTCGCCAAACTTTGTTTCTTCTTGTCAATAACGGCGCGCCTTAAAAACAGTGTTTAGGATCCCAACATCATGATTTACTTCGACTTATATTCAGATGGTATAGAAGCATGGAATCCACGGCTTGCGTGCGTTCTGCGTCTTAAAACAGCTCTTCAACTGCTGAGTATAATATACACAAAACTTTTCAAGAAGTCTATCACAATACTTTCTTTGCAGAGAAAAATCATACTTAAGTTGGGTTGAGTTAACCTTCGGTCGAAGTAGGTATTTGGGACGAATCATGAATATCTGTTGACTGAAGATTAGTCGATAACCTTCCAAGTTTTGGGGTTAAAAAGTCTTTATTTCGAAACGGAAATTATATACTAGTTTCCGCGCAACCTTCCAAATTGTACGTAAAAATTGCCTTGGCTATATACAAGAGCACAGTATTTTCAGCAAATTACTTTAAATAATTAACTATTTTGGGAAAAAGTTAACCACATTGCAAATTTTCACGCATTGGATAAATAAAGAGAAAATGGTGGTGAGGGGAGGAAATATCGTGAATTGACTAGTAAGTAATATATTATTTGGTCACGCAGGTCACTGATAGAAAGCATTATTGGAAAATCTTGCATGACTTTTATATTCAGCTTCATAAATAACAATTGCCTCTCTGACGATTCCGCACTCTCTCATGATTTGGCCTACCATCTCAAAATTGATAACAACGAGTTTTCTATGAAGTACAACAGGCTTCCAGCAAAAAGAAAACTCAATTAAAAATTGGGCAATTTTCCAGGGGAAAATCGATGATTGCAAAAGTAACTATCCATAAAGACGAAACTATTTATTTCGTTATTTATTATGATACACAATATTTCACTTTTGCGTGTGGAAGCAATCAGGATTGCTGTATTGATGGAAAAAATAATTTCGCGTCTGCAAGTTTTTATTCACCACGAAAATTACCGTAGTTTTTGAAGAGTTATGAAGAATAAAAAAAGGTTGAAGAAATTTCAAAACTTACCCGCCTAAGTAAATAATTTACAATGGGCCAGAGTTCAAGAATAAGGAAAGAAGTCACACGAATCCCATGAAATTATATCAAGAAGATTTGCAAATTATAATATAAAGAAAATCGGCAATATACACACTCTTCAATTTCCATTAGAATCGCCTTTAACCGTGAAGTTTTGTTCATTTTAAAAATATTGTATATTTCATGATCATAATTTAAGTATCGTGAATGCTTTTGTATACGTTTATATATACTTAGAAATGAATTGCAAATAATATAGATAAAGAGTCATTTATAAGTGCTTTTTGTTTTTGTGCTTAAAATCAAATTTATTTTATTTTTAAAATTTAATTTTTCCTGTTTTCGAATGTTCAAAAAAATATATTCTGATTCTATCCTATTATCTTTTTATATAAATGTATCCTATTTTTTATATTATTCATTAGAAAATTTGGACAGAGAATTCAAACGTTATTTCGACATAAATATCGACAGATTATTATTAATTTATTAGGCATATTGAGATTTGATCAATATTTAAAAGTTTTAGGTTAATATTGTTACAAATATTTGTTTTTTCATATTCTTTTAGCCGTAATCAATATATAATAATGTAGGATTAGACCTGTAGCCAAGCCGGGGCCAGCACTCAGATACCACAAAATCGTCCCGAGGACGTCCGGCGCGGACATCCCCAACGTCTCCAAGACATTCAGTGCACACTGTCGGACGTCCGTGGGACGTCCTGCAGTGATCCATATACACGCGTAAAGTACGTTCTTTAAGGGACCTGGGCATGTCCGCGGAGAACATATTTCGGAAGTTTTTAGGATAAAAACTGTAATTCCTGTTAGGATGTTTTAAGGACTTGTTACGGAGGATTTTAGGACGACATTTGGATTATTTAAGGATATTATTTTGATATTTATAGGATGTGTTACGGCAGTTTTTCGGACGAAATTTTGATTTACTATTAGGACTTTTTAAAGACATGTTTTAGATGTTTTTAGGACAACAGTTCGATTTCCTTTTAGGACGTCTAAAGACCTTTATCTTGATATTTTCAGGACGTGTTACGGCAGTATTTAGGACAAAAGTTGGATTTATTTTTATGATGGTTTAGGGACATTATTTGGACCTTTTCAGGACGTGTATCGATGGTTTTTAGGACAAAAGCTGGATTTCCTTCTGGATTGAAATGAAACTAATGAAAAAAACAAACACATTTTAACTCATTCCTTTTCTGAACTCGCCGATTCAACCGCTTTTCGCTTAATTTTGGCTTGTAAGTTTTCAAATACTTTTAAAAGAGATTTTTAGAGCTAAAGAATGCAATTAAATGTGTCGATTCAAGCTTTCTCAACTCGTTAGAATATATCAGAAAATAATCAGGATAGAAGAATTATTTTTTCAAACTGAATTAAAATTCTCACCTTTCGTTGGAAATATATATATTCAACAATTATCTATCCACTGCTGGATGAAGTCCTCCCAAATGCTTTCCACACAAGTCTATCCTGGGCCATTCGTTTCCACGTCACCCCAACCTGTTTTCTTATTTCATCCACCCATCTAGTTTGAGGACGTTTTCTAGGTCTTCGGTGGTCTCTTGGAATCCAGTTCAGAATTTCTGTTGTCCATCGTTGATCAGTTCTTCTTGCAATATGCCCAGCCCATCGCCATTTCAGCCTTTTTACTTTAACAATGATGTCCTCTACTTTAGTTTGCTCTCTCACCCAAGTGTTTGTCTTTTGATCTCTCCTAGTTATTCCAAGCATGTACCTATCCATGATCCTTTCGGTTGTCTGTAAGTTCCATATTGCTCCAACTGTTAGACTCCATGTCTCTGATCCATAAGAGAGAACTGGCAATACATACTAGTTGAAGACCTTTCTTTTTAGACACAAAGGCAATTTCCCCTTCAGGATAAAACTGTTTCTTCCAAATGCACTCCAGCCAAGTTTAATACGTCTGTTGAGTTCTTTCATAATGTTGCCATCCATTGAAATCAGCTGGCCAAGGTAAATATATGAATCAGCAATTTCTAGCTCAGTGTTGTCAACTTGTATACTTGCTTTCTTTACGAAATTGTTGAACATGATTTTAGTTTCTTGTAAGTTCATCCAGTCCAGTTTCTCTACTTCTAGTTGAAAGCTCCTGTAAAATGTGTTGGAGTTTTGATGGGTTCATTGAAAAAATATCGATGTCATCAGCAGCCTGATCACCGGAAAAGCGTCCAAAGCCCGGGCTTTGGAGCTAGATTCTATTCGGCGCGTGTGCGTGGACCACGCACATGCGCAGACAGATTGTTTGCAGTGCAGTTCTCACTCCTGTAGAGCCTAGTCCCAAAGCCTGGGCTTTAGACGCCTTTGTGGTGATCAGGCCCTGGTCATCAGCAAACCGCAAATGATTTAGATATTCACCATTTATTTTTATTCCCTTGTTATTCCAATTTATCACTGGAAAATCATCTGCAAAGCTGAAGTAAATAGTTTTGGACAAATGGTATCCCCCTGCCTCACACCTTTACCAATTTTGGTTGTTTCGGTATCTTTATGTAATCGAAATTTTGCACTTGCGTTTTTATACATACGTTTCGCCATGTCAATGTACACATCCTCCACATTTGTTGATCGTAAAGAGTTGATGACTGTTGACGTTTTAATAGAGTCAAAAGCCTTCTCATAGTCAATAACTGCCACACAAAATGGAATTTCATATTCATGTGTTCTTTCAATTAGTTTTCTTAATACTTGAATATGGTCGTCTGCACTGAATCCACTTCGAAATCCAAATTGTTCTTTTGGTTGAGTTGCATGCATCTTGAATGCCTCGGTATTTTCTTGCAGTTTCTTTAAATCCACCCTTTTACATATTTTTTTTCCTAACGAGCTTCTGTCTTTTCAATTTAGTATTTAAGTGCTCTTCACATTTCGCCATTCAATGACCAGTTCCGGTATTAAGTCTGTTTAGCACGCTGCAATCTTCAATAATTGATTTCTTGTTTGCCAAGATATAATCAATTTCGCAGATTCCTCCATTGGGATGTTTCCATGTCCATTTTTTTTCAGTTCCAGTCTATTCCGCGTTGAATAGTCATAAAACCAATAATTAAACCTTTTTTTCCGTCATAAAGAAATACTGCCGTAATAAATCTTATACTAATTTGGCTCTACAAGTCAAAATATCTCGCCAAGTGGGCGTGTAATCTTGAAAAGAAGGTTGGCCTCCCCTAACCCATGATTGGCTGAATCAACAAACATGGTCCGCTCGAAAAAATTAAAAAAACAAAAAAATATAAAATTCCATTTTTCGATCCAACAATGATTTGCAAATAGGCTGATAATAACATAAGGATTTCAAAAATGTATCGGAGGTGCGGAGGATTAAACTCAGCCTGTATATATTGTAAGCTTAGGATCTACTAAATAGACCACTACGTCTCCCTTTGAATGGGGGGGGGGGTGAATTCCCGGCGAACGAAGCTTACTTGAAACGGCTATCTCTGTCGGCGAAGACAGGTGATCTAAAGGGAAATACTATAATGCGAAGTTCTACCTCATTTACTGACATAACTTAACTATCTTAACAAATGTCACGGGACTGCAAATAAGTACTAGGAGGTAGGTAACACACATAAAATATTTATTAATAGCTAAACATAACATGAGACTAGTAGAAAGCATGAAAAATGATAATTGTGATAACTTCGTCTGAGGCTTAACTATGGCGCGGCTAAACATGCCGACATCTATTAAATAGCTCATCTGAAGTGTGCTTACATTAGTTTCCTCTCTAAATTGCTGACCTTTCGACACTTTTCTTTATTCTAACAATTTGACTATGGACGTAGCCTATCTTGGGTATTACACACATATCATAAAACGATCAATTATAACTGCATTATTGGAGTTCATTTTAGTTTTGGAACACATATTGCAATCCATAGTAATCATTACGAAATACATTATCAACAGCAATAATATCCAATAATTAAACTGTCATGTGACTATCATTAATTAGATTACGTATCTAACTCTATATGTCTAATCTGACTCTTAGGGGAAGATTGCCGGAATTGACGAGACATGATCAAAAAATATTATTCTCGTACCCGGCTTTCGCGAAGAATTCGCCTCGACATCTCAGAAGTTTGCTATAGCTGTATGATAGAGGCATATCAATTTGGTCGACATCACTGGCGGAGAACGTACGTAGTCCAAGGGAGCTTATTCACCTCACTTTTAAAATATTGCTTTACCATCTTTGGGTCCCATCTGGTACTGATCTCATACTGATCTGATTATTCTCGTCTTATACTGACTCTAATCTCATGCTCTTCTGCCCTGAAAATGATTAAACTTTTTAAAACTTCAAAGTAAGAATGGCGTTTGGACCTGTGATTGGTTAATGGCTTAACCTATCAGTGAGGTGTCCGTGTCTCTTGGTGCAGGGAGGTCCAGATTTCCCCTGCGGCGGACGCTTCCGTGGAAAGGCAATAACTTCTATTGACATTTACGACATTTCTTCAATTGATGTAAACGACTTTTATGGATAGAGATTCTATGTACCAACCTTTAAAGATTCCAATTAGCAGGGTTTGTATTGTGCAGACGCAACCCTAAAGAGACGGCATGTCCAGGCGCGGTGATCAAAACCAGGGCAGTCTTTATGCGTCTGTTCTTTACTTACGCCATAAAATCTTGGACTATTCTAGAGATTTTTAGGTTGTACAAAAGGATGAGAGAATTGTAGGAAGGGTATTATTCATGAAACATCTTCTTGCCGCCGTTGTATTGTAAGGCAAAGTGAGTGCTTTCTTTTATGGCTTAACGTACAAATTTAGGGGAAAATATACAAATTACAACAAAACTTTATTACAGGACGTTCGTCCTGTAACAATATATATATATATAAATGTAATAATTGCTATTTTCGACGCATTTCTCATGTACATTTTCAGCCCAAGGAAAGGTCCGGACCCATCGCCCCCCGTGGATGCGCCACTAGTTCCGCTAACTGTGTTTCCCCGATTTACCGACTGTCTCGATTTAACGATTATTTTCACTCGTCCCGTGAAATTAATTAAATCGAAGAGTTCGACTGAATATATACATGCGCAACATCAAATACACGTTGTACAATATATAAAATGATACCGATATATGTCGCATAATATTAACACTTATTGTATAATACCAATATACATCCTGTAATATAAATACACATCATAAACATCGATATATATAATTGTGCAGATTGTATAAAACATTCGCTACATATGCTTATATGTTTATTTTTAGTTGATAAATATCTATCTCATCTTACCTATTTTATATAATCTTATGCTCATAAAATAAATACACTCTGTGGTGAAAAAAAAGACCCGCATACTGAGGTTGAGGCGTTTGGCTCGAGTGAAACTTCTTGCGTGTGAGTGTACCTACTTTGTCTATGTTGTACACTGAATGAGCATTACATTAGGTATACTTGAATGTTATTTCTATACTCATCAATAAATTAAATAATTAAATTAGTAATATTTTATACTCTCCCGTATTTCAGCTAATTTGTTTTAGTTTCTCCCGACTCACGTATTGACATTCGATTTCTCCCGTATATTCCATCAATAATCAAAATCGCTAAATTTCAATTATATACTGTATTATTTAATTTAATTTATGTATGATATGTTTATTTAAATTATATATTATTAGAGGCACACATCGATAAATATCGGTAAATTATCTATGATAACTAATGGCCGCAATTAACTTTTGACTATAGCTGTAAAGAGTTTTTGATACTTGCACAATAAAATAAAATAAAATGCTTAGGTCTGCAGCATCAATGAGCAAATACATATGGGTTAGAACTGTAAAACATGTAAATTCAAAACTAATATCACGACGTAGCACTACGCAAAATAAATGAAGAAATTATGTCCAACCTTTTAGACGTAGTATCATTTATTTAATAAAAATTAATGTACATCTCGGATGGAATTTGGCCGTCCGAAACTTAACTTAACTTTTGTTAAATAAATTATACTATACCTAAAACATTGAATTTATTTTTTTCATTTACATATAAACTTGTATTCTGTACTGTGATCTGCATATTCGTACATTCTCACTCCTCATTTTTCAACAATATTATGTAACATACAAATTAATATTAATTGTTTTGTTTAATATTATCTATCTCATGATCATTTACTGGAGTGACACATCTCTACCAAAATAAAATTACATATATACTTTATATATTTATATATACTGAAATACAAATTTAAAATAAAATAAAAATATTAACCAAAATAAAAAAAATTAAGAAACTCCAAAACTAAAATAACTATATATATATATATCGCCTTCGTTAATTTCCATTTATTTAGCCCTTGTCCTGGCTGAATCTCCCTGAAATCCATGGTGGAAAGTTGATTACCCTAGTTGTTACGCTCATAGGAAAAATAGAACTACAACGAAAAGTTCATTCCAAAAGAATTAATAAAAGTTATTAAATTATTCAGTCATATTTCTGAGAGTTAAACACTAAATTTTAAGATAGAAAATAAAAGCATTTTATGAAGTGAACTTTCATATTTCGATAAATATAATATGTAAACTATTTAAACCAAAGGGGCGACTATAATATAATTTCAATGAATATTCTTTTTGTAACACTCTATACATTTACTATACTTATATATTTTACTATATTTCGTTTAATTATAAAATTTTCAGGACATGTTTACTTAGGAAAAATTTAATATAAGCGTTGTTTCTACTATTAAAGCTACTTTATTCTAAGTTAAAGCTACTTTATTCTAATCTGAAGGTGTTTTTCGTTGTAAATTTTTTGTGGTCCTATTGACATGCAAGACCTCGTTTTTTTTTTTCGTTTTTTTTTTGTGAGTAGTAATAAGAAACAGCAACGGAGCATCCTCGGTAATAGCTTGAAGGCAAAAAATCTTGTTTCATCAGTAGGTTACAGGTCAATGTTTTGCTTCAAAGCGAATAGTGTAGAACTTGTCAATCTCTTGAAGTAACTTTTTCTGACATTTTGATGGATATTTCGTAAGGTCCTTTTTCAGCGGGTTTTTAACAAAGGGCAAAGTTATAAATGTCTAAGAAAGATCTTGTGGTAGATAATAAGAAAAACAAACCTCCATAACCTAAAGGACTCTGTTAGATGTTATGACAGGAGATTGTTTGCTTTATGATCTTGAACACATGAACTCCAGTGCTTAATTTTCTCTGGAGCTGTAACTCCATACATATGCTAACTCGATTGCTCCCCATTCTACTAGAGAACATTTTAGTAGTGAAGTATATATTTTAGTGAATTAAGTTTTATAATTTTCATTAAGTTTAAAATTTTAACGACATTTAGTGAATTTAGTCAGTTAGGTCGAAAGAAAAGAGCATTTATTAGATGAAATCAGTTCATCATTGGTCAAATATTGGTCGTAATGGTAGCAATGATCTTTCCAGGCCTGCTTGCCAGGTCATGTCCATAAGTAAGTTCTGGAATATTTCTCCCATTTTTTTGCAAAGTTTCTTTTACAGTTGTCGAAGAGGACGGTTTTACTGATTGTGATCTGATGGGAATTCTTGTTCTTTCCACACACACACACACACACACTACAATAACTACAATTTTAGATATATATTCTATTAAATGAACGAATGGATGAAGTTTGGCCTGCAAAAGGGTTGCTGGTATCTAACTGGAAGGAGACCCACACGCTGAACGTATGTGACGATGTGTGGAACCGGCCGGGCCAGTAACCTAGTGTCCTACCCCGCCTTCAAGTGGTGCAGGCTGGGCTTTCTATTTATGAGGCAAATTAATATTTGCTGCACGGATGGAAAGGCGGAAGGGGAGGGCTAATTCACCAACCCGTCTAGCCAGCGTGGTGAAATTATGGCTAATTCCTCCATTATGTTGACACACCAGAAACCATGGCCCCTAGTCTCCAGGTGCTGGAGTGCTCCTGAGAAAGGCAGCAGTCAGCGTGGCATGAAAGCAAATGGTGCTAAGAATCATTGGAATGGCCCATGCTTCCGTTTTTTATTGACCTTATCTACGTATAATGGACGATCCCTTGCTTCTGAAGCAAAACTTCAGGAATTGGAAGAGGAACTTGAAAAGATCAATTGGGACATTATAGGACTCAGTGAAGTCAGAAGAAAAGGTGAAGAATTGGTGGAACTTAAAAGCGGACATTTGTTTTATTATAGAGGAACGGAAACCGAAAGAATAAGTGGTGTTGGCTTCTTAATCAACAAACGAATTAAAGACTTAAAGACTACCTTCTTGAAGTTGAAGTACGTCAAATCGAGCAGCGAAGCACGTTGTTCAACTAATCCAGCGATACCAACTTCTTCATTCTTGGTACAGGCATATGCACCAACATCCAGCCATACCGACGAAGAGGTTAAAGAATTTTATGAAGAAATCAAACAGTTACAATCCGAGGGGAAGCAACATATCAAGCTCATCATGGGGATTTTAATAGCAAATTATCTGAGAAGACGAAACAACTCATGAAAAGGCGAAGAGATATGAAGGTGGACAATCGAAATACCAGTTCCAGGATTGAGTACATAGAACTTTGTAAAACTCTGCGCAAAAGCATGAAAGAAGACATAAGAAAATTCAACTGTGAGCTAGTAAAGGAAGCCATTGAAAATAACAAGAGCCTTAGGGTTGTTAAAGGATGTTTAACTGTTGGGAAGAAACACATCGTTACATTAAAAGGAGAGGAGGGCATCGTAACAAGAAATTGGGAATAAATACTTGGAAGAGTTGAAGAATTCTACAAAAAACTATATGAAAGTAACAGTGGATTAAACGAAGACGCCACAATAGTCGAAGGAACAGCTCCTAAAATCTTAAAAGAAGAAGTTTCATTTGCAATAAAAAGCATGAAGAAAGGAAGAGCCCCTGGTGATGATGGTATTAAGTTAGATATTCTAAAAAAAACTGGAGGTCATGTAGAAGACATACTTGCAAAATTATTTACCAAATGTCTTAACAGCGGTAACACACCAAACTAATAGGATTCTGCAACAGCAATTCTTTTGCATAAAAAAGGTGATAAAGAGGATTTTAAAAACTACCGACCAATTAGATTCAGCTCAACCAAGAGGACAAGCTTGATTTCGAAGTGAATTCACTATAGTGGACCATATTCAAGTATTAAGAGAATTAATTGAAAGAACACATGAATATGAACTTCCATTGTGTGTGGCATTTATTGACTATGAGAAGGCTTTTGATTTTATTAAAACATCAATAGTCATTAACTCTTTAAAATCAATAGACGTCGATGATGTCTGCATTGACATGGTGAAACGTATGCATAAAAATACAAGTGCAAAATTTTGGTTACATAAAGATACCAAAACTATCAAAATTGGTAAATGTGTCAGGAAGGGAGATACCATTTCTCCAAAACTTTTTACTCCAGTTTTACAGATGATTTTTCAGCTGATAAACTGGAATGAAAAAGGAATAAAAATACATGGTGAATATTTAAATCATCTGCGGTTTGTTGGTAACATTGTTATTCTTTCAATATCCATCAGAACTCTAAGACCTGGTACAAGAACTTTCAGCTAGAAGTAGAGACGTTGGATTCAAGATGAATCTACAAAAAACTAAAATCATGTCCAATAATTTCGTAGAAAAAACAAAAATATAGTTTGACCACATTGAGCTAGAAGTTGCTGATTCATATATTTACCTTGATCGACTGATTTAAATGGAAAGCAACTTTATGAAAGAACTCGACAGACGTATTAAACTTGGCTGGAGTGCATTCGGACCAAACAGTTTTATCCTGAAGGGAAAATTGCCTTTGTGTCTAAAAAGAAAGGTCTTCGAACAGTGTATATCACCAGTTCTATCTTATGGATCAGAGACATGGAGTCTAACAATTGCAGCAATACGGGAGTTACAGACCACCCAAAATAGCATGGAGAGGTGCATGATTGGAATAACCAGGAGAGATCGAAAAAGAAACACTTGGGTGTGGGAGCAAGCTAGAGTAGAGGACATCATTGTTAAAGTAAAAGGGCTGAAATGGAGATAGGCTTGGCATATCGCAACAAGAACTGATCAACGATGGACAACAGAAATTCTGAACTGGATTCCAAGAGACCACCGAAGACCTAGAAAACGTCCTCAAACTAGATGGGTGGATGAAATAAGAAAACAGGGGTGGTGACATGGAAGCGAATTGCTCAGGATAGACTTGTGTGGAAAGCATTTGGAGAGACCTTTATCCAGCAGAGGATAGATAATGGTTGAATATTATGATAATGAAATGAACAAAACACAGGCAACAGAGTATCTGTGGCAGAAGTTAGAATAGAATATCGATCTAGGTCGGCAAGATCTTCCTATACGGCAGCTTTGGCAGAAGTTTTAAAACGATATGGATTATTCCGGGATTGGTCTACTGGTATGTCGTGGTAAAATTATCTGAAGGGTTACTACAGTCATTACAGAGAAAGGTGGGTCATTGATATACTAATTTCGGCCAATGAATGGCAGTTTCCTTTTGGCCTAGGCGTCAAAACACTTTAGCCTACCAAGTGTATATACATATCCTCAAACTAGTCATTGAAATTTCACGGGGAAATATCCTACAGGTGTATCAATCACGCTTTCTTTGCTATTTGTATTGCAAGTTTATAAGAAACAACACGTATATGTAGAAGAAAGTTTTCTATGTTAGTTATATTATTCAAAATTATAAATTAAACAATAGTTTTAAATTGTTGAGTTCCGCTTAACTTAATTGATGTCAGATTTAACATAATAATGAACTATAAATTATAGGAAAAGTGTTACGTTTGAAAATAAAATACAAAATTAGGATAACTTTCGACGTGTTCCAAAATATAAGAATAACGCACAAAGGAATGCCCAAAACTCAAATTGAAAGGCAATAGGGTGATAATTAATACTTTGTTCTACCTTATTCAGCTTTCGTGGCAGTTTGTAAACGCTTTTCCATATTATTTATCAGCGATTCATAGTCTTTCTTATCAAAACATATCCAAAGGGTTTTTAGACTAGAAACAAATTTATTTTTGCATCGTGGGACAAGTTTTCGCAGATGTTTCATCATAATTCCCCACAAATTCTCAATGGGGTTTAAATCTGATGAGTTCCCCAGCCTAGGGATTTGATTTGCTGTTCTTTAAACCGTCTAATAGTGATTTTGGAAGTGGGACAACGAGCTCAATTTTTTGCTAAAACGGCAAATCTCCATCAAATAAATTTTCCGATGCTGTTAACACCTTGGGGTACGCATGGGGATGTTGATGGGGGTTGTAACCCCCCATTGCAATGAAATTTTGTATATTTAACATAGGAAAATGTGAGTTGTAGCTCTGTAATCCTCCTATTAAGCCTATAACCCCTTCCCTTACGAACTTTCTGCATACGCCTATGTGTTAATATAAACTGCTCATGAATTTCTTGGTATATTCATTATTATTATTATTATATAACTATTCACTCCACACTTTCTGATATTTCGAAACCAAACTAAAAATAGCAGTTGTGGAATATGCCTTGAACTGAGCAACCCCCAGAAAAAAACTATTACCAAAGGTTTGCTTTCAAAAGCAACATGAAAACTAAGGTATTCGATTTCTATACCCTCTGTGTCAGCTTTTACTGTTTTGAATTTCTAATTGCATCTAATAGGCAAGCCCAAACGACCTCCATTTGAACAATAACAATAGATAATCCTCAGGTTTCAATTGTTTTAGTTGGGCACGGCCAATATTAATTAGATTAAAGCCGTTAATTAGTGTCAAGAAACTCACCCACGGTCAGGTTTAACCAGTTTTTAACGGACGTTATTTTTCCCACCACATATCCCGCAATAAGGCAAAAGGTTTCACCAAGGCATACAAAATGCCAATTCGGGTTATCTGGTGCCAGATCTCTTCGCATCTTATCGAGCGATCAACGACCGGACAGCATATTAATTAACATGCCCGATATGAATGCTACTTAAGCCTTGCTCAAATATCGTTACAAATGGCGGAAGTAGCTTTAGAGGATAGTCTCTACACTTTCACGCAGTTACCGGCGACAGTCATAAGACGCCATTTCTAATCAAGGCAATGTGACCAATCCTTAATTTGGTACAACACCTAAAGACAGATTATGCTATTATGTTAATTAATGGAATGTCTTTGAAGTTTACGCCTGAGAACCTCTGTTGGTCGTATAAACAAATGAACTTTTGTAGAATGGTTCGGTTTAGGGTTGACCTCTAAAACGAAGCCACCTGCATCGGGTACTCTGAGGGCATACATAATTCCTCTTGAAGAAACTTGATGTTGCAGGTGTACAGAGTCGTACACTTGCAAACAGTTGCAGCAGATACTATATGTTTAAAGTGTGTCTGTTCGGGGCATCTGAAGTCTGAAAACGCCCTTTTGCGTTTGATCTGTCCATATCGCAATTAATACCTTCGATGAACTATAACAAATTATTGAACAGTGTAATACTCCTTCCCCCACCTCCATTTTGTTTTAAATTTCACAAATCCCGCTGGCCCCATCCCATTGATGGTGTAGCTCACAAATGCTATTAAGTGCAAAAACTGAACTTTCAAATCAAATCGATACATTTTACAGTAAACTTTTTAGACGTGATAACTCTCGCCCACATTTAAAATCTTAATACAAAATTTATTGATTTGATCTGTAGGTGTGAACTAAACTGCGTTTTCTCGACGGTCCAGTATTTTCACTTGCAACATTTGTACCCTATACCATCGACATGTTCCTTATTGTTATTATTGATTCTTTTAATGCAATTTATCACGATATTATTTATTGTTAAATTTGAAATAGTATAAAAGTCCCATTGGGTGAATGTATTGGTACAATCAGGGCCGTTTCTACCATTAGGCCAGAGTAGGCGACCGCCTAGGGCGGCAAAATGGCGTAAAAAATTAATTTTAAATCAAACAAAGAAAAAACTTATTGTTTGTTTGTTTGGATTTTTTTATGGCGCAAGAGCATCTGGGCTATACTGCGCCAAAGAAAAAATTGAACAAATGAGGAGAAAAAAAAAAAGAGGAAAAATTAAACCATCGAATTGTTTTCAAAAGCATACGAAACAATTAGTTAATAAGTCTTTACTTTGACGAATGTAAAAATTTTTTATGTTTTATTGTTTAATTTTGCACACAAGTTTTTTTTCTATATCTAATACATTTAAGCCTTCTAGCTCTGATAATACAACGTTGTGTTTTGAAATATTACTCCTTTAATATTTCAGTTTTCAAAAATATAAAATGTTGAAATTAAACAATTATAACATGTAGCAATTGTTTTACTATTCATAATACCCTAACATTACAAAATAACTAATATAAGTTTAAAATATAAATATAATTAACGGGTTTAATGATTCAAAGTATAATAAAAGATTTACATTGTTGTACCGCTGGATGTTGATGGTGGTAGAGATGGTGATGGTAGTGAAAGGGCGGCGGGGGCGGCATTTTTCAATTCTTGCCTAGGGCGGCAAAACACTAAGAAATGGCTCTGGGTGCAATATGACTTCAAGATGGCTTTGGAAATTTTCCACTGAAAGGAGAAATATACTTTATAAAATGCAATTCATATACATAGTTTATTAAATCGTATTAATGCATATTACAACACCTACAGAGAAATTCGCTGCGTTATACGCGCTGGAATTCGTACTTCCGCGAGTGGAGCTGTATATCTGTTACGTGATGAGTTAATGTCCAGGCGGGAAATGATTTTTCCCTACGCGGCAACACTGCTCTTCTTATCTTTGAAAACCCCGCGAACAAATAATAACAACAACAATAAACCACATAAAAGATCGCACGTGCTTTTTCACCGGGTTTGCAGTCGTATCAGACTAGGTGACGTCACACGAGTCTCCTCGCTCGCCTACGTATTTTCAAAGCATTTTAACATGCGACTCGACTCTTATTGTGGTATTTTTTTTTCTTCTCCTCGCCCACGTGAAATGGTTCTGCAGTTCCGGCTTGGATTCTACCTCAAGGGCACGTTTAAAAAACGGACCTATCAAACGTTCCGTCCCCCGTCATTATAATCGAATCGCTTACATCAAGATCGACGTTTAACGTTGGAGTAGAAGAGAAGGAAAAACAGGATCGCATTCGCCGCATTCTAATTCTAATTGCTTGGTGTGAAAAGTACGACGTTTAATCACGAAATAGATTGAAATGATTAAAAAAAATGAAATAAAATGTTTTTCTGTGCGACCTATTTCCTTCTTGGTCATGCACAAGGCAAAGTTTAAGGTTTTTAAATTTCGAATTCGGCAATAGGGGGAGTAAAGCAAGCAAAGAAATTACACTTCGTCACAAAAGCAATCAGAATTGTGATTGTGGTTTCCGCAAAATACTCCATGTACAACGGAAAGGAAATTTTTTCAGTAAACGGGAAGAAATTTCCGAATAGATTTTGTTTTGAATACTGGCGCAGTATAGCCCAGATGCTCTTGCGCCATAAAAAAGCCAAACAAACAAACAAACAAATTATTTCGAATAATGATAGTGAATTTTTATAGAATAGATTGTATTCAATTTCATGTTTTTGATACGAATGGAAATTGAATGAAGGCTCCCACAGTGTGCTTTGGTACGAGGGGTGGACCCCGCCGATGTTGACCAATAAGATTTCAATTTCAATCTTATTGGTCAACGTGGCACGAGGGGTAAGAAATAATGTTTAGCCATTATTCAAACCAGCAATTGGCAAATAAAGGCTGTATAAAATTATTTATTGATATATGTAGAAATAATGGAAAAAATTATACATTTTTCATTGTTTTATATGTTTCCTTTCATTGAAACAGAATTTGGCGTATTTTACAGGCGAAATTTGGTCGTTAGCACATTAAGAGTTTTTCAATAAGCTCATAATTTTAGAGCGCTCTTGAACATTGCCTATTGGGGTTTTTAACTGAAGTCGAAACTATTTTTAATATTCACTTTTGCATTTCCGATTGGTCGCATAGTTTTGTTGCAAATATAATCACTCGGATTTTGCATGAATTCCATACACAAATAACAAAAGCAACTTTAAAAGATATCTTTGTTTACATTCAAAAGCAGACATGGAAAAGAGGCAATGCCATGGGCGGATTTACCATTTTGCCGCCCCTAGGCTACTTTTTCTTCTGCTCCTTCCTACCCTTCGGCCCCCGCCCCCAATCAGCAGTAGGAACATAAAAATTGTTACATTCAATATACGCTAAAATTTTTTGCGCTGACAGTAAATACGTTCAAAAACAAACTCCTAAATTAAAACATAAACATTACACATTATTAACTTATATTGAAGTATTATTTCTTTTTGGTATATAATAAACCATTAGTTTTATTGAAATAAATTTTAATTTTGTCCAAAAATATTAAATGCCTATCGAACACTGATATTTAATCGGAACGTATAACGTCTAGCTTTCTTCTTGGCTAAACATCTGATTATCATATGATATTGATTTTGTTATATCAGACTCAATACATAAAATTTTGCCGCCCTAGTCTATAGCCTAGTATAGCCTATTGGGAAATACGGCACTGGGCAATCCCCAAGACTTTTTATGTTATCAGTATGTTGTGATTTCTGCACACACAGTGACACGTTTATATTCACCCTCATGACCAAATCCCACTGTTGGTTATTTTAATGTGTTATCTCAAAATCATTTCAAGATTCGTTTGTGCTGGGCTCTCGGTGTTTTAACACAGGTGTTTTCAAACTTTTTGACTTACGTCTCCCTTTGTCTCTCATAAATTGTCTCGACAGTTCCCTTCGACTCTTATAAATTGTCTCGACAGCTCCCTTTAACTCTTATAAATTGTCTCGACATGGCTCCCTCCACCTCTTATAAATTGTGGATGGCTCCCAAATATACAAAAACTTACCAATAAAGGTACATCTCGAAAGTTTAGCCACAGAAGTTATTTAGCTTTTAAGAAAAAATCACAATATAAACAAAATATTAAACACATCCATTTTAATATTCGACACACGCTGCTAGCATATATAAATTCACTAACTCTGATAATTAATTAATAAATTAATTAAAATGAAAATTACCAAAACTGCCTGTCCCAAAAGTTTAGTCACAGTTAGATTTTTGACTCTTAAAACATCAAAACCAAATTTCAAATTTATAAGATTTTTTTTAATTATAGCTCCACAGAATATCTCCTACTGAAGTAACGAAAATTTTCAGAATTACTGGGTGGATTGTATACCATGCTTTCTCCATAAAACTTTTAACTCTTCTAGAAGAAGAATTTTAACTTAAATTTTGGATACGTTTAGAAGAATAATTCAGATTTAATGAGGAGGTAATAACTCTCGCTCTTTATAACGAACTATCCTGGTTGATTCATGTTACTTTGCAGAAAAAATTCGTGCGTCTGTGTGTCATTCTTTTTTAATATCACCAACAATTGATAGCAAGTCATCAGAGTAAATGCACAAAACTACCATTTCTAAACCAATGTTGCCAATTTATATGTACATCTTATCTTTCTTTAGGAGGTCACTAATCACGACTAACTTTTCGGAGGCTCATATAAGTTTAATTTCCTCAGTTAGGAGAGAGATAGTGTGTATGTCTTTAAGTTATGAGGGATTAGCCGCATAAAGAACAGTTAGCCGCGAAATACATACGTGTTTAACAGCATCACGGTACACAGCTTCGTTAACTGTCACGTTTAAAATAGATAACGGTCGCTTTTAAAATCGATAGCCGTCGATGTTGGATAAAATCGAAAGCTTTCACTTTTCAACTATATGCGCTTGTGCGCTCATATTTACCGCAGGGATTTTCAAACATTTTTGACCTACGGTTCCCTTCACCTCTCATAAATTGTCAACAGCTCGTAAATATGCCAAAATGTGCAAAACACGTGTTATAAGTGTGTTCATATAGCATGTTATCTAAAATGTGAGTGAACGTCAAGACATCCTTGCCTGAAATCCGCGACGCACAGTCTGGAAACAACTTATCTAAGCTGTACGAGTACTTTAAGAAGTAACCGTTGAGAATAAATCGATGTGTACTATATACACTGCCCACCACATATTGAAATTGTCCCATGAGTGGGCCAATCAATTTCAATGTCGAGCGGTGCATCGAAATGTTGTTTTCATAATTTTCCTTTTATGTTTAGTTAACATGCAGAAATGCTAGACTGAAACTGAAGCACACTATGTACTTAGGAAAGGGTTATATTCACACTTGTACGTTTCTACATAACATTGGCGTTTTCTAGAAATATGCACAAGATATATACCTGACTCAAATCAATTTCTTCATTTAAGATACTGAAAATAAATATCTTATCGTCGTTCAATTTTTGAAGAACACTTTTGCGCAATCAGTTGTCATCAATTCATTTCCGAACGCTGGCAGCTATCAACAAGAGATAGCATAAGCACTGGCTTATCTATATGTGGCAGTAATGAAAGTGGCAGAAATGGTTTGGGAGATAGTGAAAGCCGCAATTGCTGACAAATGCGTTTTCCAATCTTTCGTAGACTGCTTGGCGTCCTTGCTTGGGTACAACGGTCACTGCCGAAGCATTGCATCATGCGAGGAGGAACGAATGACATAACGCGCCAAGTGAAAGTCAGTCAAAGACAATTACAAAAAGCCGGACTGGTGCTGATTGATTTGCGATAATCAGTTTGCTTAACGTGAAGAGAATTCTAAGTTACTTGACTTTTCCAGCTTTCATTTTCTTTGGTCCACGTATTTACCCTCAAAATAAGAGGAGGTCAGAATGAAAAGGTAAAAAATTCTAGGTTTTTCTACGTAATCCTGAATTCTAACGTAAATTTATTAATATATAGTAGAACCCCGATTATTGGAAATTAAGGGAGAAGACCGGATTTCGGATAAACGAAATTTTGAATAATCCGAAAATTCAATTTTCAGTGTAAAGGTTTAAAGAAACGACAGCGTTTATCTCAAAATGCCTTTAATTACACATTACTAAACTATTATGTGGCTAGTGAAAAATATCACAAAGTATATCTGCATATGCAGAAATTGACTATTTTGGAAATAGTACAGAGCAGATAAATATCTTTGTATATTCATCAGTTGTATACGGAGTAGATACATATCTTTGTATATGGCCTATATCTACCATTTGTATTGGTTTCTCTCTCTCTCTCTCTCCCTCTTAAGGCCGGAGTATACTAGAAAGCAAATGCGAATATTTTTGTAGAAAACATTGAACAAGTGTCTCTTTAGAAATAAATGAAATAATAATAAGTTCAGTAGATGATTTCAGTTAACCCAGATTTTAGTTAAGGAAGCGTTCAAGTATTACGCAAGTAATATTTTGTCCAATTCAACCCCTCCCTCCCCACCAAGGTGCTTACGTAATACTTGAACCCTCCCTAAACGAAGTTCACATAATCGGAGTTTTGCAGTATTTTGAAGAGCCTTAGCCGAAGATCAAATTCCAATAACTTTTACTCCCAAACTCGTTATTTAAACCCTTTAAAGATTCGATCTCGCTTTGAGAAAACCTGGGACTATTTTTTATTTGGAAAGAATTTTGCAAGATGAAAGAATTTTAAATATGTAATAAAATTGTAAAAAATGTAACTGAAAAAATGTAAGTATTTGGCTGATATATTTTGAGCCATTTGTGTGTGCCACAAACGTCCAAAATATATGTTTAATACGAAATGACGTATTTCTTGCTCTATTCTTTTAAACATTTACGCAGAAAATAAATTCTCAAATTTTTTTTTTTTTAAAAAAAAGGTCTCTTATTTTAGTATAATAATCATTAAGTCCAGAGACTTACGGTAGAAATCTCCGACACCCACGCTTGAGTTCAAGTTTTTAAAGTATAGGAGAAAAAGAAAGACATCACCCCGGCCTGGAGTCGAACTAGAGTCTCTCCGTTAGATCCAGAGTGCCTTAACCGCTATACCACCGAGGAACAGAAACGAAGCTCCCTTTCTCCGTATATAAGGTTGTAGGATATTATCCTTCGCAGTTTTTTAACACAATTGCCAAATTACGGATTTAAATATTAGCGTAACTAGGGTGTGTGTGTACTAAGGTTGACTTAGTCCTCCCAGGGACGGACTGGGCCAACGGCCAACCGGCCATCGGGCCGGTGCACCCTCATGAAAGATAGGACTTGCGCCCTCATGGGCGATAGGACTTGCGCCCTCATGGGCTATAGGACTTGCGCCCTCATGGGCTATAGGACTCGCGCCCTCCGATAATCCAAGGTATGCGCCCTTTGAGAGGACCCAGTCCGCCCCTGATCGTCCTCCCCTATTATAAAAAAAATCCTTTGTAGGAAAGCGAAAATTATAAATGGATACTATGTACAGAGAAAGAATGAATGAATGAATGGTGTGTAAATTAATGTTATTGGAATGAGTGGCCGCTGGAACGTTAAGGTAGGGCTACAGTCCGCTCTAGATCTCGAGGCTGGCTACGCCAATGTATTTAAACAGTTTTCTTGGTCTTTCCTTTCAAGAAGGAACCTATTCATTCTAATACCACATAAGACAGAAAATGGATACAAAAGATAAACACACCAGTCAATATTTTGGCATTGTAAAATATAGATGGCTACTTTCACTAGAATAAGTGGGTATTTTTACTAGGATATCTGTTTGTGCTAGGATAAACGTCTAATTTTACTAGCGTGGATAGCCATTTTTATTAGCGTAAATATGAGAGTTGAAGTAAAATATGCAAAAGAATATAAACTTTTGCGAAATGGCGTGGTTGTGCTTAACTTACATTTAAAATAATGATAAAAGTGCTATAATGAATATTTTTGTCAGCAGGGTTTTACATCCGAAACCTGAATTTCACTAAACTCGAACTCTTTGTAACGACATTTTCGTTTTTTTCTAGTGTTAACTCTGACAGTGAAATTAAAGATCTTTAAAAATTGTAGAGAAAGACGTATAAAGCATGCTCGAAAGGTTTTGCAAACATAAATGAATCATCTTGAAACATCTTATTATTTTGAATAGTTTCCATTACTCATTTTGTCATCAATCCGCATTTATATCCTACAAGTTTCCCCGAGGAGTGTTTATTAAGTTGTCTTATAGAGGTTATAACCTCTTGAGTTTTGTGCAATACCGCATCACGATACAATAACTACAATACACAAGAAGGAGAAAAGGAATTAATCATCAAAGAAATAACATAATTAAAAATCCCGTTTATATTATAATAATGAAACGATGATTAAATAAAGACGTAGAAATAGTGGATTAAAGGGAGGCTGAAAATAATAAAACGATAATTTGTTTACGCAGCCGTTTTCCTTGTCCTACAACCGGGCGTAGATCCTCCTCCTCCTCCCTTTTCTCATAAATTCTTTTGAAAGACGACTGCCATTGTTGTAAGTCCTCAGAATTAGAAAATGAAAATTTGATAACGCAAGCATGAACACCCAGCGCAGTTGTATTATGCCTTTGTCACTGCCTTCAGAGCCTCAATTTCAGAAATGTAGAAATTACGGTATTTTTTCCATCTTCTGACTGTCAGAAGATTTAAAGATTTTCAAATGCTCGTTTATAATTGTTTTGTTAGCCTTGAATTGTATAATGAAAATTAGGTTCCAACAAGGCTTATAATTCCACAGACTTAAAAATATAAGCAAAGTCTGTAATTTAATGTGGTCATAGTCATAGGTGTAATTTGGTGGGCCCAACATGCCCCCCAGTTTTTTTGGAGCAGGGGAAAATTATATTCCCCCCCCCCACCAAGTTTTGGGACGTTATTTTTTTCTCACGATCAGTATTATCACTGCCATTTAGCGATAATATTTAATTTTCTCATGACTCTTTAAAAGAAAAAGTGCAAATCTTCTTATCCTACAGTAGTCTACACTTCATTCTATCCCTCTGCTATAACGTTTGCTACTGAAAAGCTCGGCGCCACGCAAACGTAATTCTTCACAACAACTTAAAGACTGGTAAAAGGCTAAAATTTGGATAACACAAAAAATGTGAAGCATTATATCCTTCAAATTTTATAAAGGATTTGATTTTTTTAATTTATCTTTTACAATTTTTTAGCGGGTCGGTTAGGTAGAAGGGGTAGTTGAGGATTTTAATCAAGGACGGACGGAGTTGAGGTAGCCTTCTGTACTGTGGACATACGGCCCGTTGAGTTTTACTAAATGCAAAATGACAAAAGCCGAAAGACAATGGGGTGTTGAAGAACATACAGAGCTCTCTGATTTTTTGAACGTCGTGACCGCCGAATTTCCTATGGAGCATGAAATCTTGCAAAATGTTAAGAAATGTAATGAAGAATTTACAGTAAGAGATGATGAAGATAAAAAGACTATTGAAAAACCTTCACATGGTAAAGTGATTAAAAGCATTCGAAACGATCTGACGGGAATTACAGTTTGGAAGAAATATTACAGATGACGTGTTCCGATATGTACAAAAGTGTTAGAATTTCTATGAACAAAACGTTTTTTATAATAAACTTGCAAAAGCAAAATTATTGATTATTTCTCTATTTCGAAGATGTAGTATGAGTATCATACATATGCAAGGTAAGCCTGGTCTTTTCTTTTTGTTATTAATATTTACGTATTTGTATATGAAAAATATTTAAACTTGTTGGAAAAAAAAGTGTCTAATAAAATGAATGTTTACTGTCCAAATTCAACCTTTTTCATTTTATCGAAATTAAGTTTTACAATTTATGTTAATTTCTATTTAACGAATTTTCCTTATAACGAAGTTTTTCAGAGGAACGATGGCACTTCGTTAAATAGAGACTCGACTGTATATCTAATAATCAAGCTTACAAACATACTTTCGTCTTTCAGTACAATTGCATGTATTCTCTTGGCGATATTGGATAGAAGGGACGATGCAAGTACTACATAATTTTTATATGCTTATTATTTATTTAGGTACATTTAAAATTCCACTATCGCATTATGCAGTCCCGCACATGTATGTACGGGTTTTCATTACGTTATGTTTGCTGAATAATGTGTTCGGCATTTTGAACCTGTTTTGCTGATAAGCCTAGCGATATGGTATACGCTCTTTTTACATGCTATATTTCTTTGATTTTATGTAAGAGCTTGATACTCAATCATATTTGTTGTATACATGATCTGTTTATTGCTTGTGTTGAGTATAGGGTCATGTTTCTATTATATATGACCCTATCACTTTATTAATGAGAGTTCTACATGTGGTGTGGTATGTAGTTACGTCGTGTTCACTTTTATGACTGACCTACCTCCATAAAACTTGGCTATACCAGTTTCCGACACAGTTTTCGGCTAGTGTTTGTAGTACGGAACTTCTTGTTCAGCTTATAAGTTTTAGTTCAGCTTATAAGTACGGAACTTCGAGTCAGCTTATAAGTTTCGGCTGATGATATTAGACACATGTCTATGCCTACATTTGTAATCCTTTTACGAGATTGTTTTATAAAACATGGTG